>VZTH01008620.1:83916-185835 GCA_013397815.1 Aleadryas rufinucha
GAACCCGAGCAGACTCTCCTCTCCGCTCCTCTCCTCTCCGCTCCTCTCCTCTCCCTCTCTCAGGTCTCTGCCAGCCCTCTCTTCCCCTCTTTGCTCCTCTTTTCCCCCACTGGACACACACTCCCAGCACTGAGATGTTGTTATCTTTATTCCATTGCCTGCTGACCCCTCGAGGAAAATCCAGCTTCAAGCCAGGTACCAAAGCAGAAGCAGCAGCTCTGAACCCACCTCTGCTGTCTGTGTTTAGTCCAAGCAGCTCAGAGTATTTGTTTTAACTACTTGTGCTGATGAATGGTTTCTCTGCCTGCCATGGGTGAGTGAGCACCACTGCTCTCTCCAGCCCCACGGAAAACGTGCAGGGAAGCTGTGAGATTGTGCACTGACCTTTCAGCAAACCCATGTGCCAGGAAATACCAGCCAGGCTGCAAATGTTAAACAAGTCACAGCCAGCCCTGCATTTCCTATTACCCCAAAGTCCTTCAGCCTCAATCCTGAGTCCAGCCCTGCATCTGCAATCATCGCTGTTCCTGGTCCTTCTCTTCCACGCTGGACTTCGGGGGCTTGTCTGGCCTGGACACGGTGACTTTCTGAGCTGATTGCTGTCACAGCTGCCACCAGCTCCATCACAGAGGTGACCAGTGCAGAACAGCACAAACCCCCAGGAAAGCCCATCCACATTGTCCAATGTCACTCAACATCGGGTAGTTGTCCAAGACCTGCTATAGCCAAGGACTCTGCTCTCTTTCCTGGAAAACTTGTCCAAAATCTTCCTTGGAATTTTCCATCCCTGCCTCAGAGAATTAGGTTAACATGGACCCACATGGACTGCAGAGCATCCCACAGAGGGGAACTGCACACGAGACATTTTCCCAGCACTTGGAGAGCTGCAGACATTCCCCCATATGTGAGTCATTATGGGATGTACCTCACTGCAGAGTCCCAGTCCATCCCAGGACATGTGCAGGTCTCTCCCAGACCTGTTTGTTATGCCAGGTGTCATGTTATACCCATTCCATGCTAATTCCAGTGTCAGGAATTCTATCCATATGGACTTAATGTAGCCAAGGAGTTGCTTGATGTGCACAAAAGAACAAACCCACTCAGAGCAGAGCTGGCAGTGAATTTTGATGCAGCTTTTTAAACCTCTAGTCAGTCTTGTTTCCCACCTTTCTACACTTTGGTTGATCAGATTGGCTGGAAAAAAAAATCAGGACTGAAGCTGAGAATGAGATTTTGGAGATGGTTCCCTCATTCGACCTCTTTGTGGCACCTGTTGCTGCTCCCTTTAATTTGTCACAGAGGATGTTTTATGGATGGCATGTCCCCCTTGCTGGCACTCATCGCGATTCCAGGCACTCCTTGGCCCGGCTGAGATCTCAGTCCCAGCCTCCCTCTCATGGCTGGGCCTGACCTTCTCCGTGTGGGATGGAATAACAATCACACAGGGGACGGGAGCTGCTTTCTACAAAGGGTGGGGGTGAACTTGGAGAGTTCCCTGCCTCCCTCTCCGCTCCATCCATCCACGTGTGGCTCCCAGGGCATTCCCAGCAAGGAATGCACATGCAGAGGCAGGGCCAGCTCTGCTGACCGCAGAACCTGCAGAAAGCCCTGGGTGTGGGACACCCAACAATCTCCTGGGAGAACAGAAGCCAGCAGCAACTCCCAGCACAGCTCCCAGCCCTGGATCTCCACTCACCAATTAGGTTTCCTCCCCCAGCTCACAGAGGGAAAGGCAGAGAGGAAATGCCAGCTGCTGCTGGGCACGCAGAACAGAGCCGGCGCGTGTGCTTAAAGCACTAATAACTCCCTTCCTGCTGAAGGAGGGGAAAGACTTTCTCTTAATCCCTCCTTGCATCAGTAATCAGAGAGAGGAGCAGATGGTGCCAGAAATGCAAGAATTTGCCCATTAAAATAACTTCAGAGCCAATGACTTAGCACCAGGAAACAAACACCTTCAGGAGAGCCCTGCTCCAGCAGGGAACAGGGGCTGCTGCCACGAGGAAATGAGAACTGCCTTGGAATGACCCAGCTCCAGGGAATGACCCAGCCCCAAGGAATGACCCAGCCCCAAGGAATGACCCAGCTCCAGTGACCCAGCCCCAAGGAATGACCCAGCTCCAGGGAATGACCCAGCTCCATGAATGACCCAGCCCCATGAATGACCCAGCCCCAAGGAACGACCCAGCCCCAAGGAATGACCCAGCTTCAGTGACCCAACCCCAAGGAATGACCCAACTCCAAGGAATGACCCAGCTCCAGGGAATGACCCAGCNTGACCCAGCCCCAAGGAACATCCCAGCCCCAAGGAACGACCCAGCTCCATCTCCACAGTGAGGCCAGAGCTGTCACCCAGGAATTCCTTGGCCAGCAGAGGTGCCCAGCAAGATCTGCCCTCCTCTACACAAGGCGCCAGTCCTGTTCTGCCCTCACCAGAAGCCCTGGGTGTCTCTCAGGGGAGCAGTGTCCAGCTCCAGCACTGCTGCTGTCCCTTCCAGAGTCCATTCAGCCCTCAAGAGGAATAAGCAGAAGGACAAAAACCTTCCCAACATTGGATTTCTTTCCTACAATTCCCATGGTCAGCTCTGTACGTCAGCGATTTCTCTCTCTTCCAATTGGACACAAGTCATACACTCATTTCTCAGTGGATTTACAAGTTTTTGTCCTACTTCATTTGTCTGGGAATTAACATTCTTCCACAGAGGCTGGCTGAGCAGCTTCCTGCAGGTTTTCTGTGGCATTCATAATGCAAAACAGGAGAGTCAGCAGTCACCATATTGCTGACCTTGCAACCTTGCATGGCCAACCCATCTGTTCCTGGACACAAAGCAGTGATGTTTAAATCACACCCCCGCTCCCGGCTGCGAAGGACAGAGGAACCAGCAGCTCCCGGGGTGAAAACATTTTTGCTATTCAAGGTCTTAATTTCCAGTGGGAGTGCTGCCATCTCCTAAAGCAGCGTTTGAAAAGCAGCATCCCGCAGCCCAGGTAACAGCCTCACATTCTTCTTTCCCTTTGCCTGACCTCATAAATCTTCCAGGCAAAATTTCCATCCAAATCGCCGCGCTCCCACGAACATTTATGCCAAGTCACACTTGTGCCAAGCCGTGTTGCTCCACAGAAAAGCGCTGCATCCCAAATATTGCATCAGCTCCAGCTCTGGGCCTCCAGGACGGTGAACGTTTCTTTATTTTTAATTAACTCTTTATATGACATGGCATTTATTTCATTATCTCACTGAATGGCCAATTAGCTCGTCCCAAGGAACGGGACCTAATTAACCAAGACAAGTAAAGTGAACTTCCACAACCTCTCTCTCCTGTAAATAAGTTGCTAATATGTAATTACTCAGCAATAACTACCTCGTTAAAACATGGATAAATATTCCTTCTCCCTTTCTTGGATTTATTTTTAAAGAAATCTCCAATTAATCTCTTTGGATTTTGCTTGTTCCAATGTCTCAGACATCTGTAGGGTCAAACCATGCTGTTTTCCAGCATCCACAGGTTGGAGGTGGTTGTACATAACAGCACCTCTCTCTCCATGGGTAACAGGCACTCATGGGGCAGTGGAAGCTTCCCAGCGGCTGAAGAAAAGGAGTTCCAGCCCACATCTGTGGCTGTGACACCCTCTGGAGAGTCTCACAACCTCCTCCCTTCCCCAGGCAGCTGAACTCAGCTTCCAGAGGCAGGAACTGCACAGAAAGCAGGAGGTTTCTTTCCGTTCACTTCCTGCCCCCCGAGGGCCCGATTTGGTTGAAATCTGAAAACATCCCTCCTTCCTTTCATTATGATTTCCCTCACTGCTTGTTTTAGTTTTGTCAGCAGCGAAGGGATCCCCTTTGCCCTCATTGAAACACAGGAGGTGATGAGCAGAGCTGGATCTGTGTCAGCTGGGCCATCCCTGCTCTGGGATGGAACTCCAGACAGCCCAGACAGCCTCAGAGGACACAGGGGAATGAGTGGCTCTCCCTGAGCTTGTTCTTGCAAACAGCTTCTTTCCTGTGACAGTTTTTCCACAGGAGCGTGCTCAGAGCGATATTTGACACGGAGCCTGATTTGAAGCACAGAGATGAAGGGTGGTGAGATGAAAGGGGAGCATTAATCTCACCTGTTGACTCAGCATCCCAATAAACTCCATCCCTTGATGCTTTTGCTCATGGCTGGAGGTCAGTGTTTTCGGGCAGGAATTCTCCAAAAGAAGACATTGTGCTGGGAGGGAGCACTAACACAGCTGGGAGTGCCAGGGTTTTTCCATGCTGGGGCAGACACACCTGGGAGACATTCCATAAACATTCCTCACCCGTGTCACACTGAGCTCCTGGGTAATGGGACTCAGAAGAGATCATCAGAGGCCTTAAAGATCACTTCTGTCTGTGTACATAGGTCTTAAGGAGAGCAAAGAAACAAGATCTGTGATTCTCTGAGTGTTTAGGAAATGGCTGGATGTGCACTCAGCGCTGTGGTTTAGTCAGTGTGGTGGTGTTTGGTCTAAGGATGGCCTTGAAGATCTTGGAGATCTTTTCCATTCTTAAGAATGCCATGATTTTATGATTCTTAGTGAATGTCAGGAAGAAACAAGAGGAGGATCTGTCTAAAACCCCTTTTGGGGTCATCTCACCCCTCAGGGATGTGCTGCCGATGTGTCGCTCCGCTGAGGAGCCCCAGGACCGAGCACTGCAGGCAGCAGGATCAGCCCCCCTTGGCACAGCTGGAGATGGAGATCCCTGTTTTCCTGGAGCACAGGAATGTGATCTCAGAGCAGGATCCAAGGAAGACAGAAAGAAAAGACCATTTAGATGATGCCCCTACCTAGCAATGACTGATGGCCAAAAGCACTGGCTGTGAACTTGGGCAGAAGCGTGACAGGAGGAGGCACCAGCTCCCCTCACCACTCCATTTATTTATTATTATTTTGTTATCTATTTTCTCCTGGTAGGAAGCACAGCCATCCGTGGGGATGTGGAGCATGTGCCTGCCTGCTGCTGGCATCGCTGGGATGGCAGGGTCAGAGTGAGCAGATCTCTACATATGTTATTTCCTTGTTCTTCAGCTTAATGGGGCGTTCCACTTTATTATTGTATTTCCTTTTTTTAATTTTATAAGACATGTTTCATTAAATCTGAATTATGGCAATTCAGGGAAAGAAATTAGTCCATTAAAATTATAATGAAAACATCTTATAAAAAAAAAGGCTGTCAACTGCCATTTCTGCTCTGCTGGGTGAGGAAATAAGGAGGAGAGAGAAATGCCTTGTCTCTGAGCAGGGACAGCACCTGAGAAAGCAGGACCTGCTCTGGAACAGAGTCAGTGTCAGGGAGAGCCAAAGGGCTCCAAGGGGTTTTTCCATAAAAAAGCCCTTTTCAGGTCTTTCAGAAAGGCTGTGAGAAAAGAGGGGCATTGTCCCACATTCCTGGTTGGTCCCACTTCCTTCTGACCAGCTGGACACCAAAGCCAAGCAGGGAATTCCTGCTTGGATTTCCCTCCTGTGACAGTGATGGGCACAGGAACTGGAGCTTCCTGGGGTTTTCTGGAAGAGAGAAAGTTTTGTGCTGGAGAACAAGCCCAGGCCCTGCCAGACAAGGGAAGAAGGAATCTCTCCAGAGCCTCATTTAGGAAGGTTTTGCACTTTCCTTGGAACAAATTTCTCTTGCTGTTGTCAGAGACAGCTCACGCCACCAGGGCCAGGCTCAGGTGTTCCCACACAGAGCTTTGTTCCTTCTGTGCCAATGACATTCCCAGAGGAGGAAAGAGGTTTTGTCAGAAAGTGGGAAGAAAAATGAACTCCCTTAAGCTGCCTCACTGATGGCTAGATGAAGGTAGCAAAAGAAAAGCCAGCTCTGTTCTCCAGTCCAATCGCTGGATTCCTGCTGCTGTCCTAAACTCCCCACACCCTTGAGCAAAATTGTGCTGCATTTCTGTTTTCAGCAAGGTAGTGAAGGTATTAGCTGGAGAAAAAAAACCCCTCTGCCTGCAAGGGGATAAAGGTCAGCTCTGCTGAAATGAAATAGAGTTTGAAACTGCATGTCAATTAGACACACACAAAAGAAACTAATAAAATTAATCCACTAAACTGCAAAGCTGAGGTAAAGCAACCCTGTGATATATATAGAAAAGGAGGTGGGGAGGGGCTGGTAAACAGGAGGAGAAGTGAGGAACAGGATAAAAGAGGTACAGAAAAAGAAATAATGAGTAAAAGAGGAGATGGAGATAAATGGGATATTCATTCTTGAAAAGGGAAAAGCGAATGAAATGAGATTGGGATGAAAGGCGGAACCCAAATAGTCCAAAATACTCCAAACATAAGAAGGGGGAAGGTTTCTTCTTCCCAGACAAGATAATTGTGTTAAGAGCCCAGGAGAGCAGATCTGTGTTTGTAACAGAGCACAGTGGAGGGGCAGCAGCAGCAGGAGGAGGAGGGGACGCCTGAGTGGGGAGAGCGCAGAGTGCTTTGCTCCACAGGAGCTCTGAGTCAGACCTGAGGGCAGCTTGGATGGATCTCAGCCCAGAACGAGCGTGGATCCAGCATGGATCCAATGACAGAACTTCAGGGAATGACTGAGCAGTGTAGGACAAGGTTTCAGATGCCACAGAAAAGCTGCTGTTGGGTGACACAGCCCTGCACAGCCCCCAGTGTGTATCACACCAACCCAGCTCCGACCCAGAGTCAACCCGAGGTGGACCAAAGACAGCAACCTAAGTAAACCCTTGGATCAACGTTCATTTATTCTGCCCATTTCATCTTTCAAAAAAAGCTCTCCATCATTTCCTTTAGAGGAGCCTAGAGCAGGATTTGAAGAGGCAAATATTTCACCCACGGTTTTTTCCGCCATTTAAAGCTTCCTCCATCCCAGATCCTCCTTTGTTTTGGCAGCGCTTCTGGACGCGGGCCAGGCTGTCTGGAGGTGCCTTTGCCCGTGCCTGGATACCCCTCCTTGTGTTTCCTCTTTAATTTTACAGTCGGAATTGCTGCTGAGCTGCAGGGCATTCCCTGGGTTTAATGAACATCAGGGGCCTTCGCCTGACGCTTCATTAGTGCTTCCCACAGAGCCGGCCCCACACCGCAGCCGTTATGGATTTGTTCCAGGCCTCGCCGAAGCATTTCCATATGGAGAGGCAGGCAGAGGAGCTGACCCTGAAAACGTGGAGTCCGACATTAAATGCAGAACGGAGGATGGATGGGAGAGCAGCAGGGATTTGGTAGCATCAGAGCCTGGTGGCTCTGCTGGGGCTGCAGGGATGGAGAGGAGGCCACATGGCCCACGCTGCCCCGAGATTTCAGATCCCTCACTGAAGCTGTTGCGTGAATCCATTGTGTTTCTCAAAGAGTTCCTACCCCTGGCAGCAAAAACCTTCCTGGGTGTATCAGCTGAGCTGAGAGAACTGAGGGCATGAGGGATTCTCTCAGTGAGGTCCTGAACGTGGGGTTCCACAGAGAAAGACAAAGAGAACACAGCACTTCCCTGCAAGGGGCAAACACCTCGCTGAGCGGCTCGTTAGGAGAAAAGGAGGTTGATTAAAGCTGGAACCAAAGAACAGCAATGTGAGTGCTGTAAATACACGTGCAGGGTGTCCTGCAGCCTCGCTCTCACAGTCTGGTGCCCCGGGTTTCTGCTCTCCCTTGCCTCTTGTAACAGGAGAGACAGGAACAGGCTGGTTAATAAGGCTGCAGAAAAACAGAGAAACATCTCCAGAGAAAGACACACATTCACTTTGAATTCATTTCCTTATTTTTCTTTCCCCCCGCCAATGAATTTTGACACTGATCTTTTCCCCTTTTCCTGTTTATCATTTTGGAATAGAAAGCTTCTGCTTTCAAAACAACTTCTCTCCAATTCCTCCCTTTCCTTCTTATTAATCTCCAAACGAGGGAGCGAGCAGGTTCTCAGCTCCTCCAGTGAGGGACACGTTCAGTTCACATTCTCTGATCAAAAGCTGGGAGGTGTTTATCTGATTTCTGTCACACACACTGCCTAGGCCAAGGCATGTCTGGGGAGCTGTATTCATGATGTGTATCGATGTGTGTTTATTGCAATGGCTTCTTCACTCTGTTTTTATTATTTTTTTTTTCTGGAAGAACTTTATTCAATTTTACCCACGGATCAAGCCCTGGATCAACCCCAGGCTCCAGTCAGAGCAGGATGGATGTCTAAGAGGAGCTGGCTACAGCTGGGTGGGGTGTGGGGAAGCCCTGACACCCTGTCCCAGGAAACCTGACTTGTGATGGACGCTCTGGCAAGACAGCATCTCCCAGCAAATCAAAATCTGGAGTTTAGCCTGAATCCACGGTATTTAACATCCCAAATGGAAAAGCATGACCCATTATTTACTAACTCGGGCCATGTTAATAAAGATAATACATAATTATCCCTGAAATAGTTCAATGCAAAGGTTCCCTCAGCTATAAACATATCACATTTCTCCTCTGTTTGATGGCCTAATTACAAGTATCACCGTCCATCTGAGTTAGAACTAGATTAAGGCTCTGCTTGCATTTAAAGTAGCTGTTAGCATTGCTTAATAGTTAAAGATGACTAATTGGCCATCACACTGGTGATGAATGAAGCTGAGGCATGAGGCAGTGCATGAAAATTACCCGTGATTTTTGCCAAAAATCCCACGGAGGGATAAAACCCCATGTACACACACCCCACATCCTGTGTAAACCCCAAGGCTGAGCTCAAACCCCCCACCAGCACTGGAAACCAGTGGAGATGGGTCCATCCTGCAGCCAAGGCTTGGATTTGTGCTCCTCCCTGCTGGGGTGTCACTGCAGGAGTGACAGGAGCTCCTTGTCACTCCACAGCCGGTCCCTTCCTCACCAGCAGCGCCCAGGAATAATCTCATCACATCCCTCGAGTTAAACGTGGTTTATCCAACTCCATGTGGTGCCCATCCCTCCCCCTTCCAGCCCCTGGGGGAGCAGCTGTGCGTGGTTCCAGGTGCTACTTTTCAGGGAAACAGGAAAAACAAGGCCCTGACTGCATCAGCTCAGTGCTGGGGGTGTCCTGATGTCACCAGGGTTAAATTCTTCCCAGCAGCTGTTGCTGAGCTTTGGATTCTGGTGTTGATAACACACTGAGGGTTTGGGTTTTTCCTAAGTTGTGTTTAACCTAAATCAAGGATTTTTCTTGTCTCCTGCTCTGCCAGTGAGGAGGTCTGGAGGAAGAAACCTGGAGGAGACACGGGTGGGACAGGTGACCCAAAGTGGCCAGAGGGATACTCCACACCACAGAACAACTGCCCAGTATAAAAACTGGGGACAGTTACCTAGAGGGGTCAGTCTGGGTTCAGAAGGGGGACTGGCATTGGTCAGTGGGTGGTGAGCAATTGCATTGTTTTTTCCCTTATAATTTACCATTATTACTGTAGTTTTACTTAATTTTCGATTACTGAACTGTTCTTATCTCAAGCTATACATTTCCCTTTGATTCTCCTCCCCATTCCACTGGGTTGCAGGGGGGAGAGGGAGTGCTGCTGCTTAATTTCCAGCTGGGCTTAAACCCCAAGGGGTCTGAGGGTACCAGGGAGGCAGGGACTGGGGAGAGAAGGAGTCTCTTCCTTAACCCAGTGAGGAAGTTAACAGGATAAGAGTTAATGCTGCTCCTCACAGCTGTGGGAATCTCCTCTGGGGGAATCCAGGGTGCTGGAGGGACTTCTGAGGCGATTTTGTGTAGAAGATCCCTCCCCTCAGTTATTAATGATGTTTCTGAGGGTGCAGGGAGCTCTCTGAGGGTCAGGGCTCAGCCCACAAAACCCCTTTGTGCTCAGCCCTCGAGGTGGCTGGGGCTGAACTTGCTCCTGGGCAGTTCTGAAGGTTTTTTTACCATGACACGTTCACAAGTGCAAGGAGTGCCCAGCAAAGTGCTTCCACAAAGCTTCGTTTCTTTCCTGGAGCGCACGCCAGGAGCTGGGAACAAGAGAACACTTTTCTGTCTGACCTACTTTCTGCCCCCTCCCAAACAAGCTTCTTCCCCATCTCTCTCCACTCCCTGATACAAATCTTTCAGATTAAACTTAAAGAACGTGCTAGTGAGGCTAAGAAAAGACTTTGCTCTTTGCTGGCCTCATTTTTAGGCCACTGATGATTGCAGAAATCCCCGATTAAGGTGGGGAGCTGGGATTGGCCCACTCCACGCAAAATGTGAGATAAAGTTTGATATCTGTAAAGAACACGAAAACAACAAAATCTTCTCGGGAAATTTCTGAGCTGACTCAGTCTGGATGTTCGTCCAGGCAAATCTGGGATGTGTGATAAGAAACCATGGTCTGGGTTTTGCCTACATGAAGAGGAGTTACCAAAATGCATCACAAGAGGTAAAATTTGCATGGCAGGGACTTAATTCTCTCAATATGACCGAGCAGTGGATACTGATTGATCCCAAACAAGATTATGGAATCTTAGGGGGGTCTTAAAGTTTATTTTTTTGGGGAAAAAAGTCAACTTTTGCTGAGGGACATCCTCACTGTTGGGTTTTGGTTCCTTCTCACAGCAAAGCCCAGGTTTATAAAGGGATGAGAGACGAGGTCAGTTTATTCCTGTAAACACTTCCCACAGGAGAGTTGGGTTAAGGAGGGTCTGAAGCCCCATCCAAGCCCTCACATCTACGTGGAGAGCCTTTTGCTGGTGTGTGCCAGTGGGAAAGGAAAATGGGAATGATCCCAGTACCCCTCAGGGCTGCTACAGCCCATGGCAGATGCCAGCCCACGAGAGATGCTCTTAACAGTCCCCAATTGTCTGAAACTTCATAAATCTCAAAAATTACCCTAATGGCAAATGTAAATTTTAAAAATCCCTTGCTTCACACAGTCCTGTTATGCATTGCTTGGCAGTCAGCTTGTCCCCGGGATATGAGGAAGCATCTGTGTTTGTAGGGTGGATGTGGGAGGAAACTGGCTTACCCAGGAAAATATTGCCCATTTCACCTTCTATTTCACACATTTAGCCACTGAGATGAAACAAAACTGTGTAGAAAAACTAATTTCTTCTGCTGCACAATACCATTATTACCATAATCTGGTATAAAAGGGGGAACTTCACAGCACTGGTAAATAGATTATGAGAGTCATTTAAGATCCCGGAACACGCCGAGAGCCTCACATTTTGCAAACAAGGGATTACAAAACTAATGCCTCCTTCCTGCTAAACCCAGACACTCCAGCTCAGAGTCACCTGAGGAATAATGTCACCTGAGTGCTCTCTTGTTGGGTTTTTTCCCCTGTTTCTATGTTTTAAATATTTCTGTCTCTCCACCTCACCTATAGCCTGGAACTGCTTCTTCAGTTTAGCAGCAGAACTGCAGGAGGGAACAGAGAAGACTTTACCTGTTCCTGCCTCTGCCACCAGTTGCCACTTTGCTGTCCCTGCCTGGCTGTGCAGCACCCAGGGCTCTCCTCTTGATGCCATGATCATTTTTTGCCTTTTTCATATACCCCTTTTATACAGTTCTTATGTATCCTTAGTGCTTTTAGCCCACACACTTGTAATTCCTTAAGTCTGATAACCAGCACAGACCCAATGTTCCATTAAACCAGGAACATCCCAGAAGTTTCACAGTTAGAGGTCAGAGAGCCCTAGAAACCAAGGCTCCTTCTAGAACACATTTTGTAAACTAAGATAGGCCCATCCAGGGGAAAATTCCACAGGATGGGGAGCTCATTCAAGTCTCCCATTGGGGAATTTCAGACAGATATGCTAATTTGCAAGGCCTATAAATCATATACACGATGTATCGTGGGTGTGCATCTGGGTGTGCTTTTTGGCACATTCCACCCAGACAAAGTGTGTGCACCTTCAAGGATTCTTAAATAAATACTGAGGTAAAACCCTTTTTCCCTTTTAACTGTGTCTAGGTTTAATTTTAAGACCCCAGGAAAAGGCAATGCTCTGTGTTTGTGCGGCACACAGAGCAGGGGTGCAGCACTGTCAGAAGGTGCCCGCAGCCCAAAGCTGGCAGTAATTAACACCAGCCATGGGCCCCAGCTCCGGGCTGCTAACATCAGCTGGCAGCTCCATGGCCAGGATCTGCTGCTCTGGCCAGACAGCCCCTCCCAGGATGAGAACCAGGGCTGCAAAACAGGGGGTGAGTTGTGACAACCAGATGGAGATGTGTAAACACACAAACACTGCTTTATCCAGGGGCTAGTTTTCCTCATTCCCTCAAAAGGAACAGTCCATTTTTAGTAAAAGCCTTCCTGCAGACACATTTCTCATTGCCCTCCCAGTATCAGGCTTTATTTTCCTTATTCCCCGTGCTGTGGCCAGGGGATATTTTCCACACGTCCGTCACTCCACACCCCACAGGCTGTGCATGGCTGGTACCTTGTACCTCACACTGAGCTCGTGCTTTCTCTACAGCTCTCTCCATCTTTTCCCCAGCTCCACAGGGAATTCTTATCAATCATATTTGGTGCAAGGGTCACTTCCTGACCCGGCTGCCCACAGCCACTCACTGTGTGATGAGGCATTAACGCTTCTGTTCAGGGCTGGTGCCCCGAAGGGCTCCTGAGATGAAAGAAAACTCCAGTGCACACCAGGGTAACTCTTGGATTAAAAGGAGAAATCAAAATAGGCACATTTGGGCTTGTTTACAGACTCTGCTCGCTCCTGCAGGAGGTATTGAAGGCATAACTGCCTGGTGAAGTTAAAACCTTTTGCCTCCAACTCCAAATCCTGCAGGAGGGGCGTGATCTCTAAAAAATCCCACCTGGGGGTTGCAGAGCAGCTCAGGTGAACTCGCTGTTCTGCAGCACCTTCGATGCAGAAGTGCAGAGCCCTCCTGGAGACCTCAGCACAGAGAGCCACGGGGTCCCAGTCATTTGCCTTCCCCGAGTGCTGCTCCCAGTTCATCTTGTGCTGGAGATGAGCTCTGAAGTACCAATCATGCAAAAATCGACTTTATGTTTGAAGGACAAATGCAAAGTCTCTCTTAATGTCCTTTTATAACCCACACTCCATCACACCTGACACAACCACTCCTGTCAAATATTGCAGTTTAAATAGTGTTGTTGGTAAATGATAAATACATTTGGATAACCTTGCACCCTGGAGAGGAGAGGGTGCCCTGGATTTATTGCTACGGTGTTTAATATTGCTTTATTTTGGCCAAAGAGAAATACTGGAGATGTTCATAAAGCTGAACCCTGTAAATCAATAAAGACATTCTTGGTGAATCTGATTTTTAGCTGAGAAAGATTTTAGCTGCATTGCTAAGAGGTGTAGAGGAGTGGAAGCTGTTCTCTCCCAAAACGAAAAAAGCAGGGCATGAAGTGCTTCCCACTCCAGGTGCCCAGAGGTGGGAAGGCTGCTGGCCTGGAATATCTCCCCACAGGTTGTGAAATCCCCCTGGTGTTCAGAGGCAGCAGGGAAAAGCACCTGAAACAAGGGAATCCTTCCAGAACACACCTCTGAGCTGGCCTGAATTCCTCTGTGGGCAGCTCTGGGATTATCCCACATGGCAGGGCAGGATGGCCTCGGCTGTGCAGTTCAGAGGGTGAAAATAAGATTGTAAATGTGGTTGACCCAGAGCTGAGCATGTGATAACCCAGGGAGCAGAGGCTTTGGCAAATCTATCCCAGAAAGTAGCAGGAAAGTTTCTGCCCGTGTCCCTACAGCTTGTTTATGTTGGGCTCTGCTGCTTGCTTCTTTGAACTGCCTCGATTGTGAAGGTTTGTTGATGGGGTTTTTTTGTTGTTTCTCTAATCAGCTGTGTACTGCAATTTATTCTGTATCACAGAAACGTCTCTGAGAGAAAGACAACTCATGCACAGAATTACTCAGACGTACATCCCATCCTGCAGAGAGGAACAATGATCGTGCCAGCGCAGCAGAGCCTGCGGAAAGCTGTAACGAGGCTGCTGGAAACAACAAGAAGGAGGTTGGACGAGCTATAGAAACAAAAGCCAAAGCCTCTGATCAAAGAATCGAATTAGAGACAAGAAAGCAAGGAGAGCTGGCTGACAGTCATGCAGCCACCCTGTGGGACTCGCAGAACACAATTTAATCTGTCTTTGCTTCAGCTGTCCAGCCATAAAATGGCTGTTGGCCACCTTGCCCAGGCAGTGCAGGGGAGGCTGGGGTCAGACGGCCTCTCGTGAGGTGTCTGCACTCTCTCCAGCCAAGTGGATCCTGTATTGCTATGAAGGTAAATAAAGATGAAATTCTTGAACACAGGCATGGTGAAATCAAATTTCTGAATTATTTTGTATTTCACTCTTCACTGCCTGGGAGCTCTTGCTGAAGCTTTTTCAACTGTGGACAGGTTCTGGACCTTTTTCTCCATCTGAAGGTTGGAACTAGGGCCTTTGAGCCTTAGAAGGGCCCTTTCCTCCTCCTCGCCACTACTTCTGTGAGATTTGTCTGGACATCATCCCTTTTAAGGCCATTACTGCTCCACCAAACAGGGCTGGAATTGGCTGAGATGTGCAGAAGTTGGGGAGTCAAAACACCTGCATCTACACAACCCATTTCCAGGGAAAACAAACCCAAAATCAAGCTGGCTGGAGCAAAGCCAAACCAACTGTCTCATCTCAATCAGCAGATCAGTTTATGTCTGAGCAGTCCTGTCTCCTTTCCCACACAGTTTAAGTCCAAGGGAAATTATATCAAATGAGAGACAATCTGATTTTGATTTTTCATTCTGTCTCTGTCACCTTTCCTGTCTTAATACCCCAAGGGCCCAGTGGCTGCAGGCTGAGACTGTAATATTTAAATGGCATCTGAAACACAAATATTAACAGGGAGAGAGGAGCTATTCCCTGGAAGAGCTGACCAAAAAGCAGGGCTAATTCTCCATCACTTAGATCCAAACCAGGAGAGCATGAGAGGAACCGCAGCTTGTTAGACTCAGTGCAGAGGTCACTCACTGCACTTTTCTGAGCTTGAGAAGTGCAAGAGGCCAGAGCAGAGCAGCCCACAGGTTCTTTGTGACCAGAGAGCCCCCAGGACTGACTCTGGCTCACACAAAGTCTCTGCTGCACCTGGCACCAGCCCTGGAGAGGGACCTGCACCACTCTTGGGGGTTATTAAAGCAGAAAAAGCACGAGACCCAGGACTAGAATTTCAAGCCAAAACTGCATCATTTACAGCAACACCTCCAGTTTGACCACAGGGGTTTCCAGATAACAAAAGCCTTTATCAGCCCGTGCTCTTAAAAAATTCACCTGGAAGTGAATCCCTCCTGGCTGCCCAGCTTTCCAGGGCCACAGAATCTTATTGCCCATGGTCTCAGGGTGATGGCTCTGCCTGTGACAGGGGGATGTCTGGCTGGGCACAGCTGCCATTCCCCAGCTTTCCAGGGCCACAGAACCTTGTTGCCCATGGTCTCAGGGTGATGGCTCTGCCTGTGACAGGGGGATGTCTGGCTGGGCACAGCTGCCATTCACACCCAGGGGCCTGGCACTCCACGTGTTAATGCAGATCCACTGGAGCCCATTCATCGATGCTGATAGGAGTCCACGAGCTCCTTAACCCCTGTCCAGCGCTGTCAGGCTGAATAGATGGCTTGCCCTCGTGTTTGCAGCTTTCACTGCCTTGTCACAGAATATCTCCAGGGGCCAGAGGCCACACCACAGCTCCCATCAATCCAGCTGCGTGCCCTGCCGGGCTGCATTAGCCCTTTCTGTCTCTGTCAGGCTCGGGGAGGCAGGCAGGGATGTTTACTGATATCCCCAGCACAGTCAATCTCGGAGCCAGCTCGGCTCTGTGACCCCTCTCTTCACAGATCACATTGGTTGAAGGCTATAATTATGGGTTATAATTAGAAGTGGAGCTTCATTTAACGGAGGCAGCAACGTGTCAGGTGTCCCCAGAGTCCACCAAGCTGTGAGCTGCGATTCCCCCTCGTTCCCCTCAGCTGCTGCTGCTGCTGGTTTGGAGCACATCAAATGCCTGCTGAGCTTGAGGGTGACCTAGAGGATGATCTTGCTTCAAAGGTGGTATCCCCAACTAAGAGGTCAAGCTCTAAACAGGAATTTAGCCCATCATTGCACCTACCAGATCTTACAGGACAATGGATTGGATCCACTGGCTCTCAATGATTCCCACAGGAGGATCCGTCCCTTTTCCTAGCACATCTGTCCAACTCCAAAGAACACCCAGTGCATGCACTTGTACTCCCTTCCCAGATCACAAATTCAAGCAGAAATAAACATGTTGTAGAGAAAATTCCCATCTATATGAAAGCATGGAAGATGATCCAGTCTTTGTTATATTTATTGTCCTGAGAGAGGTTTGCTCTATCTCCCAATAACCCTCCAGTAGCAAACACACTCTGGAAAAGATTCTGGGGCCTCTTCATCTCTTGATCAACCTAAACCTTTTATGTCCTGGTAGATTCCACAGCCAACCCCTTCTGGGCTATCAGCACTACGAAAAGAAAGCATTGCCATGGAGCAGGATTAAAATCCAAAGCAGAAAAGCACAAAAAATACCTGTGAGAAAGAAAACAACACACAAACCTAGTCAGGACAAGTTCCTGCTGCTCTACACTGCCCAAGTGGCCAGCCCTGTGTCACCAGGGTGCAATGACAGCCCTTGGCAGCCTTTGGGTGCAGGAACTCCTTGGCCTTTCTGCAGATTATGGAAAAAGCCAGCAGGGTCTTTGTTGTAAGATGACTGCAGGACACAAGGAGTCAAGATCATTTCTCATCAAGTCAAAGAAGTGAAGAGCACATTCCAAATTCAATTGGTGTCAACAGGAATTCAGCTCCTATTCAGGCACTCGAAGCAGTGAAACTGCACCAGGAATTTGCCCTGCAGCCTGGGCAAGGCGCTGATAAAGGTGACACATTCAAGTCTCAACAAGGGGATGAGAACACCACTTCCTATCTGGAAATCTTTGGGGTGTCTTTGGAGAAACACAATGAGAGAAATTCAAAGGAGCACTCACTGCACCTTGGAGTTGCTTTTGCTTTTTGTGCTTCTGAGAAGAAACCGCCAAGGGAAGAAACAGAGCCACGACTGCCGGAGTGAGATTCCCAAGGGCTCTCTCATAAGCACTTGAGTGGTGCCACCTGAAAACGAGAAGAACACGCTGGGAAGAGCCAAACCCAGCAAAGGTGTCTCACAAGAGACCTGTCCTGCTCTGATGAAATCATTCCAGCCAGCACTGGCCTCCAATCAAAGGGGAGTTTTGGAAGCAGCTTCCCAAGCATTTTGTGTGATAATCTGGCTCTCTTTCCCTCACCCTGACAGAGCAGGGACTGGAGAAAATGATGAGGATTTTATAGCTCTCTGCGGTAAGCAGTTAATAACTCTCTGAGGCGATAGATCTGGGCTCCACTGCAAGGCTGGAATAATTCACAATAAAATATGACTTTTCATTTATCACCTTGACACTTAATAAATACTTCCTGGTGAAGCCCGGGGAAGAAGGAGAGAAAGGAGAGGGGGGACAGCCCACACCTGTGGTCACCAGGTGTTTTCTGTGAACGTGGCACATGGGGAAGGATGGTGAGAGACCAACCAGCAAACACAGGCCTGGGAGCTGGTGGGGGCTGGTGATGAGGCTTCAGCTTAATGGGGATTTTTTTGTTCATGACCATACTAAGAGGCCCCTTCTGAGCCAGGCTGGGCCTCTGTGGACACTGATGTTTTCTAGTACTGATAACAGTGGATGAAGGGTGCAAATGCTGAGGCAAAATGGTGTGTGGCCCCTTCTTCTCTCTTGTGCTGCCATCACTGCACTGTCCCCACACGAGGAGGGCTGGAGCATCCCAAAATCTCCG
Organism: Aleadryas rufinucha; assembly: GCA_013397815.1. Taxonomy (NCBI): domain Eukaryota; kingdom Metazoa; phylum Chordata; class Aves; order Passeriformes; genus Aleadryas; species Aleadryas rufinucha. The sequence continues at coordinate 101,640 of VZTH01008620.1, forward strand.
TGCTGCTGGCCCCGTGTGCCAAGATGCTCCTGCAGCTGCCTTTGCTTGGGAATGGAGGTGCCTCACGGACATACATCCTCCTGTCACTGCAGAGAGGCAGTGAAACGTTGTCTGTGTACTTCAGGAAAAGAAATAAACCCGAGGCAGGAACTTGTCTGGGGAGAACCAACATCAGTTTGCCTGGGGCAGTCTCAGAGTTGTGCAGCACAAGGGTGAGCCTTGCCAGAACACATCTTTGCTTCCCCTGCAAACCTGAGGGATTCCCACTGAGGTGCCACCTGAAAGCAGGGACGGGGCCTCCAAATCCCACCTGGCCCCAGAAGGAAGGGGAGCCCAGAAAATGTAGAATCAGTGAGCATCTCTGGCAGGAGCTGCTGTTTGCTCCCAGCCCCTCAGAAATCCCAGTGGCCTCCCAGGTGAGCGGCAGTGCCTGGGTTTGCTACATGGGAGAGACCTGGATCCCCTTGGAGTTTCCCTCTGCTGGGTTCCCTTTGCCTTGAGCTGTCAGTGGAGACAGCACAGACACCAGCCTTAGTGAAGAAACACGGCTCCCCAGAACTTACAGAACCAGGGAGATTGCTGGGAACCAGATTTGCCCATGGCTCCTTTGCAGTGTCTTTCCACTGCCTCCCGTCTTCCTGAACACCTTTTGATCTACACAGATGCCACTTCCTTCTCGGTCTTTTGCATCCACACACTCATCATGATCAGTGGAAGAGGCTCTTGGCTTCCCCCACTCTGAACAGGCCTCCACACAAAGCCCTGATGGACACAGAGCCCTGGAGGTCCCCAGCTCCCTTTTCCCTCCGTTGGTGTGTCCTGGTTTGGATGAAGAGCTCATCCCTGCAGCAGGGAGGTGAGGATGTTGCTGTATTGCTCTAAACACTCTGGAAGTGTTTTAGCAACAGAGGCAAACAACAAACATTATCCTGTGCACAATATCGACTCAGTTAATTGGCAAGTGAGGTGTTGGACTGGCCTCCTGCTTGGCTTCAATTGTGGATGCACCGAGCTCCGTGTCTGCTCATCACGCTGTCAGTGGGAAAGGCTCCACACAGGGTAATCACAGCCTGCTGCAAACTCGGTGCTCAGGAAAGCTGCAAATCAAAAGAAAATAGCAGACAAACACCGAGGGGAGATGGAAGGAGGGGTGGAGGGGGCCAAACTGGAGAACACGGGCAAACTCGCAGGCTGCAATTGTAGCTGCTCCTTCTGGGAGCTGGTGGGGTCCTGAGGAAGTTCTTTGAGTTGGTTTGAGGCTTGTGTTTTGTGGCTACAGGCAGACCCTGATGAAATGCACAGGAAGGGGAGAGCTGAGAGCTGCAGGAGGGAGTTTCCTTGTTGTTCAGCTAACAGGAGAGGGGACAGCTGGTGCTGGAGTGTAGCAAACTGGAAGAAAGGGGATATTCTGCCACTGCCTTCTCACATAACCTCAGGCAAGTCACAGGTACTTCCTTTGCCATAGCTCCCACATGGCAAATGAGCATTGTGGTCTCTCCTGTGCCTCTGCTGCTGTTACTGCTTAAGGACCAGGTTTTCTAAGGCAATTTGCACCCTCGAGAATGCATGTGTGTGCCCAGAAGTATTTAAAATTGTTCTAAGCAATTATGTGCCTAACTCACTTGGGTCTTGTCCCATTTCAGTGCAGCCTCAGGCATTGAAATGCCTCTGCAATTCTGGCCCTTGGACTCTTTGAAGCAGCAAATTGTCTCTTGCTATGAGTGTCTGTATAATTGTGAGTGTCTGTGGATGCACGTACTCACATCACTGTCTCATGATGGCACAAGGAACCAAGGAGCTACAGAGGTCCAAAGCTAAAAGCTGCGCCCCAGGAGGTCTCACTCTCCTGGTTCTTATTGCAGGTGTGATACCAGCTCGGTTACAAAACTGTGGGTCTGATTCTCTTCCCACTTTGCACCCAGGCCACTCGAGGCTGTGCCTGTTCCCACCTCAGGAGCTGGGCAGAGCTGATGGATGGCCCTGGTGGTTATTGGCTCTCTGGAAGGGGTTCTCAGAGTCACATAGAAGCACGAGGGGAGGCAAATAAAGTGATAACCTCTTCGTGAGGTTACCATGAACCAAAAAGCTGTAAGAACTGTGGCTGGCAGAGGGGGTTGATGCACCAGCTCCTCACTTCCCTTGCAGACAGGCATTGAACTTACAGCAGCCAGGAAATCCCACACATTCAGAGCTCACATCCTTGGTGGAAGTGGTGTCACATCAGAGAAGCACAGGGCAGTGTGGCCACTGGGGACAAGGCTGCTCTCCATCGTATCGATTCCATTGAACAACTCTTCCCCGGCTCCAGACGTGCCAGGAAGTGTGGGAGGTTCAGGGCAGTGCAAACTGACCCGCTCAGCTCTGACAGCTGCCTGGGCTCGGCTCTGTTTGCTAGGCAGGCATTTGGACAGGAGTGTCAGCCTTTCTGTTAAGCTCTTGTTCAGAGAGGATGACAAAGAGGGGGGAAAGGCACGTGGGTGAGAACAATCCCTCGTGCTGGAGCCAGGCTGCAGGGCCGGCAGGTGTATTTCATGTACACATCACTTCCAAACTGGAAAGCTGCAAACTGAATTTGTTAGTACAGAGCTTACTCTGCCTTTGTGCACGCCGTGTGTAACCCCAGCCCCCAGGTTCGGCTGGAAAACAGACATTTCCATTAGCAGTGCTTAAAACTCGGCTCTGTCAGCACTTCCACTGCACGTCTGGAGGAGTTAACTCCCCATAAAGCACCCGCTCCCAGCTGGAGCACAGCACACAAGAGGGGGAGATAGATCTGCATAAGTCCCATTAGCGCTTAACGTTCTTATCTCTGGGGCCCCGTAGTTGGGAAACACCTCCCCAGCTCGGTGCAGGAGCCAGCATCCATCCCAGATTTATTCTGCAGACATTTGGCTGGGGATTTTACTTAAGGTTTAACTCGACTGGCAGACGTTGTTTTTCCGGGTGGCTTCTGTTCCAGCTCTAGGTTTCTGTAAAGCAGCTCTGAGATGCATTGGCAGAGTGTGCTGGGTGTTAATTACCAGCTACAAGCACAGCCTCAAATGCAGAAGGATTTTTTCATTCACAATCTGGCATGGAATAACAAGGAGAGCAACAGGTTGTGGAGAAGAGAGTTATCTTCTTACCTGCCTCCAAACTGGATGAGAGTTTGGGAGCCAGGTAGGGAGAGCAGAGTCTGCTTAGTGCCAGGGCAGCAGGGAGGGATAGATTTAGGAGAACATTAAAGTTTAGTCAAACTCAACACAGTTTCATGTGTGTGATCATCTGCTGCAGGATGAGCTGCACACTGCAACGCTATGGAAACCCATCCAGGGCATCGGGGATGCTACAAATCCATGCAGAGCCACTGCAGATGTTCCCAGATCCTGGCTCCCCGACAGCCCTGCTGGTGCTCACAGCCCTGTATTTATAGCCCACAGTGCATACATTCCCTAGATCCACCGCCTGCAGGCCAGGGAAATTTGGGAAGGCAGTACCTCAGATGAACTTGTGTCTGAAGGAACAGAGGATCCATCCATACAGGAGCGATGCAAGAGCTCAGGCTGGCTCGCAGCAGAGAGGGAGCTGCTCCAATTCCAGGCACAGAGAGGAAGGCGAGGAACAACCACAGCACTTTATCTACCAAATATTTCTGTGTCTCACATGAAATTGGATTTTCTCAGAGCCTGCCTCTCCCTCCCCAGGAGTCAAGGTTGGAAACATCCTTCTGAGAAACACCGACAAAGGCAAAGAGAAGTGCAGAGATATTTCAGCATCACTGGGGGGGTTTCAAGGCTGCAGCAGAATTTCTGTCTCCTCTCACTCCTACCCTTATCTCCAAAGCTCTTCATGTTGTGCAGAGCCCAGCACCTTGTGAATCCTGGAGCAGAAAATAAACAGGGAGCAGCGCCAGCAACAGGATTCTTATTAGAGATCCCTCATGTCCACGTCTTGGAGCAGGCAGAGACAAATCTGGGAGCCTGCCAGCACACAGGGAATCCGGCTTTCCTTGAGATTCCTGGCTGGATGTTGAACTTCCCCTCCCTTTGCCGGTATGATTGCTGCCTAGGAGCAGAGAACACACCATTTCTGCCTTGCTTTGGGGAGGTCTCTTCCCAAGGGCAGCAGGGGAGAGAGAGAGAGAGAAAGCAAGAATTAGGTATTTATGTTGGTTCATGGGAAGCCTCACAAAACCTTTGTTCAGGCCACGGGGATTGAGCCTTCCATGGTCCTGCTGAGCACTCAGAGCTGTTTGAAATCTTGGTGCTTAAGTCAGGATTGAGGTGAATGAAACAATGGGCAAAAAACAGGAGCCCCAGAAGGAAATACAGTTGGTGTCTTAGAGCAGTGCCTCAGAAATAACCAGGCTGGAGGGAACTTCCAGTGTGTGAGGAGCTGGCCAAAGCTCTGCTCCAAGGAGCCTGAATCCAACCAGCTGAGACGGGGCAGGGGGACAGGCAAAAGGAAACTCCAGAAATCCAGCAGTGCAAAGAGCCCTGAATGATCCACTCCAACCTGCACACTCGAGCCCAAGCAGGATTCAAGCCAGTGCATTACCAGGAAGAAAAACCTTTAAGAAGAAACTTAGCAAATCCTATTAACTAATTAAATTACCCTCTTTGAGACACAGGTGTTAGAAGATGGAAAGTATCATTTTTTGAGAAGAAATAAACTCAGTCCCTGTCCTCAGTGTCTGTTTCTGTGCTGGATTTTTCTCCCTGCAGCTCCAGGTCTCCTGAACTTTGCTGGGGATGCTGCCTATTTTTAACCTGCCTTGGCACTTGTGTTATCGTTCGTGTCAGAATGAGGCCAGGTAATAAATATATCTTCCCACCAAAACTTCCCAGATTTTGTTAATTTAGACACTCTAGTGTGAAGCCTACCACGCTTAGGGAATGCTCCAGAAGGAATGTCTCAGTCCTGCACTGAGAGCAGACTCCTGGCTCCCAACCAAGGGGAAGTTTGTGCAGGCACATGGACACCCCATGTGCCATTGCCAGGGAAGCTCCTGCTCCTGAGCAGGACTATTTTTGTCACCTGCACAGGTCTCACTCCAGAACTGCGCTTCAGGAGCCTCAATATTTCTGTGTCACCGATTTGTCAGCTGCCTGGGAACATCTGCTACAGGTAGGAAATCAATCCATGGCATTAGCACAGCCTGGCACCACAGCTTTCCATACTAAAACCTCTCTAGATTTCAAGGCTACGAGAGCTTCCAAGGAAATTCCTGGGGTCTTGTATAATACTTCCCAGCCTGACAAACTAATTGCCCTATAATTCAAACACAATTGCAATCTATACTGGAAGGAATTATATGCAAATAACAGGGGTGACTCTCATTTCCTCTCTTACTTATTCTGAGCCTTTTTTTTCTGGTAGCAATTCCATTGAAAAATAACTCTTGGAAATTATGAAACCCCCATTTTATTAAACCTGTGTTAAACCCACATACAGATCCAAAGGCTCCCGAGGAATCGCTCCTCCTGTTGGAGTTCTCCATACAAAAGCCTCCCTGCTCTGCCTGCTGGGAATCCTGCCAGCCCAGAGCCTGGGAACTGGTGTAGTAATAAAAATGTAACATGATGTATCGTAAATTATACACGGGATGGGAGCGGGGAGGGAGGTGCTGCGTGTAATTGTCTTTCACCCCTCGCAGTGAGCTCCAGCACTGCCTAAAGGTCTCCGGCTGACAAGGACTTGGGAGGAGACGGCTTTGTCTGCTCTGCACCTGCCAGGCTGAGCCTTCCCTACTCCCAGCATCGAATTCCAGCATAGCAGGGGCTGCCTCACGCTTTCCATGGAAGTGTTCCCTTGGGAAAAGGGTGGCAGGACCCCCTCCGTGCCCACCCCCACCCAGCTGGGAGCACAGAGCACACAATTAGCGGTGCCCAGCACAAAGGATGGCTCTCTGAATTGTTATTTACCACACACGTCAGTCCCTCGCAGCTTAATTTGCTTCTTCCATTTGTTCTGCAGGAAAGAGGAGGCTCCAGCACAGTCAGCAGTCCTGGAATGAGGACATCTGCCTGCTCCCAAACAGGCAGAAAAGAAGCTAAAGAGGGATTTCAGTCCCTTCCCTCCGTGCCACAGCTCCTCTCCCCCAGACTCCCTCAGGCTGGCTGTCTCTCATTTTTACAGAAATTGTAACAATATCATACTTACGGCCATATGGAGAGCAAATTTTAAAAATTCTATAAAAATCTCAGCTCTTTTGTGGGATAGAAAAGAGAATTTCCCTCCTCCAGCCTTCCAGACTGTCCTACAGCCCAACTCTGTGTGCCAAACATCCCTTTTTTCTTTGCCTGCTGACTCCAAGGGCACATCCCACATGTGAGGCTCTGGCCTCCCACATCTGCATCTTCCCTAGACTGGTATTCCCACATTCCCTTGGCATTCCCCTCCTGAGGTGATACCTAGGAGCAGTGTGTTGCCAGCACTAGCCACATGTGCCTGGAGGTCACAGCTGGCAGCCAGCAGCCAGGAGAAGCTGGAATGAACTCAGCAGGAAGGAGAGGAGAGATCCTGGTACCTGGAGATTTGCAGGGGGACATGAGCAGCTCATTCCTGCCTGGAATTGTGCATTTAATGACCTGAGGACAGGAAGATGCACACATTTCACAAAGCTCTGCCTGGAGGTGAGGGAGCACCAGGTCTCCCTGAGGGATGTGAAGGGCCTTTACTCAGATCCCAGCAAGCAAAAGCCAAAACAGAGTATAATTTTTGGAAAAAGACAGGGGTTTGGGGGTACCTTTCCTCTCCCAAATGTATGAAAGTTCTTTTCTTTTTGTTTCAAAAATGCCAAACCTTTTCATTGCCCCAGTTCCTAAGAAAAGATCACCACTTCACTTCAAGGCTGCTATTTACAGTTTTCCTGAACAGCCTATGGAAAGCTACATGGCGTAAAATGTTCTTTTAATTTTCAATTTTGACTCAAAGAATTTTTGAATCTGCATCATCATATCCCCAAAGATAAAGCTTTACTCTGCTTGGCTCCAACAAGAGCCTGCTCCTTGGTTTTTTTGAGGAAGGAAGGAAGGAAGGAAGGAAGGAAGGAAGACAGCTCCCGTCTGGCTCACTGCTCACCACAGAACTTGGTAAAAGACANAGAGAGAGAAAGAAAGAAAACAAGAGGGAAGGAAGTAAGGAAGAAAGGAAGGAAGGAAGGAAGGAAGGAAGGAAGGAAGACAACTCCAGTCTGGCTCACTGCTCACCACAGAACTTGGGAAAAGCCATTTCCTCTTGAGTATACATTTCCTTTCCCAATAAAGGAAGGGCAATGATAATTCTCCTGCCTTACACAGAATTTATGGGATACCTAGTGTGCATCCTGTTGGTGGGATTGGGATTGGTCCATGCTTTTAGATCCCCTCTAGAGAGACCCTAGAGTGGTATCCAGGCTGCCTGGAAACTCCCCATGGAAAGGGCAGGGGTTTGCTCCAGGCTCCTTTTAATGCATGAGATTGCTCAGCAGGAGCTGCATTTAGGAGCTCTGCATCATTCCCTGCAGGAATGCCTCTCCTCCTTGCCTGGGATGTCAAACACCTGGGAAAGGGGTACAAAGAGCCCTCGCTGCCCTGTGCCACCCCCTGGGCCCTGTTTGGGATGGAAGGAGGATGCTGGGCACAAATGAGGAGCTGCTGTGCAGCCCCCCAAGGATGACTTTTCCCAGGACAAAAGCCATGAAAGCAGCCACACCATCCAGGAGGAAACGGGAATCAGCCCTGCCAGGTTGGATGGAGACTCTTCCTCACAAGTAGGGGTCTGGCAATGCCAGTTAGAGGCAGTTCCTCTCTACAGGTGAGGCTTTGGCCCCTGCCCAGCTATGGCAGCATGGCAGGGCAGCACAGAGGCCCTGCACACTCACAGGCCACTGTCACCCTTGCATCCACCACGGGAATTCCTGCAGCAGGCAGGAATCTGCTCCCTGCTGCACTCTCTGAGAGGGACAAGTGCAGCTGCTCTACAAGGCAGAGCCCCAACACATCCCAGCCCAGGCCAGACGTGAGTTAAGGAACCATCTCCTGCTGCAGCAGCAGTAAAAATCCTTCATTATTGTTAAAGCCACAGGGAAATGAATGTTTTTCTTTTTTTACAGCCTCTCATCCTCTCCCCTCCTTCCCTGGCTGGTACAAGGCTGAGAAAAGCCAACTGCAATTAAACGTTTCGCTCCTCCACGAACGGCTGCGTTTGTAAACAACAATAGCCACACAAAAAACCTGCAGCTCTCAGCAAAAGCAGCTCAGCTTCCCTCACAAAATATCCCGGGTCTCCAGCAGGAAATGGCTCCTCTGCACATCATCATCCCGAGCTCTCCTGCGGCACTCCCTCGCCCCTCCAACCCCTCTTTGGCCCAGATTTAGAGCCTGTCAAAGCTAATCTGAGGCAGTGGATGCAGGCAGGGAGACATCCTGGCCTGGAAGCCGTTCTCCTGGAAAAGCACTGCAAACCTGCTACTTTAGATAAATAAACAGCGCATCCCCTGCGAGACATCGTCTGCAAAGCACCAGCGTGCGCTGCCTCCGCTGCCATAATTCCCCATGTCCTTAGTGCCCGACAGCCTCCATAAAGAGCTGGCAGCTTTATGTGCCACTTAAACCCAGCCTATTATGGCAACAAACTTCTCTCCACAAGGCTCGGAAGCAAAAGGATCAGGGCGAGCACCCAGTGCCACCTCACACCCTGCCAGTGTCCCCAGAGACCTGGCAGTGGCTCCAGAACAGAGCCTGATCCTCACTGCTGGTTCTGGGGCTCCACATGAACCCCAGGACAGCTGGCAGAGTGTCCAACCCAGCCTGCACCATTGATAAACTCCAGACATGAAGGATGCTCCCCGTGGGTGGAGGTTTTCCATGGATAGACAGACACGGATTCCAGAGCAGGTAATGGGTCTTGCCTCACTCCAGGGCTTGATTCAGCTCGGGCTGCTGTGCCTGAGGGACACAAGGGATGCTGGCTGGGTGGCAGCCCTAAAGATAAAGGGGCTGACCTGCATTTGGGGTGAAACTGGATGAGCTGCATGGATTTACAGGCTGCTCCATGCCAGCTTGCAAACACAGGCAGGTCCTGCAATGTGCAGAGGTCTCTGAAAAGCAAGGGGGAAAGGTACCTCAAACCTCCCAAACCCTTCCAGCCTCCCTGTACATAGGTGTGTGCTTAAACACAAGGATTTTTATTTTAAGATATTGAGAAATGCTCTTTTTTCGCCCCAAGATTAAAACACAAAACACAGGGCCAAGCCAATTGCCCCAAACTGCCCCATCTGTCGCATGGATCAGAGTTTCTGTGACAAAGGCCAGAGTGCTTGTTTTATTTTCAAACAAGTTTGTTTTTTAAAAGCTCAGCCACTCAGGACCAGCCTTCCAGAAAGGAGCACAGCAGCTCCTCTGGATCCACATGGGATGTTCTGGAAGAGCCCAGCACCCAAGCATTTGAAGTCCCTGGAAAAGCTGCCCTTGTTTGGGAGAGCAGAACAGCACAAAAGCACCTGCCTGGTGCAGGAATGTAATCCTTCTACCCCAAAAGCAAGGAAAGCTTTAAACCAGAGGAAAAAAACCCTCAGAAATATAATAAAACAGAAAGGGAAAAGAAAAGCAGGAAAGGGTTGAATAAATTCCACTTTTGGTTTTAGACTTGTAACACCATAAATGCTACTGAATAAATCACCAGCAGACCAGAGAGCTGAAATAATACAGGGGAAAACCTGAGTTGCCATCCATCAGCCTCCCCCGACACACAATAAATGCCTCTCCTCCAGCCAGCACACATTAGCATAGTCAGCACAGCACAGCCGGCACTCTGACACCCCCCTGCCCACGGATTATCCTGCTCCTTGCTCTCCAGAGCCTGTTCCTGCCACCTGGGGTCCTTGCTGCCACCCAGGACACTGGGCTCTCTCTGCTGTCACCACGGTGAGTGTGAACTACAAATTCTGCTACGAAAATAAAGGCCATGGGAGCTGCTAATGCCCACGTGTCCCTGAGGGAGGCTGCTGGCAGGTGAGCAGCAGAACTGGGAATGGCATTTCTGAGCGCCCCTGCAGCATTTCAGAGCCCAGACTGATGGCTCACTCTGCAAGATCCCAGAATCCGAGCATGAGCCGCCTGTTTGGCACCATGAGGGAGCTCAGACAGGGTGAAGGTGCAGTCGTGGAGCGAGGCCACCCTCACACGACTTCACACCAACCACAGACAAACTGCAGTCCGGATGAGGACATTCAAGATCTTGGGACACAGCAGGAGTTGTGGGAAGCCAGGTTTATCCCAGGAAACCCAGCAGCTGCCATGGGTGTTGTCATGCAAACACTGCCTTGCTGTGATGGAAACTGGATGGAAACACAAACCCCGCTGTGGCTGCAGGGGGACACTCGGGACACTCGGGCCAGGACATCTCCATCAGCCAGGGCTCCATCCTGACACCACCCTGAGGGGTGAGGGTGGTGGGAAGTGTTTCTTCTGCTCCCTGGATGGCTGGAGCTGGGAATGAGCCCAGCCCACAGCGAACCACAAGGGGCAGAGGCAGGTGGAGAGCAGTGACAGCTTAAGGGACACCTTAAATCCAACAGGAGACAACCTCTACAGATGTTCTAAAGGTTTGCAACCATCATTGGTGGATTAAGTCCTTTTGAGGAGGAAATACCTTGCCAGGCCTGAGTGATTGCCCAGAGTAAAGATGGAGAGATGTGAAAATGGGTGATAAATATTAAGAGGGAGATGAGAGACATATAATGGAATGTCTGACAAAGCCTTAATTACAGCCTTGGATATATTCTGAGAAAATATATTTAGCTGATAGCAGCACTGGGGGTTTGAGGCTTTCTACAACGAGCTTAGGTTAAAATAAACATTTATTTTAAGCATAAGCAAGCCATTCAACTAGTTAGTTTAAAGCTGAGCTAGGTGAATAGCTAACAGTAAATAATCTGCTGCATGCATTTATTCAAGTTTCTTTTTAGCCTAAATTTCCTAGGAGAACAAAAACAGACCTGTTATTGCTCTGCAGTAGTCATTTCCTCCTAAAAACTCTCAAATTTCCTGCCCAATTTCTCTGAGATTTACCCATAAAGGGCGTGGAAGTGCTATGGTCCTGCAAATTGCTGGTGATCCCCACTCCTGGAACAGCTTCCAGAAAACCCAGATTGGATGGCTTCGAGTTTCTTAAAGTCATCTTTGCTTGTTTATAACTGTCCTACTCCTAAGACAAGTAACTGCTCCCTCAGATAGCCCAGCACTGATCCAAGGTGGATTTTGGTCAAGACATCATTTTTGTGTAGTGTCTCATGGCTCCTTTCCCCTCTTGCCCCTGGCTAATTAAAGGCAGGAATTTTTCAGACTGGTCTTTCCTAAATACCCAAATACTTCTCCCCCAAATCCTCTGCTGTTAATTATCCCTACTGCCAGCTCTGCCCATCACAGCCCTGTGGGGAAAAGGGAGGGATCTCTGAATGAGGCACCTCCAAACAGCTCCTGAAACAGCTCCTCACGCCCTGTGCCTCGGGAAGAGCCTGTGGAGCAGCTCACTTCCCCTCAGAGGATGTGGGATCAATCACCCTCAGCCCGACACCAGGACACAGAGGAGACAAATTCCCTGAATAATTCATGCTTGGATGGATCCTGCTCTGTGGCAGGATGAGGAAGGGCCTCGCTGTGTAAGTGCCCACTCCAGCAGTGTCCATCACAGGGAAGGACTTGTGGCCTTCCTGTCCATTCCACGTGCTCCAAGGCAGGAATGTGACCCCTCACCCGTTTGTCAGAGCTGTCTGATCTGTTCTGAAACACCTCGGTGACAGAGCTGCCACGCTGCCCTTACGTGCCCTCTTCCTGTCGTTCCCGTTGTCATCTGCTGCCCGGGTCCTCCAGGACTAATGGTGTTTTTCCTGGGGAATGAGTCAATCCATGATGGGCTTTTCAATCCTCTGCTGTGTCAGAAAAGGTCATGCTCAATTCAGCTGCAAATGCCTCTCCCTCTGTGATCTCCTCCGGGCTAGGAGCTCTCACAGCCCCATGTACACCAGGAGGCATCACACACTGGGCCCCAAACACCCACTTTTTCCATCATTTCAAGGCTTTTAGAGAGGCCTGGTGAGACCCTTACATCCTCTTCAGACCATCAGAGCAGCACAGGCAGGGAATTCCCTTCCCTCCTCCTTCCCAAGGTCTCACACCCGGCCCCTCAATGCACCAGGAATTACAAAAGGTTCATTCTTTATTGCAGGCTCATTTTTACACCAATTGTTTCCAACCCAAAGAGCTCATGAGGATGGGATCCCAGTGGCAGATCCAGCTTCCAAGACAAGCCCAGAGCCTGAGGAATCAGCCCATGTGCTCAGCCTAGCCTTCAGCAGGGCCATGCCAGCCCAGGCACCTCCGGAGCAGCCGGAGATGGATTGTGCTGTCACCTGTGCCTCCCACTCCTGGGTGCCACCCAGCAGAGCCCATGTCCTGCTTTGCATAATGGACTGGGAATATTATCCACCTCCTGGATCACTGGGAATGCACACAGCTCCCATCCACAGAGAACATCCTGTTCAATCTGCTTCTATAAACAGAACCAAGGAGCAGTGAATAAGCAGGAGGCAGCTGAGTGTCATTAGAGGTCAGGGGTTTGTGTGGATGTTTGTCTCCTTTACAAAAGATAAATACATTCCATGTCATGCTATGGATTTTCATCTTGTCGACCTCTCATAAACTAAGCAGGGTCAGGCATTGGGCAGTGCTTGGATGGGAGATCTCGAGGGAAACAAAATCCACAGCAGAGGAGGAAGAGAAATATTTGTGACTTGGCTGTTTAGGGAGCAACGCTCCCCTCTCTGAGCCAGCCCTGAATCCCCATTGCAGGCAGGGTTAATAAGGCAATCACAGCTGCAGAACTTCCCTGCTCCCTGTGGAATGTGAAACCAGGGTGAGTTGATTCATAGGAATCAAAGGGAGTTAGGAACAAGAATTAAATGGCAGTCAAGCATTTGAGCTCCTTTAAGAAAATACCAGCCTTGATCATAAAATCTGATATCTGTCTCACTCCAACAGGTATTAGCCGAGGGGCAGCTGTTTAATGCTCCACATAAAAGGCATTCTAGCCTACTTCTCCCCCTAAATTTAGGCAGCAATTTTGTTTGAATCCCAGTATGTTTGCTCCCCCTACTGAACCGTCCCACGTGCTCGGTGTATGTTTTCCAACAGTTCCCCACACGGCGTTCCTGAGTTGGCTGAATTTCCCCAGTGAGCAAAACGATTTCTATGCTCAGTAGCCTGCAAAGCACCTCGGAATCTTTCAGATGAAAGGCCCTCATCGAGAAGTGTATAATAAGATTCCATTATTGTATCATTTATTCTCATTATGGCTAATAGCAGTGGTTGTATAAAATGTTCCCCCCGTGATCAGAACCGACTCTCCAGCGAAGAGCCCAGCCCTCGGAAGCTGAGGACAAAGGAGGCATCAGGGAATAGGTGCCCAGAGTTCACTCGGCTCTTCTCAGCTCCTTGCACCTCCTGCTTTGAAGATTTTAATTAGAAACCCACGGAACAGCGTTCCTGGAACAGCTCCAGAGGAATAAAGGACAACAGAGCAGCTGGGACCCTCCGCTCATGGTGGGCACGAGGCTTTTCAGAACTGAAAGGCAGAAGGAACTCACAAAGGAAGCAGGAGAGGAGGCACAGTGGAGGTGTGGGGGGACACACGGCACAGCCAGCAAGGAAAGGGGGATGGTTGGGATTCCTCAGGCTCTGGGTTTGGGGTTACCCACCAGCAAACAGGGCAGGGAACATCCAGGGTGTGCCAGGGAGTGAGGCAGCACTTCCATGAGAAATGTGTCGGAAAAAGAGGAGTCTGAATTTAGCAGCAGTAAAATAGGGCAGAGAAAATTGGGCAAAATAGCATGGAGAGGGAATGCCAAAAGAAAAGAAGGGGGAAAGAGGATGAAAAGCACTGCTAACTCACAGTGATCTCTGTGCAGAGCTGCAGGACTAATTGCCCCAAACAAATACACAAACTAAAGCTGGGGAGATTTATAAGCAGGAGAGCTCCGAGAAGCAGCTGGTGCAGTGGGGTTTGGATGGGTAATGGGAAGTATTTACAGTGTTGGCAAAGCAGGCTGACAGGCAGGAGAGGCCTAGGCATCATTTAGGGCCAGAAATAAAAGAAATGACAGCTGGAAGATCTCTCACCACCGAGAGAGACCCAGAATGAGGGATTTCTGCACCATTCCTGGTCTCTTCCCTGTGTGTCCCAGATGCCGTAACTCCAGTGATTTGTGTTCCATTCAGACACTTGAGGCCCCAAAAATGTCAAACAGTGAAAGGACAAAGCAGAAAACTTCATCCAGGAGCTGGAGAAAACAGATGGGCAGGAAGGCACTTCCGACCTCTGTCATTCCAGCGTGATGAAGACCAGAGAAAAGATTCACTCTGTGACTGTGAGAGCAATTAGAGCTGGATTTGATGCTGGAGCCTGGGGACTCTTCAGGCAGTAGCAATGTTTGGAGATGGTCCAGTATGAACAGAAGTCATTTTTCAGATGGAAGGGGATGAAAGATATGGGACAGTTGAGATTTGGCTGCAGATGCAAGGGAATAGATAAGATACAGAGTGGTTCTGTGGTGCCCTGTACTCAGCAAGAACAAGAAAACCAATATCCAGTTTCACTGCTGGAAGTTCATTTTCCTTGAGCATTAAGTGATAGCAAAGAGCACGAGTTGTGTTCTCATTCTAGATCATGGTTTGTCTCCAAATGAAAGGGGAACCATCAGGTTTGTCCCTGGGTGATGCAGGAATTCCTTGTCCATTCCTCTTCACCAGAATCATTCAGAGATGACCCATTTTCCAGGGCTTTGCTCCAGTTCCAGCAGCCAGCAAAAGGCCCAATTTTTGTGGCATCCCCTCTGTTGGGCCAGGTGAGATCTGGTCTCTGGGGACTGGCACAAAGAGGAGGATGCTCTGCTCAGCTGACAGGTGCCCTCTTTCCAGGGTGACACATCTGAGCACCTCCATGGAAATTTAAAACAATCCTTTCAAGATCTTGTCAGAGCTGCTCACTAGAACTGCTCTGATTAGCAAGCAGTACTGAGCAGCAGCTCCTTTGTCCGTTTGATCACGGCCGCTCCTCAAGTGATGGATGCATTAAATATTTAATGGCCTGGGTGACAGCTCAGGCCAGCTCAGCTGCTCCGTCAAAATGCTCCTGGAAGGCCCCAGGTACCTCGGAGCAGTCAGCAGGCACAGGAGGGAGCAGTGGGAGGGTTGGCAGCATCCCTGGCTGCTCTCCAAGCTCTGTGGCTGGAGGACCCACGGCTTGCCAGCCAAAAGGATGGATCTGAGCAGGATGGGAGGATTTTAACCAGGATTTACACTTTTTCAGAATGGACATTATTGCCTGGGCTGCCACCAAACTGACAAAGGGGTTTTTTGCAAGACCTACCCAGCATTTGTTCCTTTGTGGACATCTCCATCTAATCCTGGGCCAGGAGAAACAACTCAGAGGCTGCAAGGCACACAGACAAGCTGGGAAGGTAATTCCCAACTCCCACACGGAGAAATGCAGCATTGCACAAGTAGGAAAACACATTCTGGAATGGTCCTGCTGAATCCCACTGACTTCCACTCCACAGGTTGGATGGTGAACTTTAGACAGTGAACGTTGGGGTGCTGAAGAGTAGAGAAGTCCAAGAAGAGGCCTGGCATGGGTGGAGCTGGGGAGGATCTGTGGCTGTGCTGATTCCTGCAGTCCCTCTGGTACCTGCTGTTTGACAGCTGGGATCCTGGATATGGGCTTCTGGCTCTGCCCCAAAAATCGAACAAGCCACAGTGACTGTGGTTACAAACAGGAGCACTTTAATTGCAACAAGGGCCCTGCTAATTTAGCAGAAACCCTTTCAGCTCAGATAACTGCTCTGCTAATGAAATCAGAGCCATCACCACTCCTGGCTCCCCACAGTAAAACCTCTCTCCTTTCCAGGAGTGAATCTCACCATTGCTTCAGACAGAAGTTTTAATGGGCTTTAGCAGCCTTCAAGAGAAAGCGCTCGAAGGACAAAATAAATCATCTCTCTTACTGTGCTGTCATAAAATCCCCCTGCCCCTTAATATTCTTCTTGCATCACCTTCTAGTTGTGCCACTTCCCTCTTTCAATGCTCAGACTTAAACTTGAATGAGCAGATCAACCCAAGGGGAATAAAAAAAGACCCCCAAAGTTTCCATAACTCGGGCCTAGGATTTGGGAGAGCAGAATTGCAACACAGCTCTGAGCAATAAACTGCCATGGGGAAACCACTGTGACAGCTCCCTATGAGGAACACTTGGGAAAACAGCTCTTCCTCCTCCTCTTTATGCTCTCTGCTGCTTTGGTGGGACACTCACAGTTGTTTTAATTGGCTTTGGCAAAGGTTTTAGTCTTGTAGGAGTGAGGGGCACGGGGCAGCAGAGATGGCTCCACAACTCTGCTCTGCAGAGGTCATCTCCAGGACAAATCCTTGGAAGGGTCTGGCTGTTCTGTTCCCAGACCTCAAGTACTGCAAGGCACAGGAAAAGCTGTAGATATCCAGAGCAGTCTATGCCAGACTGTAAAAAAGACAAAAATAAGGCAGCAAAGCCACCTCTGCATCCCAGCTTTTCTTAGAGCAATAACAACACAGCTAAACTGGGTCCCAAGCGTTGGCTCATATTTCCAAACACTTACTAACTATTGCAAGGAACAAGTGCCTGAGGGCTTGGCTGTATTTATGCTTTTGCTTTTCTTTAATAAAAGCTGCATTTATAATGCATGATTAATTGTTTTGCACAAGCCTCCCTTTTATGGGAACCTGTGAAATGTAAGTGATTTTTAATACCACCTCACAGACATCACTCCTTCTTCCCACCCCCATTACCATTAATCCACGTTGGAGAGAGATGTAACATTTGTCACTGCTTTATTATGAAGTGCAATGTTGCAAGTTATTTATGAGCTTGCTATTTATTGAAGTATTTGCTGGTAGTTTTAGCACTTCGACTTAGGGTGAGAATCAGCCACATTTTCCCCACTGCCTGGCAGAACCTTCTGCTGTTTAACCACTTCACTGCCTCTCTCTGGCTGTGCCCCCACAGCAGTCACCCAGGGAGGTGTTTTAGGGCAGATTCTCACCCCTGTCACCTCCAAGGGACTGGACCAGGAAGTGCAATCCCCTCTTGTTCTCTGTTGGAGGAAGGTGATGTTTGGAAAGGACCCAGAGGGAATGGGCAGAAAAAATACTGTTGCAATAAGAGCAAAGAGAGAACAGGAGCCAGTGCTCAGTGCTCCAGCTGTCCAGGGAGAACACATCATCTCCATTGAAAGGTGTGGAATTATGAGATCCACTGAAGTGTTAGACTGTGGGGTTTAGATGTGCAAGATGTGGAGACTGAACAATCTGTTACCCTGCTTTATCCAAGCCCATAACCTACACGTGGTCCATGGCAAACACGGAATGAACTCGCATTATTCCACGACGAATAGAAGAAATCCATCAGAGTTCCCACTGAGGAGAGACCCCAAGCCTAGGACTGAGCTCAAAGAGGGCTCTTAACTCAGAGACACAACTCCCAGCATTTCCTGAGCTGCAGCCACCACTCCCACGGTGACTGTGGGCAGCCAGAGGGATCCGAGCTGAAAACTCCACGGAAAGCACAATATTGCCTCGGCTCAGCTCAGCTGCTTTTACAGTTGCTTTTTATCAACTGCAGCTACCTAAGCAGTCAGTTTTCATGCCCTGAAATGTCTTGCTGGAAAGTGTTTACAGCACTTAGCACTTTGTGCTGTGATCCCTTGCTGAAATGAAAGCCCATATTTTATTGAGAAGAGCAGGCACTTTGCAGGCACAGTTTTACTCCAGTCTAACACAGCTCCCTGGCACAGGCAGGATGCAGGGATGCTGTCCTGGTCCAGGGCGTGCTGCAGGTACAGCTTTTGAAGGGTGTCAATTAGAAGGACACAAATTCTGTTCAAAAGGTTTAATAGCCATGGGCAGAAATATTTGAATGTGTTTCCTCTCTTTCTATACATTTTTGCTCTAATCCTGCTGTGCCTGTGAGTTCCCCCTTTAGATTTCCTGCAAAACCTTTGCTGACAGAAAATGCTATTCCTTCTAAACAAGTCAACTTGATTTTCATGAAAATTCCATGTTTTAAGAGAAGCCTGCTGATTGGAAGCATTTAGTAAAAAATCAGAACAAATCTGGGAACTTTGAGGTTTGGCTTCAAACTACCTTTTGTTGTGAATAATTCAGGAGGGGAGGACCCACGCTCCCACTGCATTTGTCAGAGCAAAGCAGAGTCACCTGTAATTTCTGAGCACTAAACACTATGAAATGCTGTTACCAGAGCATTTGGATATTTCCAGGGATTGTTCCAAAGAGAAACAAGACAGAAAAGCACTCAAAGTCTTTTAACTCCCTTTTAGCAGACTTGTTCCCAGCTGATCCAGCTGACTCCTGGAACCCCTCCAGAGGGTAAAATGACATCAATCCTCCACTCAGCAGCATTTTATCCTGCACCTCACACTAGGCCGGGTTCTGCCGATGGGAAGTCGGAGTAATTTCAAAGTCCTCAGAGCTGGTGCAGATCTACTGAGGCCTGAGTGAAGAAAGGAGGTGTTTGATTGAGCCTCAGTGGTTGCAGAGCCTCCAGCTGGAGTTCAGGAAGCGGAGTTTTCCAGGGTGAAAGCAAGGAGCAGCTTCTGTGCATCACGCAGTGGGTGTCAGCCCTGCTCTGCTCCTCCAACCCAACATCTTTTCTTCCTCAGTTTCCCTCTCTGCAAACCCTCCTGGTGAAGCATCACTTCAGCCCCCAGGGTGTGGCTGAGCTCCAGAATGGAAGCAGAAGCTCCAGGGCCTCTTCCCATCCCTCCTGAGAGCCCAAGAGGAGAGGCAGGGCAGGATGCTGCACCTTGGAGCTTCTATCCACGGACAGACTGGGCTGGCAGGAGCTGTGGAGTGCAGATGGGGTGAGCAGCTTTGCTAAGAACAAGCAGGATAATAAAGCCCACCTTAATAAGTGCAGAGGAACACAATCTGACCTCATATGCAAATTGTGGTGCCTTCTTCCTCCTCGTCCGGGGCAGGTGAGCCGAGTATAACGCGAGGATCACAGCGGCGCATTTGCATTCCAGCAGAGCTGGTAGGAACTTCTCTCTGCTTTAAACACTTAGGCAGTGTTTAAAACACAAAATCCCTTCTGAATAGAAAGCAGCTCCATTTGGCTGCCACCTGTTATGGAATCACCAGAGCCTCGGGAAATTCTCAGCCACCGGCTCCCACATCCTTTGTCAGCAGAGTTTGACTCCGTGTTCTCTGTCATCAGGCTCCATTGGCATGGAAACCAGGCTCTGGTGCTGAGGAATCCATCTGTTCCTGCTGTTCCCTCCTCACCTGAGGTCAGGCAGTCCGACTTTCAGTGTTTTGGGTGCCTGTGAGTTGAAAGGACCTAAGAAGTTACAGATCAGGAGAAAAAGATGAAATGAAAGTGAACAGCAGATGTTCTTCCATTTCGGGATGGTTCCCTTCAGAAGCAGACCTCAAGAATCCCAAAAATTGTGTGCCAAGCTGTTTTTCTTTCCAAAATTAGAGGTGAAATGCAGCAGGAGCTCAGAGGATCTGCCCATACAAATAACTCCATTCTCCAAGGTTTTGCAGATTTGTGTTCCCATAGTCATTTTCTTACCAACCACAGTAAAATCCACATCCTCAATAAATCTACACAGCTCCCTTGTCCATCATCTCTCCCAATTTTTTGGCAGCTACTCCAACTCCTCGTGAGGACCAGTTACCTTGTCCCAAATTCCCCCAGCTTGCTCCTATCTCAAGCAGTCTGCAGCTGGATGAAGTTTGGATGAATTTACAAATCTGAGGCATTCTTCTTCTCCACAGTCTGGCATTAACCTTGCACAGTGGCCCACAGCTTTCAGGGGAAGAGAGTAAAGAGGAAGTGAGTTGTATCTTTAAAGAAAAATAAAATGAACATCATATTTTTATGCAAATGGCTTTCAACTCTGAGTAGGGGCAAGAGGGAAAATGGGGGAAGAAATCCATTTAAAAATCTTTCTGCTTCTATTATTTTCTCCTTTATGTTTTCGCTGTGGCTTTAGTGGCTCTTTAAAGATGTACTACAAAGCTTTTAATAAAAGCCAGAATGAAAGGCAGAATCCTCTTTAAGATCCTAAATCAGTCTTGCAATACGTGTCTAGACTCACCCGTTACTAATACATTAACTTTTTAGAAGTGAGATATTGTAACACCCCGTAATCCCTTCAGCTCCTGCTAAATTCCCTGTCAAGGAGGGCTCTGTGTTCCTGTTTAGATGGGAAGCAGCAACATTAACAATGACCCCCTTCCAGAGAACATTTAAAAGGCAAGTAGATCACTGCAAGTACTTTTCATTTGTGCCTCTCATTCTTCTGGAGTCCCTTCCACCACTCTGTGAGCACTGAAGGAAGGATTGCTTTGAACTCACTGAACAAAACAAGCAGGAGTTTGGTCCCGGTGCTGGCGTTGGCACTGATCCCACCAAATCCAGGGTTACACTTCTCCAGCAACAGCCGTTCCATCCTCAGCGAGCAGCAGCAATTTCCTCTGGTTGCAGCTCCGCAGTTTCTCTTCTCCAGGAATTCAATTTTCAGTGCTGCTGGCTTTCCAAGCTGCGAGTCCCTGGCAGCTTTTATCAGCCCCAGTAACATGTTCGACTGTAATTTGCAGTTTGGAGACTTAGCAAGGTTTCTAGTTTGCTTCCGGGCCTAAGTGTAGCATCTACAAATTGTCTCTTGAGAAAAGGTAACAAGCAGTGTCTAAAGGAAGTGTGGATTTGATTTTTTCTTAAAACATGCTCAGTCCCAAGCAGGAGCTGTGCTGATTTGTTTCCAGTGGAGATGCCAACCTGCTGATTCTTCTGCTGGGGAATGCCAAGGGCAAAACAACAGGTCACAGAGAAATCACTGGGTTTGTCTGGAGCTACAGAAAGAAACTGGTTGTGAACTCGGATCCCCCGAGATCCCAGCTCCATTCCTGGCCTCCCCACACAACCACAGGCAAATCACTTCATCTCACAAAATTCAGCTACCCAGCTGTGAAGGGAGGATGAGAAGAGCTTTGTTCCTGCAGGCCCTTGTTTGACGTTGCTGTGCAGACTGCAACCCCTGTGAGGCACAAACTCTTGCTCTTCCCTCGGATGTACAACTGCTTTTTTTTTTATAAACAAGCACCAAATGAATCCATGATCCCAAAGACTTAGGAGAGGTATCTGGAAGTACAACAGAGTGAGTGTGTTGCTCTCCTGCATTGCCTGCAGCCTTTGGATGCAGGCTCAACTTCTGAGCAACTGCCCCAGCAACCACAAACCTCAGGAGCCCCAGGCAGGCTGCAGTTAAATTTAGATCCTCTCTTCCGTGCTTCAGCTGGGATTTTCACAGATTGATTTCTCTCCCTCAGAGGGATCCCTTGTTTCCCTGGTCAGTTATTACCCTCCTGCAGGGAGAAAGGGCCCTGTTTGCACTGGGAACACCAGACAAGCTGCTGTGAGCAGAGCAGAGAGTGCCAAGTCCCTCCATCAAAGCATCCAGGCCAGAACCTGCCCTGTGTGTGTGCCAGGAAACACGTGAAACCATCCTTGGTGCTGCTGAGCCTCTGTGCAGAGCCAGGGCAAGGCCAGGAGGAGCAGAAATCCTGACCCAGCTCCTCTGGGGTGCTTTGTGCCAAGGCCAGCTGTCCCCTTTCCCCAGGGTCACACGAGCTCTTGGGAGCTCACTCAGATGTGTAACCTCATCCCCTGCAGCATCACCTTCTGGAGGACTCCAATTATCAAACCCAAGACTCAGCCCTTGCCAAATCAAAAAAAAAAGCTCAATGAAACTGAAAGATCCTTGCCCTGGGGCCACTTGCTGCTTCCTTAACTGCATCACTCCATTAAGGATGATACAATTTAAGGCTGAAAGTCTGGTTTGCATTAAGATTGATAGCAGATGCTTAGCCATATTCCTTGGATATTAACAGCAGAGCTTTATCCTGGTGATTTCTCATTGCTCCTAACAAGATGAAGGACTCCAGGCTCAGCAAGCAGGAAACCAAGTTTGACTATTACCAGCAATTAAAGAGTCAACAAAGAAGCCAAGATCACTCTGCATCAGCAGCCAAACACCCATCAGATGCAACGATTTCCAGGATCCCATGCATATTTTACCCAGGTTCCAACCTAAGCTGTGAAACAACATTTCAAAGACAATTAAAGCATCATAAGCAATCATGTGTGAATATTCCTGAGTGGAGCTACTAAATAAGAAACAATGACAGATCAGCAAAGGAAGAAATCATAGTTTAATCTAATCTTTAATGAGTGTTTATTAACTAAATGATTACCCCAATTTAGAATGAGACACTTGTTACAGACTGAACTGTACCACAGCTTTCCCATATTGGATCCAAGGCTCAGCATTCAACAGGTTCCTGGGCAGTGAAAATGAGATTCATGCACAGAGTGACCATGCCTGATCCTGCTGGAACATCCTGTGTTGACTAAATCATCTGGACAGAGGCCACCGGCACAGATTGGGAAATGGGGCAGCAAACCAAGGAGTCACAGTTAAAACTGGGGGTAATGTAAGAGCACAGTCGAAGTGGGGAAAAAAAAATTATCTGGCACCATGATTGCTACAGAACAGACAGAAACATTTACAAAAGCACTCCCTGGAGGAAGAGGAATGGCTGTGTCTGAGAGAAGACCAAGGGAGCCAAGGTCTGGTGGGCTGCTGGTGAGAGGTTTGAGTTGCTCAGACAGAGTGGGGCAGGAACTTGTGGGTGGAATTTTGGAATTTGAACACATTGGTCTGGAGAAATGGTGGAAGATGTCACCTGTCAAGCACTGCTGCTGTTCCCTGCAACCATTAAAGGCTAAAGACCCTGGTGAAAGAGGGACCAGCTCAGCAGCCCCCAGGTCTCCCAGGGGGACACAACACCAGGGAAGCCTCCCCTGCCCACCAAACCCCCAGCTGGAAGAGCTGCAAGCCCACATTAAACAGCAGCAGTCAAACACCTCTGACCACACTCTTACAGCCCATGAGACAACCAGGATGGCCTCTGGCCTCAGAACTATAAGCCCAAGCTCCTGCTCAGTGCTGCAGTTGATCAGGTTCAGTTTATCTGCAAAAAGCCCCAGCAGATAGTGCTGGTTAATGAAGTGAGCTCAGCAATGGCTGGGGCAGGGCAGGCCAGCTCTGGGCCCTGCTCTCTAATCGTGGCCATGAGCACGGGCCTGGCAGAGGATGGATGGCAGCGCTTAACTTCACATTAGAGCGGGTAAGTGCTGAATAGAAAAAGGGTCTGATCTTACATCCAAACCCCGCAGGGATAGGGCAGGAATTTAACTGAAGAGAAAGAGCAGTGTTCACCCACCTTTCATCCTCCTCTAATATGCTCTGTCTTTCCAGACAACTAATTCTGTTCTCTCAGGGATAAGCCAACATCTTGCTGAGCTATTTTTAATCCTCCTCAGCTACCCAGGTGGACAACTGTATTTGTGGAGAGCTCCCCAGGCAGGCTCAAACACACTCAATTACTGAATCCTCAGGTCTTGGACTCCAGCTCCTGTTTCTCCAGAGGTAAATGTGTCACTGCCTCCTCGGGGCCTCTGGCCTGACACACATTCCTTCTTCCTGGAGCTCACTTCATTAACCAGCACTACCTACCTCTCACTTTATTGCTTCTTTGGCTTTAAGGGTGTCTAAGCTAAGGGTTTATCAAAGCAGATCATCCACAGCTGGCTCAGTGCTGCAGCAAAACACTCACTAATGGCCCAGCTGGAATTCAGCTCTCGGTCTCACACCTGCCCAGGTGTCTCTGTGCAGAGTCAGTGCCTTTGTGGCATTGTCTTGACATTGGCCCGAGGTCTGAGATGGGGGCTCGGTTCTGTCCTCTGTGCATGGAACAAAGGCACTCATTTGCATGAGTAACCACCCACCATGCCAGGCCAAATATTGTCCTTGTTTTCATTAGAAGATTAATTTGTGCTTGGGAAGAAAAGATTAAAGCGAGTTGTCTTTACTGCCCAGATGGAGGAGGAAGAAAATTGCTTTTGCTGTGTCTTCAGCAGTGGATTCACCCTCTCCATAGCCAGTGCTGTACCACTAACTCATGGTGCTTGGACACAAACAGGACACCCTGGGATAACAAACAGTCCCAGATGGTTTGTGTCTGCAATATCGCTCATGTCACACCTCCATGGATTGTCTTCCACTCAGATTTATCTCCTCAAAGCAAAATGGCTAAAAGGTAATATTCTGGGGCATTTTTTTCATATAAAAAAAATAAAAATAGGTGATTTATATTAGGGGAAAAAGCCTGGAAGGACACCACTTTCTTTTTGCAGTTGTACGTCCGAGGACCTGATCAAGAGCTGGTGTTGTTTAAGGCATTGTGGCATCTCATCCAGCACTACAAAGACTGTTAAACCTCTACATCTTTTCCTAGTGGGAAAAAATAAGTGATCTGTGCATTTATTTCAACACAAGATTTTTTTTGGTAGGTTTAACTGCCGAGATCCAAGAGACATTCCCACCATCAGCCAGGATGGAGAGGTTTGCATCAATCTGTTGGTCATGGGGGAGCTCATCATAAATCCCAACTTCTGGCACGAGCTGCAAGGAGTTTCACCCCAAGGGCAGCACTGTGTGTGATACTGTGACCCTTGGCTTTAATGTGCATATTAACACATCCCACATGTCTCTGGAAAAGGCTGCTGAGTAGCAAAGGACATTTGGAACTGCTGTACAGCAAGACACAGACATTTGCTGCTGTGTGACTTGCAATGCATTCTAATAATCACACAATTAGAGCTGCAATCCACTCACCCTGCCAAAATGAAGAAGCGAAATGATTTGAGAATCCTCTCTGATGATCCTCACAGATCCCAGAAGGTGACACCATCACAGGGCTCCTAAAGCCTGCAGAGGAATGTGGGGCACTCAGGAATAGCTCTTTGTGTTTGCTAATAAACAATGAACCAGCACAAGCACAGGACAGATATCCAGGGATGGGACCCTCTCCAACGGCCCTCTGCTGCCAGGGAATCACCCTCTGAACTGAGTCCTCAGCCTAGACACCTCGTAGGAAAAGAGAAGGAAAATCAGAGCTTCATGGGAGCTTCTAGGAAAGGGATTTATTGCCAGTTGCTTTTCTGAGTCTTCTGTTTTCCTTCTTGCTGCAGTCCCAGTGTGGCAGAGGAACATGACCCTTTTCTTCACTTTTCCTTTTCCCAGTGACCACAGCAAGCACAAGGAGATGCAGATTCCAAACAAACCTGCTGGGCAGCCTCAATCCAAGGCCACTTTGGACTGTTCAAGGGTCAGCAGGTGCTTTCCATGAAGGGAGCAGTTTGGGGATGGGCAGGATCAAGTGGCAGGACACAGGGAGAAGTGACACACAACAGAACAGCAGTCAAACACCGGACTGGCCAAGCAGACAGACAGACAGACGTGCACTGCAGTGTGGAATGGAAAAGCTGGATATTAACACCTGCACCATGTGGACACTGAGGGGACATCCTGTCTTAACAGAAGGTTCTTAAAATCTAAAATCTGCTTTGCCTGAGTACAAACTACAGACAGAATGCCCATAGCACAAACTGCTCTGTGCCAGAGGCCCACAGCCACTTCTCAGGGCCTTCCTGCCAGTGTCAGATGTGTCCTAGATACACCAGATGTGAGCTCACACCATGGCAAGAAGTTCAGGACTGATGTGAACTTGATTCAGAGCTCATGGGAAGTTGGTCTGGAAAGCAGAGAGAGAGAAAGCTGCAGAGCTGATGAACTTGGAGCAGCCTGTGTTGCTAAGGAGACACATCACAGCATCCTCCAGCTGGAGTTTCCTCAGTGATGAAGGGCTCCATGCCCAGGAACATCAGCTCAGCCCCAGGGGGATGAAGCCGCCATTAGCCAGGGTCAGGTTAATGTCATGGCAAGGTCCTGGCAGGCAGGAGCAGATGATGTCCCAACCAGCTGGACCCAAGGGAGCAAATCTTCAGCAGGCACCAAACCCAACCACGGCCGTGAGTCTGGTACAGACCCTCTGCCTGAGGCTTCAGAGCAGGATTTCACATGATCTCACCTTCCTCTCTGCTGAAGGTCACGAGTTCAGTCCTCAGCACCTTGGTTCTCACAGCTGGAGACAGGACAGAGCTGATGGCAGGACAAGCCTTGTGAAAAAGGCAGCACTGGCCAGATGGAGGGGTGGCTTTCTGTGACATCTCTCCTGGCACAGCACACTGTGACTCTGGGAGGCTTCTCCCACCTACTCAGTGGCTCTGCGTGGCTGGTTATTAACGCTGCTGCCAGATCAGCTTCTCCGAGGATTTGCTTATCTCCTGCAGTGGCTGCTTTGTGAACGCCTGACAGCTTTTGGGATTGCTGCTGGAGATTCCAGGAGGAAATCGAAAGGTGGAATCAGGCTAAGCTGTTTCCCTGTTCATACAGCAGCTTCAGTTCTCGGCCATTGGGAGCAAGAGGCTGTGGATGGATGGACAACACCCCCAGGCTCTGTGGAGCCTCTCAGGACACTCCCAGGAGCACATCACACCCAGGAGCAAAGGCTCAGCCCCTCAGGCTGGAGCCAGGCTGCCTTGGATGAGAAGAGGAGCTCTGCAGGACAGTGCTGTTGTGTGGAACAAGTCAGCCCTGAGGAGATGCAGCCTTGTGTCCTGCCTGGCCCCCAGTGAGTGGGGTCTGGGCTCTCACAGGGGGTTGGGTTGTGGGTCTGGAACAGGGCCCAGCCATGGATGGGGGTTGGACCCCTCCTGAAGCTCTACAAACACAACAAACAGGCAGTTCTTGGCTGCCAAACGCAGACTTAGGGCTTCCAGTGGGAAATTTGACTTTGGTCAGCCTTTCCCAGGCTTTGTTGGGATTGATGCTGCAGATCCCAGATCCCACTGCACCTCACACTGAGGCGCTGCTTCAATGCACAAAGGTCCTGCCAGCCACAGGGCACAAGGATTGAATCCCACCAGTCCTGTCCCTCTCCCATTGCCTCATAACCACTGGCTTGCACAGGCAAAGAGACCTCAGCAAACCCCTGAGCCACAGGTGGCTGCAGAGTGCTCTGGAAATTGCCAGCTGCTGGGACCGAGAGTTCCCCGTAAATGTCTTTTTAAAAATTGGTTTAATGAGGGAAAGCGCAGTCAGCATTCACAAACTCTGGCATTTTTGTGTTATTGGTTCCTATTTCATCTATTATTTACAGAAAAAAATCTATTTGGGAAAAAGAAAGAAGCCCTCTCTTCTGAACTCTTTCCAGCACTGACTCAGCAACTTAAATTTTATGCTAGCTACTTTCTTGCTTCTCTTCTCCTTATTGCTAATTTTTTTAATTTTCCACTTAAAATCCTTATTTGCATGATAGGTCTGTCCAGCCTTGAGGAGATTTTTCTTGTCTTTGACTTTTATCTCATTTTCTCTTCCCTTTTTTTTTTTTTTTAATTAAAAACCAGCTTTGAATTAGTTCACTGAAGCATTCCCTTCCCCATCTTCCTGTTCCCCCAGAGAGCTCCTCCCACTCTGCTCCTGCTGGATCCTTCTGCGATCTCAGCACATCGGCATCGCAGGAGCAAACTGCCTGCATGGAAAAGTGCAGATTCACCCCTGGAAGTCAAGTGCTGACAGATTCCCAAGCTTATCCAAGCACTGGTATCCCAAGAAAGACTGGCTTTGGACCTGGACCAGCCCCAGGGCTAGCCCAGGGGAGTTGTGCAGTTCAGTAAATCCCTTTATCATGCAAAAACCAATAAACTAACCCTAAAAGAACCCTACCCAAACCTAAACTAACCCTAAACCAACCCTAAACCTACTACTAACACTAAACCGTAATACTAAATAAACCTTAACCAGAACATAACCTAAACCAACAATAACCAATCACTAACCCAACCCTAACCCAAACCAAACCAAACCACACCCCAAACCCAAACCAAACCAAACCCCAACCCAAGACCTAAACCAAACTTAAACCAGTGCCTCAGCCAATGGGGAAACAGAGAGGGAAATGCAGCTGGGAAATTAGGATAAAAAGGAGGCTGCATCCTCCAACAACTTGTGAGACCCCAGGGGAATGCCCCATGGCCTCTCCCTTTATTCCAATACAGGTACAGGACTCCTCTGTCTCCTTTTTGGACACAAACCTCTGGTGTTTGTGGATTAATTCTCCTGACATTAATGAGCCCCAGTTCCACCCCTGCTGTGCCTGGCCTCCAGCGATGCTGCAGACGCTGTTTGCAAAGGGACACTGCAAACGCCTCAGGAAAACACGGGCAAGCCACAAATCAAACTGGCACCGGTCTGTGGTGCTGCTGAGCTCGGGTGAGTGGCTCCCTGCTCACATTAGAGTGAGTCAGCTCACAATATGACTTTAAATTTGCCAGGTATTTACTGAAAAATACGGAGAGCTGATTGCTTTCTTTGCTAATTGTGGAATGCTGTGGAGAGCCGCCGGGCCTTGGGCAGGGAGGGAACGAAGGGTTACATGGCTCATGTGCCAGCTGAGGCATCAGTGGTGTTGCTTCCCTTGTTCCCACTCTGGAAATAGCTGCTGTTGAGCAGTAATACCAATATTTTTCAGCTCCATTTAATGCTAGCAGGATCATGCCTGCATCGAGGTCACCCAAATGACTGCAGTGTTTGGAGAGGGAGATCTGTGTTGCCTTTCATTGTCTGTCAGGTGTACCTGGATCATCCCAGCTGCTGCAGCAGGGAAAGCCACACAGGCTAAAATTGAGCTGGCTTTTCCAAAAGAGCTCTGTAATCCCACTGCTGCCCCAGGGAGGCTATAACCACCACAACACAGCACCAGGAAAACATACAAGGATAAGGAGCAGCCCAAACACCTGGGTAGCTCTCCCTGACAGCAGCCAAAAAGATGTCTCTGGGAAAAGCACGAGAATTAATAGCAAACACGCCATTTCCCCCCAAACAGCCTCTCAGATTCCAACTTCTGTGTCTCATTCAGAGTTAGGCAGTGCTTTCATGTATTTAGTATCTCTAAGCAGATTTCTCTGCCATTAATCAGTGTGACATTCCCTGATATTGTATAAACCATCCTGCAGCGAGGAGTTCCTCAGCTGAACTATCAGTGCCAGCACCAACCTCCTTTCATTTCTTTTGATGCTGTCACCTACAAGGGGAAGCTTCCCCTGGTGCTTTCTAGTTCTTGTGCTAGAAGTGCACATCCAATGCCTGCCCACCCTCCACAGGCTTCTCCTGACTCCACAGCCCTTCCTCACACACCCCTGCCATCAGAATTCTCTCAGGTGGAGGACTCAGAGCTGCCTGCTCACCCCTAGCACAGAGGATGTTAGAAAATTCTGGAATTCTCCCAGTTATCCTGGATCCTTTTTGAAAAGGGAAGCTCAGAACTGCACAGTGCAGGTGGGCTGCCAGAATGAACTGGCTTGGCAGCAGTTCCACATCCCTGCTCCACACTGTGATCACTCCTGACACGTCTTTGCTAGGAAGAGAAGGGATCAGAGTGGGAGATGCATTTGAGCTCTGCCAGTTGCTGCCATTCAGGAAAAGGGGCTGGACAAGATCTTCCTAAACAAAGGCTAAAAAATCAGTGTCCCAGACACAAAACAAGTCCCCACAATCCTGGGCTCAGCCCCAGCCTCCATTATTTTGGGGTAGAAGAGGAGGAGAGAGACAGAAAAGGATTAGCTCTGCTCGACTGAATAACTGGCGTGATCCAATTAGAGGCCTGTTCTAGGAACATGGACACAGCTAAGGAGAGGTGAAGCCAACTGAATCCTGTCCCTGCCCTCCTTTCACAATGGCTGCCAAGTCTGGACTCCTCAGCACAGCTGCCCATCACTCAGCTCCCCACCAGGCACAACCAAGCGTGAAATCCTGGCCGGCGGAACGGGGAGCACAATCACCCACCACGGACCACAAGCAGGAAGAAGCAGATGGAGAAGCCAAACCTTTCCCCCAGCCCCTTTTCCATGGGAAGCGGTTGCCCACATCCTGCCAGGCAGTGCCAGCATGGAGCTGGCACTTCATTACCCATCTCCTGCCCAGCCCTTTGCCATCATTCCCTGCTCCTGCCGTGCCTCTCCCTGGAAGCTGCTGCTTGGCCAAGCACAAGAGGCTCTCTGAGGAGAATCAGCCACGTGCCATTATCAGCTGGCATCTGCAGCCTTATCGAGTGTCTTTGGAAAGCTCCTCAACTCAGGGCAGCCTCCACCTTTTTAATTTCTAAAAGGCTGATGCTAAGTAATTGTTTAATATCTCCACAGCATTTGCTCCCCTTTATCTCGGGATCCCTGCTGCAATTCATTGACGGAGCTGTCTTTTCTCTTTCTCTATTCCACCGTGGATGTATTAGAAAATGCTTTCATTGTGGGCAGAGATACTTGCTGCTAATTGATGCTTATTATTCCTTTTAAGCCTGTAATTGCTTTCTCTTGTCTAAATTTACTCCTTTCTCCTCCCCCCAACCCTTCCTCAAATTGCTTTGGTTTTCTCTTCTAATCAGCCCAAATCCTGGTGTTCCAAAGATTATCTGAACGGGTGCCAAAGGTTTTGCTGTTGCTTTGACACGCTGGCTTTTCACATCTGTGGAGTTTACCTCAGCTCCTTGAATATTTACAGGCAAATTGGGTGGCCTGCAACTGGTAATCTCTCAACTGCCTTAATGAGGGCAGATTTTAGGTGTCAGCTTCCACGCAGACTTTTGATTAGAAGGCTACAAAGGGTCCTTAGAATTATCTCTTACACAACACCGGATTTCTGAGTCAGTTCTCTCAGCGGATAATGAAACAAATGGGAGGAAATGCAATTTTGTTTGGAACTGAGAAAGAACCTGTTTTTTCTGATAAGCTCCGTTATTTTTTCCCCAGACCTTTACTGGACTGACCCAAAGGAGTTTCCAATCCATCACTCCCTGGAAGACCATACTGCCCCTCACTGAAGCCTTCCCAGCCACACTTATCCTGATTTACTTCTTTAAAATTTTCCAAAGCCTATGGAGGTCTCCAACTCTGTTCCTGATCTTAATTTTCATGCTGTATCCACCTGATCCTTAGGGCTGAGCTCAGCAGCTGCTTTGAGCCACACAAGTTCTTCCCAGGCTGTCCCATTCCCCACAGGCAGCACAGGAGCTGTCCAGGCTGCCGGGACGGGATGCAAAGCAGAGCTTTCCCTGCACTGAGTCTCTGCTCCCAATCTGGGCTTGTCTCCAAAAACTGAACTGAGGGGAGGGGATGCAGCAGGAACAACGAGGATGATGAGCACAGGAAATCTCCCCACTGGGTTGACAGGAATGAGTGAGTTCTGAGCAGTCCTCGTCAGGAAGCGGGGACACGGCTGAACTCAGACCCACCCAGCAGCACTCCCAGCTGGCCCAGGTTTGCTCCCAGAATGGCTTCTGGGAGTGCTTTAAACCCTTCCATCCTCACCCATCCTCCATTCCCTTGTGTCTACACTGCAGTCTGAGAGCCAGGGCAGCACAGCCCACCCAGGTCCCCGTGGGGAAGAAGCCACAGACCCCTGAAGTGCCTGGTGAGCAGCTGAGTCCCAGCCACGAGCAGACACCTCATAAATATCCCCTGCATCCCGAAGCACCGCGCTGGAACACGGAGGAACAAGAACAATTACAATCACACAGCAACATTTACTGTTGGGAGTTTGCTGCATTTCATTTTAAACAAGTTGCTTTTGCAGCTCTAGTGACCTGAGGAGCCAGAAATATGAACATTAACAAAGGAAACAAATAAATAACGTATTCCAATTACAGCTTTAATAAGATGCAATGTGCTAGAAGTCCATGCGGATGCAACAGTAATTTCTAATTAAAAACACGCAATTAATTATTAACCTAAAAAAGTTCTAGTATTATTCCAGCGTGTTCAAATCAGAGTGTGCTCTCCGAGTGAATTCAGGATTATGATTGTTAATGCTGGGGGTGTTCTTCTGTTGGCTTGTTTCTCGTCTCATCAAGGGAAAAGGTAATTTTCAGCCAGCAGAACTGCACAGCTGATTGGAGGCCATTAGGAGCTGCTGAGCTCCATCCCCCTCGCCCTGCTTTAAAGGACTACACCTCTGTCTCCTGAGGGAAACCTTCTTTAATCCCTTTCAGGCACCTTTCGGAGCTGCTCAACAGATCCAAATCCTGCTGGTGGAGGGAGGCCCTTCAGTCTGAAGCATCCACTGAGCATTTCAGAACACAGAGTGCTGCTTGGGAGCGTGAGCTGTCCCATGCAGGAAAGGGGAACTGGTGAGATTATCCAGCCTACAACCCCACAAACTGGGAGTCCTTGAGAGGGGAGATTACTCAGAGCACCATGGATTTGCTGTGCATCTCTAAGGTTCCTAATTTCTTCAGGAATTAGTAAGGAAATTTGTGGGCATTGACCACTGGGCCCATGTCCAGTGTGATTGATGCCAAGTGAGAACTCGCTACCCATCAGCTGCCTTTCCATGGAACAGAATGATGCCAACAAATTTAAACCGACCCCAAGCCAGTAAAATACAAACAGTTCAGATAAGGAAGAGGATTGGGCAGGTAATTGGCAAATAAATCTGTGACTGTGGCACTTCCATGAAGCCTTATCCTTCCATGGAGCCTGAAAGTAAATCAGGATGTTTGCCCTTGAAGCATGGAGCTGATAGCAGAGCAGATTCCTCTGACTGGTATAAAATGTGTGCAAAAAAATTAAAAACCAGTGGCTCTGGGCTGCTGGAATAAAACACCCTCGGGAGAGGCCTGAGGCACTGAAAGTTTCAAGTTAGACATCAATAGCTTCACATTTTAGAGCAGGGGGCAGATTCAGCCCTGGTGGAAGTGAGCAATTTCAAACTACCAGACAGCGTAGCCTGATGGATCAAAGACTGGATTGAGGCTTAGGAAAGCAAAGCTGATTTTTCAGCTCTCCCAAGTAATCTGGCTTCTCTCTGTGCCTTTGCTTCAAGCTCAGTGGAACAATAGTGTCCCTCCCTGTGCACAAAGCAGAGCACCTGGCAGCGTGGTCCTACCACAGCACAGAGATATTAATAGAGGAGCTGCACTTCTGGATTCAGTTGCCTGTTTTGGATGAAGATGAAAACGAGCTGAACTGTGAATCCAGCTAACAATGGCCAAAAGCTGCCCAGCTGGAATGACAATCCTCAGAATGCCTGGAGAAATCTCCTGCCAGCTGAATGGCTTTTCTGCAAGACAAAGGACAGCTTTAGGGGGAAAAGGGGAGCCTGAACAGGAAGGATGGATGTAAAAAAGCTGGAGAACCAGCTGAGGGACTCTGTCCTCCCCTATGGAACCTGCTAGAGACCAGCACACAGCCATTCCACAGCCACACACAAACCCAGCACTGCAGCTGCTTGTCTGGACAAGGTTGTTGGCAGATTAATCCTTGGAAGCTCCCAAGGAGCCTGCCAACACTAATACAGTGAGGAAAGCAGGGAGAAAGGAGATGGGGACTCAGTGTGCCTCAAAACTCATTGATTACAACCTCCATCTGTGGGGCCAAGTGGTCACAAAATCTGGAGAGCTCTTGGAAATGCCTTGTGCTGAGCATGTCTGAGCTTGTGAAGCCCACACGAGGCATTCCCAGCAATTCCCAAGTCCTGAGCTGTTTTCCATGCCACATGGAGCCCCAGGAGGGTCAGCCTGGAGTCAGCCTGGGAGAGCTGTGGCTTGTTCAGCCTCTTTCTCCAGTGAAGACCTTCACCATACAATGGATTGTACCATCTTCTGCCCAGATTTAGCAACTTTTCAACTGCCTGGTGACCATACACTGTGTCTGTAGGATGTGATGTGTTTCACACTTCTTTGGGATGGAAACTTGGTATGGATTTGGGATAGAAAGTTGTTTCGGATTTAAGAAGGCAAGTTAGAGTCCTGCTACCAAAAATGGCTCTTGTACACCTGCCTACTTGAGAACTTTCCTCTGAGTCCTCCTATGCAGGACACAAGAAATTCTTTCCACACTTTCCACTTCTAGAGGTAAAATTACATAAACAAGTTGCCTTTTTGAGTCTTTAAGAGTGCACAGAAACTTGCCACTTTCCACAACACAACCCAATAACCAGCAGAGCAGCACAAAACTTTGCAGCATCTCTAAAGCATTTTCCCTCTCCACTCAGAGCTTTCCATTATGACCCATTTTCTGGCTTTTTTCCCCCTTCTCTTATTTCAAGTCAAAGCATTTCGACACCCTGCCCTTTGTGAACGTTGTGTGTCAGAAGATCCACAGGGATGGCAAATCGTGTTTGCTTCTGTCTAATCTGTGCAGGCAGCTGGGCCGCTTCCATCTATAATTGGGGCCTCTGGGGGAGTGTCACTGTCACAGCTACAGTGGTGGGCACCCCTGTACTGCAGCAAGCCAGTACAACTGCTAGGCTAACACAGAGGAGCTGACCTGGACCTCAGTGTTCTTGCACCTAAAAATAGGAAAAGATCAACCTGCAGTTGAATTTAGGAGGAGGAGAGTCAAAAAAAGTCACTTTTTTTTGAAGGCAGCGAGTAAAAGTCAGACTGTGTCAGAGCTGATGCTCAGACAGCGCAGGAGAGCAAAGCCAGGCTTACACCAGGAGACAGCTGGTGACAGTGTGTGCACCACAGTAATCTGTGTTTACAGCAGGGCCACCTTTGGCTTGGAAATGGCACTTAAACAGCAACTGGTTTGTTCTCCTTGTTTGCTTTAAACCTGTATGTAATCACCTCCACGGCTGCTGCCTGCCATTCTCATTTGGTAAATGAGACAAATCCAGATGTCTCAGCTTGTAAATAAGGGAACACGTAAAGCAAACCACACACCAGCTTCAATAAAGACCTCTCTTAGATGTTTCAGATTTACTCATTTCTGAGGTTTTTGTTTTTCTTATTCAAAAAAACAAGGTTCCTCCTCCCTATTTTCTCTTGCCACGTGTGGCGACTACTCAAAAACACGAGGGGGGAAAAAAGCAGCTTTGTTGAACACAAAACAAACAAGCATTTGCATCTGGCAGTTCTCTTTGTACAAAGCAAGGCCTGTGTGGGATTCCAGAGGGAAGGGGGATTTGTCAGGTAGGCAGGAGCTCAGAGCAGCACTAACGTGTTCTGACACCCTCGCTTCTGTTTCCCATATGACAGCCTTGTTTTACACTGAGGTTTGAAACATTCAGGCCTTCCCTGCATGAAGGGACAGCAGTATCCATGGCTCCAGGGCTTTTCAGGGAGACCTGAGGTCCTGTGGGGAGGCAGCTCAGCACAAGCAGATCATTTGGGGTCGCCCTGCTCAGCCGAGGCGGGATGGGCTAGGAACACAGCCCACACGAGGTGTGAGGGGGGTGCAAACCAGGAGAGGTGGTCCAAGGAGGAAAGGATGGGCAGAAAGCCAGGAAGGGCAGATTTCCACATTGCCTGTAGCCCCCAGTATCTGCTGCTTCTCCTTGGATTTGTTCCTAAGACTGGACACTGTTGAAGGAAGGAGAAAGTGACCACAGCCTGGAGGCATTAGAGCAAGAGGGACACCTAAGTCCAGGATAAGTTCTTTCTAATAACCCATATCACACACCAGAGTTTCTTATTGCAAGTGCACAAATACATGAAATAAAACCTTTCTTCATACCTGCAGGCTTCTCCATCCCAACAATCCCTCTTTTTCTGAGCACAGTGTTCTTAAGACACTTTAAACCCTTGTTATTTGTTATGCACCATTATAATCCCCTTCTATCTCTGTGTTATTGGCAGGGATTTGGAGTCTGAACACGCAGCACAGACTTTGATGCCTTGCTGAGACATCTTGTTACTCACTGTGTAAAGAGAGAGGAGCAGCTGGGCCCAGCCCTGGCTGTGAGGAGACCCAGGACAGGGCATGGGAGACCTGGGATCACACACGGTCCAAAGGAGCAGCAGCTCCACGTAGATGGAGCCCACTTGGAAGACAAGGTGGGCACACCTCTTCAAAAAAATCCTGTTTAATTATTTCTGAAGATGAGAAATATTTCCTGAGGAAAGAAAGAAAATCTCAGGAAGAAAACTGCTATTCTTTACCAAAAATCCCAAATAAAATAACAACAACTTAGCTAATCCCAAGAAAAATATAGAAGTAAAAAGAAAAAGAAGTGCAGCCTGTGAAATCCTAAAAACGCAGAGACAGATGTGAAAGGACAGAAATTCTTCAACAAGGATATTTTTACAGAAATCTGTGAGGCTCCTAAACATGAGAGCTCGTTCCTTGTCAGTCACCCAATATGAGCAAAAACCACTGAAGGGCTGCCCCACTTTTGGGGTAAAAGAGGAGCAGATGGGCCAATTTCTCACTGCGGTGATGAAGGCAGGGAAAGACAAGGAAGGGAGGGATCTGCTTTGTGCTCAGCAGGCCCCAGCCCTGATAACTTGAAAAGCTCCTGAGATGGCCACTAAACCAAAAAAAAAGGAAGGTGAAAGCTCTCAGAGGAGAGAAATTGCAGCCCTGCTTCAGCCACTTCCAGCTGCTGGGCAGGGCTGGGGGGAAAAGTGGGATTCATTCCATGGAGAATCCTGCTGCATCCCAGTAGGTAAAGGCAGGAATCAAAGCTGCCGAGGAACCCATTTGGGCAGTGCTGACCCCCAGCCACTGCTCCAGCGAGGGGCTGCTGGCTAGAGCTCTCAGCTGCTTTGCTTTTGTTCTGCTGAGAAAGGAGCAGGTGTTGAGGAAAGGTTTTTAAAGGCCAAATGCTTGGAGTCCAAGCTCCTTCCCTGCTCATAAAACTTAATTTCTTTCCATTTCTTGAAGAGGGCAGGCAGAGCCCCAGCTGTGGTGTGTGACCAGGGAAACTGTGCAGTTCTGCAGAGCTATGGCCACCCCACACTTCTGCAGAGAAATAACCCCCAGCAGCCTCAGGGGGACAAGAGAGGGGCTGGAGGCACCTCCAAGGGGCTTTCTTGGGCTTCCCCCCATGTGATTTGGGGCAAGATCCTTCTTTGTGCTGGCCAATGAATTGCAGGTTCTGATTGTAGAGATGATCAAAGAGTGGAGAGTGTGGGAGAAAGGGCTGCAGTTTCTCTGTCCCCTGTCCCCAGGCACTGCTTGGGTCTGTGCAGGGGGCTCTGAACTGTAAAAATGAAGCAGAAAATGGTTAACCAGCTCCCCTGAGCCAGCAGCTGCCCCAGGGTTTGGCTGCCGGCATTTAGAAACACTCAGGTTCCACGGGGTCTCAGCAGGGAAAAGACACTGGAGATGGATGTGCAGTGAGGCCACCCATTCACAACCCCTATCCCATCCCATCCCATCCCAAAGAAATCCACCACAAATACACAACCATGGCAACCCAGAGGGTGTTTCAGCCTGAAGATGGGCTCCAAACTACCAAACTCAGGCCAAGGTGTAGATCTCCACAAGGAATTTGCACCATGAACAAATGCAAAAGGCATCTTTGTGGATTCCTGCCCGTCCTGATTTGATTTGGAATCTCATCAAAGCCATTAAGGGACAAACAGCAACCCTGAGCCTACCTGTGCAATCAGATAGGCACCTGCCAGAGCTCAGAAAACAACGTGTTGCTTCATTTCATTGCCTGCCTTTATTCTTTTAATGAAAGCACATTGTCAGCACACACGAGCCAGTTCCCTTTGCAAACAGCTGAACTGCTGGGCTCTGTGAGCCTTCAGAGACTCGTGTGTACAGTGAGACTCACGTGTTGGCAAAGATGTTGGAGAAGTCGTTTCCTCAAGAAGCTGCACATGCTGGGTTTGATTGTGCATGCATGAGCTGTACTCAGATCATCCCCACGCTTTGTTAGAAAGGAGGAATTCAACCAACATGGCACTGATCGCTCCTCGTTACCCCAACCCTGTGATATGAATGGAGCTGACTTTGTAATCTCAGCACTGTTAATACTGATTAAAACCAAATTATTACATATTTGTATCAACCCTGGCAGCAGAGTCTCCCTTGTCCCTCAGCATTAGCAAGTGAAGCTCTGAAGCAGCTGATGCCCAGGAAAGCAGATGATGTCCCTGGAGAAGGGGAAGGGAAGCAGCCCCCTGAGAAGGGAGGTGA
Organism: Aleadryas rufinucha; assembly: GCA_013397815.1. Classification (NCBI taxonomy): domain Eukaryota; kingdom Metazoa; phylum Chordata; class Aves; order Passeriformes; genus Aleadryas; species Aleadryas rufinucha. Next base: position 139,602 of record VZTH01008620.1, read on the forward strand.
CAACAGCTCCTGGAGCCCGTGGTGCTCCAGGGTGGCCGTGTCAGGACTTGTGCAGAGCTTTTCTGTGCCTGTAGCTCGCTCCTCTCCGGGTATCCTTCCCCTTTGGATGCGGTGGATGCAGCACACACAGAGGATTACAGTAATTAAAGCCCTGCCACACTCCTTGCTGGAGCAGGCAGCAAGGCCCAGGGATGCTGTCACACCCAGTTCAGTGTGGAGTGAAGTGATTGCTGTCTAAAGAACTAATACAACGAGATAAAGGTGTTGTACAGGCTGGGGATTATCTCCTGCTACCCAAATCCAGCACAATTTGTTCAAATCCCTTAGCAGATCCTGGGCTATTTACATTATATTTAGGAAAAGAAAATGTTCCAGGGAAAGCCAAATAAAATCCAAACTCTGCTGTAATTCCAGACTAGGTTAAAAACACAATAAGGAGTTTTACAGTGGTATCAGAGTGCCCTGGCCTTGCTCACAGCCCTGCTGGTGCCATGAAAATGTGCAGTGAGACACCCCTTGCCTCAATGACACAGATGTCTCTTCGGCCTTCCAATCCCTCTTTGATGAGACCCCGCACAGCTCGACGGGAAGTCCTACAAAGTATTTGATTTCTGAGGGAACTCTGCTAAATTGTTTTGTTGAACTGGTGTAAGATATTTCAAGTTTACAAAAGAAAACCAATTTTCAAAGGGTAAAACTGTTGGGAAGTTATTTAATTGTTATTTTTCCAACACAAAAGAGTCCAGCAAAACCTCCAGTGAAATGGATTCCTGCAGTAAAGGGTCATTTTTGATGAACTGTCATTTTTCTCCATTGTGAAATTCAACATTCCTTGAGAATCACTATCTCCAGTTTTCATGATTGAGATAAGAAGACTCAGAGTTAACTGAAAGGTAAGAATGATGTTTCCAAAAGAGTTCCCCTGTCTTCCACTGAAATTTTCGATTTTAAAAGATTTCACACATATCAAAGGTGGGAACAGCCCTAATAACTTTTCCCCTACTCCATTTTTCAGGTAGATAAATCTTCAGGCCAGTGGCGCTTATAGTCTATGTATGGACTTCAACTCAACAGATTCCCAGTTTCCAACAGTGAATGAATGTTCTGGGAGTAATTTTAAAAAGCCTTGTGGTTTTTAAACTCTGGTTTAAGACTGGATGGTGTTAGAGATGTTTGAATTCCATCCACAAGAAGAAACTCTTCATATTATTCCTCAAAAAAAGCCCCAAAATTCCATTCATTTTTTTCCCAGCAGGCAGCACTCAGAGCCAGTCACAGCCTCAGAAGCCAGAAGAAAGTGAAGTTCAAACCAAGGGAAAGGACAGGGAAATGGAGTAGAAATGAAGAGGTCTGAGGAGGGGCACCATTATTAACTCCCACTGTTCCCTCTCTAGGCAGAGCAGCCTTTGACATCTGATCTTGGGACACCTCACTGGCCTCAGCTGACAAATGGCTCTCTCTGATTCTTAGAAGGGAAGAAAAATAATAACCCCCCCTCCATCCCCTTTGGGTCATGCTACCCCATCCAACTTGGAGAAATCATTTATCATTTATCTGATAGCTTCGGCACGTCTGCATAGTAAGTGGCACACACCCAGAGAAGCTCTCTCTATTTCACAAATCCTTAGCAGTGCATTTTTTAATAGAAAACATCAATCCCAAGTAGCCCGAAGGAACGATCCCTCTTTAATCATCCACCACGCTGAGGACTAATTTTAGACAAAGGCTCAACGCTCCCCGTCACCTACAGCATGGAATAACTCCGATGATTCCTAAATTCACAGGGAAAGGTTCAATCGCCTTTTCAAAGCTGGATTGCAGATCCTGTGTTAATTACTACGGGAAATTACATCTCCAGTAATACTCAGCAAGGCTTTACAATAAATGCTGTCTGATCTATTCCTGCTCAGCCTTGAACTCTTTGTGGAATATTTGTAAATGTAATGGGTACTTCATTTCCACCACTGCTCCTGAATAATTCATACAGGGGAAGATCCTTGCACGGTTCTGTGAATTGAGAGACTTGGGGTATTTTGTTCTCTATAGTTAATGGATTAAAACAGGTTTTTTTCAGCTATGAAACCAGGTAATTTATCACCACAAAACCAAGCACGGTTCATACATCATTGGCTCAACTGAGAAACACATCTCAGAGTCTGGATATCAGAGCACAACAACCAACAATTTTAAATCATCCCATGTTGTCCGAAAAACCAAGAGAGTTGCAAAATAAAATGTTGAAAAACTGCCTCGGATCAGTCAAAATATTTGATTTCCTTTTTTTTTTTCAGGCATTTAATTCAATCATTTTGTTCCCCCACAAAACACTACATTTTGAAACATCACTTTGAAAAGAGAAAAAGAAATAAATCAAAACTCCTTTCCATTCAGAAAATGTCATAACTGGGAGCTCCAGCACTTTCAAGATATTCCTCCCCAGATCCCTTCCAAGCAGAATTGTCAAAATTGGTAAGATTTCTTCAGCAATTTCTGTTTCATCAAAATGACATTTTTCCAGACAAAACTGTTGTGACAAAAAAAAAAAAAGTCAAAACCAAAACTCAACAAAAGTGAACATCTCAGATCCAATTGTCTTTGACAAAAAGAGATGTCTCAAAGATGCAAACCCTCTCCTTGGGTGAGTCCCAGAACATCGGCCTGACACATCCAGGTTGAACATGCAAGTTCCTCTTAGGTAACAACAAAAGAGAAATGAATCAATCTGAACCTCAGGGACCAGAGATACCTTTAAATATGTTCAGAGCCAAGTGGAGACTTCCTAAAATGCAATTCTGACAGCGTCTTCACCATTTCAATGAGGAAATTCCACGTTCCAGCCTTAAAACGTGGGGACAAGAACACGGACGCTTTGTCAGTGTCTGTCTCTGGAGGTGGGCACTGACCTCTGGGATCTGCACCGATGCAGGATCTGGTGTTGGAGCTCCTTGCATGGGTTTTGGTGCAATTTGCACTTCAATCTCTGTTTTTCTCTCTGCCCCCACCAGGCACCAACTCTCAATTCCCACCTGATCTCTTCAGCTGGACGTGAGGAGATGTGCACAGCCAAGAGCTGCTTTATCTCTATCAAAGGAAGTCAATTCATCACAGGAAAATTCCAGGTGTCACACAGTGCTGGAGTTTCCAAAAGCTGTTTACAAAGCTCTGCTGTGGGGCACCACCTCCATTTTCTCAGTGTCAGTAACAAATCTGCTCAAAATGACTCCTCAAACCCCTCTGCCAAGAGAAAACGCCCAGGAACGCACTTGGGGAGAACAAATCATTTTGGCTTTGGCTCAGTCATCACCAGCTGTAATAAGACTCCCAGGACCTCATGCTGCTCATGTCAGACATATCCACAACCCCCTTCCCGTGGAAGGATTGCACAGATGGAGCTCAAGGCACAGCCAGGAGGTCGAGCAGGATATGCAGAGGGAAGTTCATCATCCCATTGCTTCTCCAGGCAGAGAAGATGGAAGTGCTCTCCAGAGCTGAGCTGATCCTGCAGGGCGATGGTGAAAACACTGAAAATCACCTCTCTTTCTTCTCCTCCAACAAAGCAAACATAATTCAGGTGGTCACTGTTTGCTTTCAGGGAAGAAAGGGTCACTCTACACCGTCACCCTGCTGACCTTCATCTCTGCAGCGGCGTGAGCAGGGTTTGGGTTTTAAAGCTCTGCAGTGTGTGGGGCAGGAGGGGCCTGACCACTGACCCCTGTGCAGGGATGGAGATGTGGAATGGCACATCACAGCTCGGGGCTGTCAAGCCAAAAGGTGCAGCGGATTTTCAAAGGACAACAAATTTTCCATGTTGAGCAGAAGAGGTCACTGGTACCGCAGGTGCCTGTGATGGAGCAGGACAGATGCCTCCTTCCCGAATTCACAGGGTTGGGATTACCCTTTTAACCAAATTCCAAGCCTTTATCTTGGCCAGAACAAAAATATCCTGTGCAGAATTCAGGGGCAGAGAGGACCTGATGCAGTCTCAAACCTCATTTCTTTCCATCACAGACACCACATTTTTCTTCCTAAGCCCTGCAGAATCCCTCCCTGGACAGATGCAGCACATCCTCAGCCCACAACAACCAGCCTGAGCAACCTTGGTGTGAGCAGCTCTCTGCCTGCCAGAGGAAAATTTCCCTGTGAATCCCAAAGCCTGAGGAAAAATCACCAAATTTCACCAGTGATTCTCAGGATAATGCCTGCCTAGCAGAAGTTAGAAACTTGCTGAGATGGATAGCTCGACAAAGTGGAGTGTTCTGCTCCAATTTAATTTAAAAGGTATTTGGGAAAATGACAAATGCAGCACGGAGCTCAGCACTGTCTGGGACAGACCTGGAGCTCTGCGTGCATTAAAAAGCAATTAAGACAAGACAAAAATCACCATTAGCCTTGGGGAAAGAAAACCCACAAGGCATTTTCAGCCCAAGGCAAGAAAAACAGAGGGAAAAGACTCCCTCCAACCCAGAGCATCCCGTTTGAAGCCCAGGCTGAGCCCTCCAAAGTGCAGGAACACAAACAGGGTTTGGCTCTTTCTGACCAAGCTCAGCCAGGCTCTGCTCTGTGAGGGCAGCTCAGTTCAGTGTGAGACAGGACCATGATTTATTCACACAGTTTTGAAATTCTGGGGCCTAAAAGGACTGAATGCAGAGAACAGGTTGCAAGAAACAAGTAAGCAAGCAGCAGGGCATCCTTCCTCTGCCAGCCTCATTGGATGGCTCCGGTTCCTGATTCTTCTACCTGAAGATGTGTTCTGCCCCGTCCCTGTTGGTAGTTCTGGCTGAACATCCACATCTGCTTTCATAATCAACAAGAAATTGAAAATCTCCAAATAGGAATGCCAAGAATTCACTTTGGAAGCATGTGGTTCCTCATTTCTGATAATTATCCAAAAAAGCAAAGAGATAAATAAAAATATGGTAAATGTGTTGTTTCCTTATTGCAACATAAAGTAAAAATTATAAGTGTCTCACTCAAATCAAAGTGAAAGCATTTGTTTTGACACATTCCAGTTTAAAATGATGCTGGAAGAGACGCGTTTCCATTCAATGTTTTGATTTTGACAAAAATGTTTCCAAAAAAAAAGAAAAAAAGTTTTCCTGCAGTTTTTTCTGCCAGCTCCCGGAGGGATCAGTCAAAGCTTCCTGAAGCTCAGAGTCATTAGCAAGCTGTCACAGAACTGAGACCCTAAAATGCATTTGACACATCAGATCACAGTTCTATCAGACCTGGCAAGCGTGCCAGTGCTGGATCTTCACATCTAACTCTTGGATCAGACTCCGTTAGGATTCACTCTCTTCTCTGATTGAGCAAGAGAAAGGAAATTAGCCTCGTTCATCCCTTGGGAATGAACCCCTGTAGCCAAAACCCCAGGTTCAGCTGCTGTGCACCAAGAGGGGCTCATGGATGATCTCCTGACATTCCCACTGTCCAGGAAGCACAGCCACAGGCAGACATTCCATCCTTCCAGGGGAGGGGAGAGCAGCAGCACCCAAGGTTCCAAAACAAGAGCGGTAGAAAACACATCCTGTTGTCACTCTAAGCATGAGGCTCCTGAAGAGACGGGCCCTGGGGATGTGGTGGGCACACACCTAAAGGGGCTCTGCCACAGCCTGAAGATCCCATGGAAAAGCTGCAAAGTGCAAAACACGCTGGTCTTGGCAGAGCAAAAGGTTGGAGTTGCCCCATCTGGCAGCTGACCTCGCTTTTCCTACAGAGCTGAGCTGTTCTGGCTGTTCGGATCACAAAGCTGTCCGGCTGCTCTCTCTTGGAGCATCAAGATAATGACTTTCTGGGAAAGAGATTGTTCCTGCTCCAGTAAGCAAACCCAAGGCCTCCACAATGTGACCCCACACTCGGATTTCTTGTTGCAGTTGAAACAAACATATGTTCAAACAGCCCTGACTCGAGTCCGTGTCCAGGTGGCCGCACAGAGCTGTTGGTGCAGGCAGATGTCCCCACTTAGACACTGGCAGTTCTAGGGCACAGCTCCTTTCCCTTTTCCAGGCAGCCAATCCCACCAGAGCTTTGTGAGGATTTCCTGCTGGGAAGTGGCACAACTCCTGTGGATGTTTCCATGCTCAGGAGCACTGGGGGCCCAGTTGGATCCCAAGTGCAATCTGTTATTGCCACCACCATGATCCTCCCAGAAAAGAGATCGGGTTCTCCTCGGACAGGAAGCATCACAAGGGGCACAGAGCCCTGTACCCGGCACATCAGGCTAAGAGATCAGAGCTCCAGCTGACCCTGCCTTCAATGCACTGCAGAAATCTGAAGGTTTAGGGTGTGGATTTCTGCATCTTCTCTGGGAATGTCCCACTTTCTTGCATCCCACATTCAACTGAGACTGATATTATATTAATAAATAAAATCTCACCCCAGATCTGGCTAAAGCTCTCTTTTTTCATGCAAGGACATTCACTGTTTCCTTTCCCCCAGCAGAAACTTGTCCTCTAGGAAAGAGAAGATGGAGTAAAACACAAATGAGGAATTGACATTCATCAGCTTATCCAGCAATGCTAAACCATCCGCTCGGATCACCCAGACCCTCTGGATGATCATTAGCTCTCAGGGTGTTTCAGTCAAGTTTGCAAGATGCTTTATATCAGTCAGGAGAGACTTTCTAATCAACTGACACAGTTTAAAGCATTTTGGATGGGGAGGCACGTACGTAGGAACGTGAGCCTGGGCACAGATGTATAAAATTGTAGGTGATCAAAGGTAGTGCATCCAAGGCAGGATTAAAAGACGTTTAATACAGCTTTTCCCAATAAGCCTGAGAGATGAAAGAACTGCCACAAGGCCTTGCTGGAGGCTTAGAAATTGCTCTGTGAAATCAGCTGCAATTGGTAATTAAATGGAAACCTTGGGGGTGTTCTGAAGACTTTTTTCATGGCCTGGCGTAAGGGAGCTCATCTTTAAATTACGTAGACTTTTACCTTCCACGGAGGTGAGGGTAAAACACCATCCTGCTGCTCCTGCATGTCCTGCCTCAGAGCAGCTGGCTCTGTGCAGGAGCAGCTCAGCCTCTCTGTGCCAGGATCAGGACACACAGTGCTGAGTCTGAGCCCATCAGAACGTTCCTGTCTTCCCAGTGCCTGCCCTCAACTGAGCCAGCTGTGAACCAGGGAACTCGCCAGGGAACTGTGCCCCTGCCTCTGCAACTCAAAACCAGCCATGCTCTAAAGTCTCCCAGCAGCTCCCAGATCACCGTCTCCTTCTTGGGAGTGCACACAGCTCCTCCACAACCGCTTCCAATCTCTGTCTTTGATCTGCTCCAGGGAGAGCCCAAGGCAGGCAGGAGATCCTTGGTTGACTGGGATGTGGGGGGAAAAGGGAATATCCTGATCCTGATAAAAGACAGGAGAATGACGGTGGGGTTTTTAACTGATTGTGATGGATTGGAAATTCGGAGTGTGCACATCTGGGAGGGAAAGCAGAGCAAAGCAGAAGGCTCAGCCTTGTGGGCAGAGCATCCAAACGGGCCTCGGGAGATTTTGGTTGGACTCTCAGCTCTGCTACCATTTTGCTCAGTGCAGCTGAGGCTGAGCCCTTCTCATGGCCCATTTCCCTTCTCTTTGCAATAAAAGGGGTCTCAGTCCTTTTTGATCTACTTGCAAGAATGGGTTACTCACTGTTTGCTTGAAGAGTTCCTAAGATAACAAGGGCTATAAACAAAGCCAACCTTCTACCCTGGACTGCAGTTCAACAGCGTTTAGAATCCTGTTTGATGCAAAGTGCTTTGGGTTCCTGTTGTAGCCTTTCATTTCTAGATGCCACAACACTCTCACTCTGAGGCAAAGTACTCTTTCAGACAAAGCTGAATCTGCTGAAAGTAGCACTGAATATCCTTTTTTCAGCAGAACAACAGCAGGTGAGGGCAGCTCAACTGCAGACAGCTCAACAGCTGCTGAAAAACAAACTAAGATAAAAAATGTTTGAAAAAGAATTAAAAGCAGGTTCAGTAAAAGATATAGAAATTAAAAAAAGGTGCTGAATCTCCCCTGAATACAATGCAGGTAGCCAGAAATAGCTGCCAGAGGGAGAGATCGACAGCTGATATAAATAGTAGTGACTCATGGTGTAATGGGGATCCAGTTCAGGGGAACAAATCCCTATCAGTGGCTCAGACAAAGCCTCCTACAGCAAACACCTCCGAAGGCGCAGGCCTAAATACCTCCAGGGATTTGGAAACACAGAGCTTGGGATAATACCTCTCAGGCAGAAAGCCCTTTGTGCCAGTCCCCTGTCCAGGAAGCATCCAGTGCTGTGGATGGCTTTGGTTTGTGGCCCAGGAGAGATGGATTTATGCAGAGCATAAGGATACTCTCTCAGACAGATGTCAGAAAAAATCTCCATGCATCAACTGTGCTGTGCTGCTGCTGAAACCTGTCTGCCAAAAGTCCTTCCTTAAGGGCCTGGGAAACAAATAAATGTGCTTTAATTTCCTGAGGACTTGTTGCTTTCCTAGCAGAGCTCTGGGCCTTTCCACCCTTGCTTTGCAGAAGGTGCCTGTCCTACACCTGCTGGCAGTGGCACACAACCATTTCACCTCTGGCACGCAGCCACTGCAGGATTTTTGCCAGTTCTGTTTGGCTCTGCAATCTCATCTGAAGTTCTCCAGCACATCCTACAGAGCCACCAGCGTCCAAACCAAACATTCCCGGAGGACACGGCCCCTCAGACTCATGACTGTGGCTGTGGGCAGAGCCCATGGGCAAAGCCAAAGAAACCGGAGTGAGATGAGGGAGAGCTGGAGTTCTTCACCCTGAGCAGAAGGCTGTTCACATCCCTGGGATGCCAGGTGCAATGTTGACTATCCTTTACCTTCCTTTTTCTCTCAGGGTCTCTGTAGCTATCACTGGAGGAGATGCTCTTTGCATCCAGCATTTCCAGCCTCTGAAATTGCTTCCTGCCCTGTGCTGATGTGGAAGTCAATCCCAGAGGCAGAGCAAGCCTGAGAAATAAAGAAGTCTGACCCAGAACAGGCAGGTCAGCAGCTGGATATTGCACAGAAATGGCAGTCTCTCCAACACAGGGATGCTTTTCTTTCAACTACTTTTAATTTTTTTGCCCCTCCATATAATTCTCTAATAATCACCCTATTAACAATGTTGCATTTGCCACACAACTTGGGATATTAATCCTATTAGTTGGTACTAATCCTCTGGAAAACAAAATGGAAATATTCACTCTCTCATTTTCTCAGGGTAGAAAAAAATGGGAGAGAAAGAGGTGGGGAGAAGAGAAGACAAAGATGCTTTCAGAGGTTTGCTGTTTTGTGAGTTAATTGAATGGAACTGGGTCTCCTGTGGTCTCCATATAGAATTCCATTATCAAGTAATGGGGAGTCACATCCAGCCTGTTGATAAGAGACACTCTGTCAGATTAAGCATTAACTATCATATTTGGAAACCATGCAGTTTTCTACCCATTGGGGCATCCAAACACAATATCCCATTTCCCTTTCCTTCCCCCAACACCTTTTCCTTTACTACACACTAATTAAAGAACAAGGGGAGGGGGAGACTGCTCCGTGCAGCCGAGCCCAAGATAAACTTTGCTGAGTAGGGAGGAAGAAATGAAGTGAGCATCCCAGAGAGCAGAGGTCTTTCCTATAGGCTTTCATTTTTCCACCCACCCCCTCTTGTGCTGTATTTTTTCATATTTCTGTGAAGAATTACTGGCAGTTTCCATCCTCCCCTGCTCCACAAGGTGAGACTGGCACCTACTGGAATGCGCCTGGAAAGGCTGAGACTGAGAAGGAAAAAATAAACCTTTTCTCAGTTTAGTTTCCTCTCCAGCTTCGCATTATTTTTCCCCTTCATCAGGCAAAAAAACAGCTCTGCAGACACAGCGACAGCACATGCTGGATTTGACACAGCTCCATTTTTAAGCTGTTCTGTGGTAATTGGGGGAACTATCACCAGTCATTTCATTTCTGTCAGCCCATGTGGAGGGAACCACAGGCACAGGTCCTGACAGAGCTCCCCAGGTTCCTGTGGGTCTGTGAGGCTGTTCCCTCTTCTCTCATGTCTCAGCACCTAATGGAAGCAGGAGCAAACATCCCTGCAGGTACATCCATCTTCAGTAGTTCCATCTCCTCTTCCCTCACATGTTTTTCCTAAGGAGGGTTTCCTTATGGGATCTGCCCACCCTCTGGGATTTACATTTAGACCCCCAAATGCTGTTCTTCTGTGATTATCCACTAGCCTTAAACATATTCTTTGATGTCCGCCTCCAAAGTCCCACTGGCCAAACTCAATCAAGCAGCAACTTGGCTTCCTTCTGCCTCTCTCCCTGCTCCATCTGTCCTTGCTGGGCCCACTCTCCAGCCACACCACCAGCCTTGTTCCCACTCCAGACCTCCAGGATGGCTCATACAGACCTCCAGCAAAGCCCAGCCACCACTGCTGGTCTCCTGTGAGCCCTGGAGAACACATCCTGAATCCATCACTGGCTGATCACCCACGAGAGCTGCTCTTTCACAGTGGTTCCCTCCCAGTTTTGCTCTGTAGCACACTGTGTATTCTATCATTAACTTCGCTACCTGGAGCAAAAAACTGTCACACCAAAAGTCCCAGACCAGGCACCACAGGTTAAGCAAAGGCACATAGAACAGGGAAGTGAAATGGCTGCATGGCACAGCATGATGTGGAAAGAACAAGGGAGAATCAGAGGAGAAAAGCTGGAGGACAGAGCAAATGCTGCAGACTTGTAGCTGAACAAAGTGCATCTGGAGGCTGGGAACATCTCCTGGACTGGAGCTGTCTCCATTAGAGGGATGGAGCATTATTAGGAGCAAGTCCTTTGTGTTTGCACTGCCTGCCCCCAAGGCTGCTAACCTGAGCAGGAATGACTCACCAGAGCAGCAAAGCCACCCCAACCCAGCGAGCAGACACCTCCTGATTAGCAAGTCTAATCCTCCCTCTCCAAACCTCTCCATCAGGGAGCTCTGGGCCCTTTCGTTGGAGGAGCAGCGGCTTCTCAGCACCAAGAGCCGGGGCTGCCAGACCCAGCTGACCCCGGCTCCGGCTGGGGAGGATTCAAGCACTGCTCTGTCCTCGGGAGCTGCCTGAGAAACACAGAGTTCAGCACATCCTAATTGCTCTGGGCTGCACAAACAAACAAACAGCCCTTTGTTTGCACAACAGCTCTCAGGAGAGGCCTCACTCACAAGGTGGGCTGGGATGTTCCTCTCCAGCTCCCAGACTGATCGGCTCCCAGCTGGATGGAACAAGGGGAACGCGGAGACGCTCAGCGGGCTGCCCTCGGCGTGCGTGTCTGGGGCTGGCTGAAGGACATAGACATTCCTCCTTCCAGCAGAGCTCCAAGATGCCCTGCTGCTCTCAGGAGCATTCAGAATAATGACCAGGAATCACAGAGAAAAAGGAGCTCCTGAGGCAAGCTTGGAAGGGCTGTTACAGTGAAATTCCTCTGGATTTACACGGGGGTAAAACGGAGTCGATTCCACACTCAGCTGGACTGACTGATGGCATCCACGGCCTCTGATGGGAACTGGGACAAAGAGAGGAATCGGGTCCAGGGGAGGACGTAAGGGTTCAGCCACCAGCCAGCTCATTGCCTGGCAGCAATTCATAGCCTGGTTCTGAAATCAATACAGGCTGGGAGCACTCAGCAGCCAGACTAAGCCAGGTCTGTCATTTACTGTAATTCTGAGCTGCTAGATTACTTTCTTTGGGTTTTCCAAGAGGAACAGTTAGTCACAGGGGTGAGTTACTCCCCTTTGTAGGCTCTGTTTTCTGTTTTTCCCCTTCCTAATTGTCACCCCAACTTCCTTTCCACTTCTGGAGAGCAGAGAGTGCTGTTCCAGGCTCCCATCACAGCCTCTGCTACCTCAGTGCTGTCAGTCTGTGAGAAGAGAGAAGGTTTTGCTGGGTTTTAGGGTATCACTTCCTCTCTAGCTTCATGGATGTCATTCCTTAACCTCTTTCTGAAGAGGAGCCAGCTCTACTGATGCTTCCAGGGACAACTATATCCCAACCACCACTAGGCTTTTTACAAGACCCCACAGCCCATGGATTCAGCCAAAAAGGATCAAATGCTTTGAGCATCCAGTGTCTTGGGTTTTCTCCTCCCCTGTGTTGGACAGCACACACAGGAGACTCACCCATGGGCAGCACATACAAAGAGCTGCTCTGGAGAGGCCTGAGATAGACTTGATGGGACAGTGGCCTTCCCTTTCCAGGGACAGCGTCCTTCCCTTTCCAGGGACAGTGGCCTTCCCTTTCATGGTCCACATTTGAGATTTATGGCTCCAAATGCCAATACAAGGCAGAAGATGATGTTTTATTCTCCTGAGAGCAGACCTTTCAACCAATCACCAGTACTGAGTCATGACTCTCATTGCTCTGAAGGTACCCCTTTGTGTAGCAGGTTCTTTTAGGAAGGAGAATCATCCTGCCAGAAAACTCAAGCTGGGTATCTCACTGCTAGAAATGGTTTGGGAAAGAAAAATTTTGACCTCTTTCATCCTGACTGGGTCAAGGGAACGGTGGCTTTGGTGATGGATGGTTGACTGTAATTCCTGCCTGCTCATTTAATCAGTGAGAACAGGCAGCAGCACGAGCATGCTCAAAAGAGAGAGCAGCAGGCAGGGGTGGAAATCCCAGCGGCTCTGCAGAGCAGGGAGGTGTGAAGGGGACAGGGGAGTGAGAGTTCTGATAGCAGGGAAGGAACCTGGGGCTTTTCCTTGGATGAAAAGCTAAAATCCAGTGTGCTGGCTGTGCCATTCCAGAGGCTGCAGCCGTGCTGCAAGGAAAGAGCAGCCCCCAGAGCCACATCAAGCACAGCATGTGCTGCATCCTGCCTGCCACGGGCAGCTGCCTGCTGCAAATAGAGAGGGGCACTCAGGCATGGAGGGGAAAGGAGGGGTCCTGCCATACCCAAAGCTGCTTTTGCAGTCTCTCAACATGAAAGCCAAATACATCTGCTCTTAAGGGAGCCTCCCATCTATCAACAGCTACACACACACAGAGTTCAAGGCCAGAATAGACCACATGGTCTGATCTCCTGCCTCAAAGAGGGTGGCCAGGAAAATTTCTCTGTTTCCTGACCCCAATACCATGCCCTAAAAACAAGAGTACCCAAACTCTACCCCTCAGCTCAGCACCACGCAGCCATGGCAGCATTTCCAAATCAAAATGTTGTGGTGTGGGGTGTGGGGGTCTCCACAACCTCCCTGGAGCTGGCACCAACCTCAGCCTCCCAGTGGGTCAAATTGCCCAAATTACAAATTACAGAGTGTTGTGTAGCCATTGAGATGAAAACAAGAGGCCAAAATGGCCCTCCAGCATTTCTGGGTCCCGGCACAGCCAAAACCAAGGCAGCTCCGTGGCTGCTGGAGCAGAGAAGCAGCAGGACTGAACACAAGCAGGCTGTGCTGTCAGTGAACAGCCTGCTCCGAGAGGGGAAGGACGCATTGCGAACCCGGTCCAGCCCGGAATGGCTATGGTTGGTGTAGCAGGAGTACCCTCTAGTGGGAGAACAGCCCGGAGAAAGCCTTTCAAATCATCACACACACACACACAAATGCAGGGCTTTAGATCTAAAGAAAAACTGCATTAAGAGTCACCATAAAAATGGGCTTGAAAACAGAGGGAAATGGAATATCTTGGGGAAATAAAATCATAAAGTCTGATTATCACTTGCAGTATTATTTTTTACTTTTCCAAGAAAGCCATTTAAAACCTGCTTTTCAAGTATATCCGTGCAGGGAGAGCGCTGGGCTGGAAAGCAGACAGGAGTCTGCTCATATTCATGAAGCCGGGCCAAGACTGTTTAAATACCCAAAGGTCACAGCAGAGCCTAGGGCTGCGTGTCTTAATCCTGCTTACTGCCTGAAAGCTTCTGGGTGTGGAAGGAGTCTCTGTACTCATGGCAGAGGCCCAACACATTTCCCGAGGACATCAGAGCTGGTGAAGTCGTTTTGCTTTGGCTCATGGATGAAAGATTTTGCTGTTAGAGGAGGGGGGGGAAGCTGGGCAAGGACTGCTGTGTTGGACATAAAGGATGCAGAGGATGCTGTGCTCTGGATCCAGATGGGATCAATATGCTCTCCCCAGTGCCCTGCTCTAAGATCACGCTGACACTGCCTTGACAGGTGCAGCATTAGAACCTCAATAGAGTGGAATTATGTGGTTCCTTCGGGGCTCTTCCCATGCAGAAGCCTATCTAACCTGAATGTTTTATAAATATATATATCCCTTCATCCACTATTGAAACGCACCTACCCCTAGGGAGAACTTTGAGGTGTCTAAGGCTCCAACCTTTCTGATTTGGGCAGGGATAAATACAGTAGGGGAGCCTGAGCCCCGGGGTGTTTTTCAGCTTAAAGATCTAAGCATTGTTTCCTGCAAAGCAGCAGTTGTAAAGGAGCGAGTGGATTTAAAGAAACACGGTCCACTTTTACAGCCAGGGGTAGGAAGGGAACTAAAAACGTCCATGCCGGACTCAGGGTGGTTGTTCCTACAGAGATGATCCAAATTAAGCATCTCACAGGAATCTGTGCTGGTGTTCACACAATGAGGGTGAACCGGGAGGGAGAGCTGGGCATGAGAATGTGTCACAGATCAGGTCAGAAATGTGGGAGAGGGGACAGGCACAGGGAAGGGGTGGGTTAAGCCCAGCACCCCTCCTGGGAGACGGCACAGCCATCCCTCTGAATGATGTGTCATGTACAACCCACAAGTTGCCTACTTTCTTCAAGCTCCAGTTACTGCCAGCAGATTTGGCTGGGGACTCAGAGTGCTCATTTCTGGTCATAAGTTATCAAATTCCCCCTTGATCCCACCTTACTCTCACAATGCATCCTCCCAAAGAGGGGATGCCCCTCAGCAGAGCTCAGCACCACCTTCCTGGGCCAGACTCAGCATCCACTGGGCTGCTCCAGCCCCAGCAAGGCACAGCATGAAAATCACAGCAGCACAGAAAGATGCCAGTCCCAGGCACTGATCCCACCCTGGATCTTGCTTATTTCACTGGGATCCTCCTGGAAAAGATATTTACTCACCATAGAGAAGGGAGGAGCCTGGCCCAAGGTGACTGGGCTGCAGAACTGGACCAGAGCCCAGAGCTCTCCCAGAGGTTTTCTGAGAGGCAGAGGGAGGGAGGGTTTGGCTCTTTGGAGGGTTACTGTGCCTTCCAGAGCAGAAGGCTGTGAATTCCCCATTCCCACACCGCACGCTCAGTTAAAGTGACAGATGACTGTGTGCGTGCACGAGCCTCCATCACCGGAGAAAGGGTAGTGCAGATGATTTCTTGGAGAGAAAGGATTAAAAAAAAGAGAGTAATTTGGAGTAAATGAGGAAAAAAAGGGGAAGAGATTCTCTAGATACATAACGTGCCATTGCAGAACCAGGGACATGCCTAGGGAAATTTTTAAAAAGTTTCTTAAAAAAAAGCAAAGCTAAAAAAGAAAAAGGATCCTATTAAGATTAATGCTTTCTGGCTTTCCATCTCCCTCCAGCATGGCTCTTCCATTTCCATAAACCCATTATCCTCACTGCTGTTTCACTTAATTGGAAAATGTCTATTGCAACCTAGCATGTTCCAAGACAAACCTTGGATGTATATATAACAGGCACTTAAAAGCTTTCAAATATTTCAAATTTGCTCAACACAATTATGTGAACAAAACCCCTGTGGGACTTTTTTTTCTAGAAAACAAAAACCACCAAAAAAGAAAAAACCCAAACCCCACAATAGTCATAAAGCATGTGTTCACAGGGCTAGAAACACCATTACATTTATCCTGATTAGCATTCCCTAAGCTTTTATGTTCACACAGTTACTGCCAGTGTAGGGAAGAGAGGAGAGTGGGAAATGACAGTCAATGATTTGGCTGCTGAAGGTCAGGGAACCGAAACAAGGAGATTTGTTTCACTGCAGTGACAGCCATCAAACAGGGACAGCGTGTGCCAGGTCCCCTTGGAGCTGCATCCTCCTGGGAAACCCCTGGGATGTGCCTGGGGAGGGCAGGAGAGAACAGGCAGCGTTTGGGCAGTGAGCAGTGCTCCCAAGTGGAGCTACCTTAGAGGAACTGGGATTTCCTGGTGGTTTCTGGCAGTTCTACAATTGTTAAGAAGCAGATGAGCTCCTTCCTTCCACTCCTCCTGCTGTCTTCCTTTCCCTGTCCCCACTGACCTCTCCCAGAGCACTGCTTTGGGGGGACCAGGGCATCAAGACACATTATGTGGATTCAGATGCTCACTGTGGGAGCTGGCAGACCAGGACCTAGAATTTATCACTAGCTGGCCACAGGACAGCAGCTGTGGGAAACAGGGCAGGAATAAGATAAAGTTTTCTCTCCTGATAAGTGGTGGCTCTACTGGTTTTTAGCTGGAAAGGATCTGAGCCCTTGTGTGCACCTAAGCATGTAACAAGTTTACAGGCTCCTTTAGAAAAGAATGGCTGATTTTTCCATTTTCACATATCCCAGCTCTTCCCCTCTCGGCTGGATTAGCTGACAGTGACTAAACTTGAACCCTGCAGTACTCAAGGTAAGTGCCAGCCCTGGCCCTGAGAGGCTGTGTTAGAGAACAAGTCTCTCAAATATTTGCTCTGCTCTCCTTTCCAGCACATCTCGGCTGCTGTCCACACACATTATTGTCCCTCTGACCTGCCCACTGTGTAATGACATCACACCACTCCAAAAGATGAGATTTCCTCTCGCTGTCTGTGCAGCTGGCTCTGCACAGCCACGCCTGTGAAGAGAAAGCCAGAAACGTGTCCCATCTGAAAGAAATGCAGGAAATCCCTTGATGGTGCCTCTGAATGCATCAAGAAACCTGCCAGGGGTATTCCTGGCCTTGCACCTTTATCCTGCCTGTTATGGAAAGAGCTGAATATGCCAGGATTTTATCTAGTCCAACCTTCTCTTTCCTCATCCACATCACCAACACCTTTCCTTGGAGCTGCCTTTGCCTTTCTGGGGCAGTCCTGAGAGCACGTGATCCCCAGCACGGGCTGAAGGCAGAGCTGAACCTTTACCTGGCAGCAGGAACCGAGCTGTGCCCTGCAGGGCTGGGCTCTGTGTCCTCAGGGGGGCATTCACTGGGCGGGGATGGCTGAGGCTGCTCCTTTTCCAGCACTAATCCTGCCTGGGAAAGTGCCCAAGGGGGCGAATGGGCTTTGAAATTCATGAGGAATCTGCACTGGTGGAGGTGGTGGTGGTGGTGGATTGCACAGAAGCATGCAAGCAGCTCCTGGACTTGGGAGGTGGCTCCTGTTGGGTTTGTGAGTGGAACAGCCACAACCTCAGGCTCTTCCCATTGCAGCTGTGTGACAGCTCTGAAGTGAGGAGGTGGCACCCACACCAGGCTGACCTGAGAATCACTCTGCTGCAAGGCAACAAGGAATGGCAGGGCTCTCTGAGGGAACTCTTGGACATAACAGCAGCTAAAGTCCAGCTTTGTGTGGCACATCTGGCAGCTGGAGCTTAAAAACCAGTCTGTGCTGAAGGCCAAGTGTGAGGAGATGTGCAGCCCTAAAGCAGCTGTGGAGCATTATTAGCAAGGGCTGAGAACCAAAGGGGGAGAGGCAGGGAGAAAGTGAAATAAAGATTCCTGCCAGCCAGGCAAGGGAGACCCAGCTCAGAGAGCTTCTCATAAACCAAAAAATTATGGCACAGTGGGAGAAAAATTGAGCTTGTTTTCCTGACGAGTACAGTTTAACTCCAATGGCTCCACACCAGTCCTGTCTCTGTTGCCTCCTCCATAAAGACATTAAATCAGCTGTAGAAGCTGCTTTTTGTACTACCAATATGATGCCATTGTCCAGGCTGCTGACTGCCTTAGATGCAAGTGGTACTGAAAGCCCTGATAACTTATCTGTAAAGGGAACAAGGCTCCTGAAAGACACTCACTTCTGCTGTGGAATAAGAACAAAAGACAATCAGGACACAAGGCAAAATCCCTTTTAGTTTATTGGTAATTCATGCAGGGAAGAAGAGGCCAAGTTGTCTCAATAACTCAATGACTATCCAAAAGCGAGGCGGGGAGATTTAAAGAGCAGCAAATCAGGAGAAGACAAATAGAAATATCTCCCCACAATTTAATATTTCCTTCCCCCTACACTGAAGTTCTGCTTGACCAAGAGACAGATTTATTGTGCACCACAGACGTCCAGACAGTGCAATTTACTGTTTCGAGACAGAGGCCAGGGATAAAAGGTCACAGTGCCAAGCAAAAGGGTACGGTCTGGTCATGCTGGGAGTGTGAGGAGTGAGCAGGGAGAAACTGAAATTTTGGAACACAAGCAAAGAAAGCAGCAACTTAACTGACATCTGATTTTGCAGCATAAATGTTTTGCAGGGCCACTCATTTCCTCATTTAGCTCTCTCTTAGTCATATCTTCACTCCTGCTAGTTTCAAAATCACTGTTGGTCCAATCTAAGTGGCTTTCAAACATCTTCTGTTCCAGATCCAAACATAACTGGGTTTTTTCAAGGCCAGCACTCCATTTCTCTGAGGTAGAGATCATGTCATGTCCCCAGAACAGCTGGGGAGCTTTACAGCTCTGTCCAGGCAGAGCACATTGAGGGCTGATGTGCCTCGCTGCTGCCTGGGGCATGGTGATGACCAAAGGCAGTGGTGTTATCTCAGCGGTTTTGCTCTGACCCTGCTGGCCCATCACCCTGACAGAACAGCAGCCCCAGGGCTGTTCTTCCCTTCCCAAGCCCTCCTCTGCATCCAAAAGCAATTTCCCAACATGATTTCCTCCTTCCCCATCTTCACAGGAAGGAAAAAAAGCTTCTTTGCTTTCTCCTCTGGTGGAGGCTGCACCTGATGAAGCAGCACTGTTATTATGGGAATGGACTGCTAACAGCATTTGGGCATTTCTTAGTAATGAGGGCAGGGAGAGGGAAGAGGGAAGTAATCAAAATCCACGCACCAGATGGGCTATTCCAGAGGCATTTTTCTCCCCAAGCACCTGTGAAGGGCATTGGCTTTCAGCAGGCACACTTTTTGTAATGAAGTTCAACCCACAGAGCACGGTGGGACAATTTGTATCTGCTCACAGGCAGCAGGAGAGAGGGAAAGGCATTGTCCTCAGAGGAGTTTTCTGGCACTAAAGGAATTCTGCCCTGCCTCGGGGCCTGGAGGGGGGCCCATTTCTCTACCTATTCCCATCACAAGCAGAGGTTGATACAGATTCCACAGGCTTGTCCATCCTTTCTTAGTTATAGGCTAGCAACAAAGGGGACAGGGAACAGATGGAAAAGCTCGAGGCAGCTGCAGTGCCACAGAGACACACTGAGAAGCCAGAACCTGTCCCCAGCCCTCACACCATGACATTCACTGCTGCACTCACTCAAATCTCACCGTGCCCTCAGGCTCTGCAGTGGTGAAACACATCCTTGGATTGGAGACAACTCTCCTGCACTTCAGAGACATCAAAAGTGCCAAACACAGCCCAGAGTGGAGCCCTCTCAGGGTCTCTGGCAAAGCCATGGCTTCAGCCATTGCCTTCCCTGTGCAGGAGCTGCTTCAGGCAACTTGCTTCCCCCAGGGAGAGGATGTCAGGACAGCGCTGGATGCCTCTGGATATGGAGAGATTTTGCAAAATAAAGTTTGCAGAAGATTGGAAGGGCAAGTGCTGGGTGGAAGGCGCTGGGCTGGGAGAGTGAAGTGTGAGTCAATGCATCTCTGGGTAACCCAGACACCCCAGGCAGGGGTGACCCTATGATCCACTAAAACCAGCAGTATCTCCATCACAGTGCTGTGTCTGTCTGCTGCAGAGATGAGGACACTTTGTGGGTAGCTTTAGTACAACTGTCAGGACTAAGGCAAGGAAAGCACTGCAGTTTAGAATTTTTCCCAGCCAACTTGCAGGTTCTTACACCCCAAGTTTCCAGTTTTGCATTACTCGTTGAACTGAGCACATCTTCAGCGCTGAAAGCAGCTCAGATTTCAGCTCCTGTTGCTGAGAGAACACAGTCAGCTGCTAATCCTGCCTGGTGTGTGCAAGCTGTATTTACCCAGCTCTTACCTGCAGACACCATGGGATGGGCCAGGCAGAGCTCAGCAATGCCAACATGCAAAGATGCTCCCTTATCTCTAAAGCTGACACAGCGAGGAGGGAGCTTTAATGTTTGTGCTGCAAACTCTCCCCTCACCCCAATCTGTTTGAAAACCAGCTCGCAGGAAATAGGAGCTCTAAAGTAAAACAGCTATCAGTGTATGAATTAGGCAGCAGGAAATTGTGGGGGAAACCAGAGGCACTGGACTTTGCAGGACAGCAAAAATCCCACGCGGCTGTGCTTGTGTTGAGAGGAGAAGGAGCCGTGGCCACAGGGCTGTCAGCAACACAACAGAGCACCTGAGGATTGTTTCAGAGCTCAGCTGGGTTTGCATTTTCACAGTGATAAAGTGGCAGGAGTTCCTCGAGCAGGAAATGCTGGAATCAGCTTTACCTTTATTTAAAAGGGAATTTAAGGTGAGATTTGGGAAAAGGTTGGTGCTTGCTCTATTTATTTGTATCCCCTTTCTGGTCCTGTTTGCTTTCTAGTCAAGAACGCTGCTTCTTCAGTGTGCATTCAATATTAAATTGCCTCTTAATGTACTAACAGCCAGGCTTCTCTTGAAGAATATCCTCCAGCACACAGAATCTGCAGCATTTGTCAAGGAGAAAAGGATTAAGTGAATAGGAACTCCAGCCAAGTTTCCTTGATTTTCTTTTCTTCCAGGTACTGGTAGATAAAAAAAAATTACAAAATTTCCTGGATCACTTATTTATTTATTTTTCCTATGCCTATGTAATCACTTTTTGTTGACAAAAACATTTCAAACTCACATCTCAGCCACCTCCATTACAAGCAGGGCTTATCCAAGGTCACAGAGCCACTGGCAGGGCAGGGAATCAGACTCCATCTCCCAGATTTTATTCTTATAAATCTGGCACCAGGAATATCCCAAATTCGCTCCCTCAGAGCTGATTTGGAAAAAGACTGAAACACTCTCTGGATGCTCAGAAAGGACTTTGACCCTGGAATTTAGTTACCAGCACATTCCCCAAGGAAGCCTTCTTCCCAAGGAGGCTGGCACAGGATGCTGAGTGCAAAGACATTTCTCATCGTGGAGGAAAAGAAGATCCTCCCCAGAAATTCTGATTGGGAAGAGAAATATCCTCTCCATCCACAGGGTAAGTGATAAAAGCTACCTGGAAGGCTGGAGTCCTCCAAGAAGATGCAGAACTCTGCAGAGGGAGGAGGACTGGTATGATGAAGACAAAATCCCTGTTTAAAGCCTCTCTGAATTCGGTTCCTCTTTTTTATCTAGGGACTGCTGCCCTCTCTGAGGGGAGAGTGCTCAGTTTGGAAATCCTAAAGCTGCCTACAGAGAAAAAAATCACTGGAAAAGTCCAGATCTATTTATCCTCTCACACGTCATGAGGCTGCCCCCTCGAGTGGGATAACAACTAATCCTGGGGATGGAAACCCCCTTCCCACTGATCAAACAACGGTGTGGCAAAAGCCCTCCCATTCCCATTCTCCGAGTATGAAAAGCTTTAATCCTGTTTAAAAAGCCTTCAAGGCAGCCTGGATTCCCACCCAGCTTTTCCAGCAGCAAGGCAAATCCCAAGTGCTTTTAACTCCATTGCACTGTAAACATGTGAGCACTGAGCAGTCCTCAGCAGCACATTTCTGAGCGAGCCTTAGGGAACTTGGGCAAAGTAAATAATGTGGCAGAAAGCCTTTCTAGAGGTTTCATAGCCTCTAATTTCCTCACCCAAGGGTCACAAGTACAGCAGCTGTCACTTAAGGCTCCCAGCAATTCACACATCCCAATCCAGCTCTTGCTGTTCAGTGTTTGAGAAACACTCAAAGCCATCTCCTCCAATTGTCCCCAGAGTAAATAAAGTTCAAGGCAGTATGACAAGAAAATTAGAGGCTGTGAAGTCGTGAGAAGCAGCTGTAAGGTAAACTGCCTTGCCCAGTGCAAGGTGCATTAACTTGTAGCTCCCTGCCTCGAGTTTTTGCTCAGGAGAGATCCAGGACGGTCCAGAAGTCACCCAGCTGCACCATGGACGTGGCTACTGTGACCCTGACAGGTGGGGACACAAAGGACACAGCACTCGAGTGCCCTTTAATAAGATTTCTCCAGCTCAGAAAGAAGGAAGCAGAGGTGGCTCAAAGAGGAGTGCTGGAATGAAGGTCTGGAACTGTGGGATGTGCCTCTGGAAGGAGGACTATTCATCCAGGAGGGACTCAGGTGAGTGGAGGAGCAATGCAAGAGCAGAAATGGAAGCAGAGCTTTAGCACTGAGACCACACCTTGTTATGCAGCAGGAGTGAAATGGGAAGAGGACCAGAAAACCTTAAAAGTTCTAGGAAGGGACAAAGGAAAAACAAGAGGGCAAATGGAGTGAAACTGTGAAGGAAATGAGCAGCACAGCTGGAGAAGGGCCAGGGGTGCATTTAGGCAGGGATCTTAGGCCTACCACAGGCTCTCATGAAACAGGGAAAGGGCTGGGACAAAAGCATGAACAAGCCTAGGACAGATGTGACCTCAACGTGAGAAAAGTTCTGTTGATCCATCAGATTTGATGACAGAAAGTAAATGCAGAATGCTCAGGACCAAAAGGAGGCAAAGGTGGAGTGTGAGAAGATGGCATGGAAAGAAGGCAGGCAGGGTGGAGGATGAAGACAGGAGACTTTAGTTGACTCAGTCAAACTAAAGTCTCATCTTGGGGACAGGGAATGTAAAGTTCTTTGGTTGGTAGGAGGCTGCTGGTCAATTTTGAATCCCAATGGAGAAACTAAAAGGTATTCCTGGGTAAGAGTGCTGGATTTTTATGATCTTGGGCTGGAGGCAAGGAGTGAAATTTGCTTTTCAGATCTAAGCATGAGGATGTTCAGTGAACAGGTTCCACAAATGGAGCTGCAGATTTGCAATCATTCCCCCAGGACAGAGCCCCCAGCTCCTCTGCTCTCCTCCCAGCCAGGCTGCCCAGGGACCTGCACTGGCACAGCACAAAGCCTGGCTGAACACACCTCCCCAGCAAATGGCCAAGAGGTCCAACTTGTTGTGACCTTGGCTAGAGAGATCTGCCTTTAATCATGACAGTGGATGAGCTTCTGGGCTCCTTCCCTAATGCAGAGACACAGCAGAAAAAAATTGCAGCCTAAAAGTTGTGCTTTTAGAGAAAAAGCTTTTTCTGCTACATACATCATTACCCAACAATACAGAGTAGCTACTTAGAGTATCTCTGCGTTCATTTAAAGACCTGATTTTAAAAGCCAGCAGCTTTATCCATGGTATAATGTGTCAAGTGCAAGCTGAATTGACACTTATGCAAGTCAAAGCAAATGTTTTTAAGATGTGACAGCAGAGCCATTACCAGCTTCATATATTTCATTCTACTTTTGTGCACACAACCAAGCATAGTATTGGCTTTTTATTCCCTCCTTGTTTGCTTCAGGATTCTGATTAAAGCAAGAAAATATTTCATGAGCTGCCAGGTTATGCTTAGACCATTAGGCCCATCTATGAGAAATATTTATTGGTTTAGGAAATGGGAGAAAAGGAAAGCTGGAGCACTGGTGATACATCTCACCCGCTTTGAAAACAGAGCAAAAGCCTCTCAGATTCTTGTTAGCCAAAGAGATAGGATGAAGTTGGCTCAGTATCAAAAGCTGTAATGGCCAGATGATACAGAGCCCTGATCTGGTCTAAAGCTCCTGGATCCGTTGAGCTTTGGACTGAAAATGTTAATGATGATAAAAGAATTTATGCTTGGTTAATGTATTGTAATAAAACCCCCCAGGTCTCTGACAGTCCTTTTTTCACTCTTCCCTCTCCTGCTGCTGTCTGAGGTCACTGGAGGTGACTGCACAGCCCCCTCAGCCTTAAGACTGAAGCACTGAGTCTCCTTTGGCAGGAGCCAGGGGAATTTCACTGCCAGCAAATGCTTGCTGTGCCTGCCCTGGGATGGCAGGAGGACAAGCACAGTCCAGGAGTCACAACCACCTGCAGTTCACAGCACAAACACAAGCAGGGCGCCCAGGCCCAGGGTAGCTGTGAAATTACAGCCTGAAAGACCCATCCTGCAGACAACCCAGCCGAGCACAAGTGGGGCTCATGCACGTTCTCCCATCACCAGAGAGGAAATAAGGCACAGAAGGGGAGGCACTTTGTTTCCAGACTTTCTAGGGATAATAAGACACTCTAAGGATAATCAGGATACTTTTCCATCCATACTGGAATGAGCACCTGCACAGTTTCACTGCATCTTAAAGCTGGATGCAGTCTGAAACCTGAATAGCCACAAGTAACAGAACCAGCTCAGGGGCAGAAAAAACCAAAACTCCACCATGGGAACACACTGTCTTCCCTTTTCATTCTGCAGGAGCTGGGAGACAGCAGGTCCTGAAGATTCTGCTGCTCAAGCTTCCCCAGAGGGGAAGGGAGGGTCACAGCAGAGTTTACAGCACACGGGGCCCCATCTGCATCTCCAGGGCAGGTACAGAGCTGAGTGAGGAATGGGCAGGGGTGAGAAAAAGAGGTGATTTATTTAAGAGGCTTCTAAATCAGTTCCCCGAGATGGCTGACCTGCTGACAGTGACTTAATCAGCACAAAACATTTTCTTGATTTGTCACCAGGGAACTGCAAAATATTCTCGGAAGAGCTTCATCTTTTATCTTAAGAACTATTTACATCAAGGAGGTTAAGACACAGCTTTAACCACACAGACAGCACCACCTTTGAATTTGCTGTTCTTAAACACTACCTGGGAACAGAGTCTTTCTTGTCTTGACTTGCATCTGCCTACCCACAAAAGAAAAAGCTCTGTGCTGCATCATTTTTATTCGTGAAGATAAATCCGTTGTGTATTTTTCTAATGATCTCTTAAGTCTGCAATTTGCACCATTTTATAGCAGTAAAAGTTAGAGATGCAGTAAGCCATGTATTTAAGGCTGGTAACTTAATGGGAAAGGCATTAACTACCATTTCAGATTTTTAGTTATGTTCCCCTCCCCATCCTTTGTAATTACCTTGTTACTTAACAGCAGCATCAGCAATTTTATTGATGTGCTTTTAGCACAGGCCACTACCAGAGGACAAGAGTGCTGGAGCATGTTACAGACTCCAGAGTAAACTTTATCTCCTGCTCTTTTTAAAAAAGGATCAGAACATTACCCACCTCTCCTCCACCCTTAAAAATCTGCAAGCATCAGCAAGGCCTGCTTCCCAGGCAGTTGTAGTCTTTTAACAGATAAGAGATCACTTTAGGCTCCCAAGTCACAGCCCATGTTATCCCAAGAGATAATATCCTCTGATAAGCTTGGCTTTTTTATTTCTCTTTTACCCTTTTGTGGGGGAACTCTGCAACCCCACTATGATCAAGTCTAATCGTGATGGAAGTTCTTTGGAAGAGGCAAAGACAAGTAAAGAAAAGTTTCCCAGAAATCTCATTGTGATCCTGCAGTTATTTCTGACGAGGGTGGTACCAGCCTGGGAGCCTTTCACTGCCTCCTGTTCCTCACTCCTGTTCCCCTGGCTCCGTGGGATCCTCCCCATGGCCAGGCCTCTTCCCAAGGAGACCCCATGCCCACAACAGCCAGCTGGCATCGCCCTTTGCCAGCACTCCTGCCTTGCTAATCTACCTCCTCAGCCTCCTGAGACCATCTTATAAACCAAATAATTCCACATTTGGCAGTGTTCAACAAGCATCTGAATTACTGAATTTTCTGTACATCCCCACAGCTCCTGGGGAGAACAAGCACTGTCCTGGATCAGTTTTTATGACTGGCAGTGGATTTGGAGAGTTGTATCCACCACACCATTGTGCACGTTTGCTTGCATGCAACAGGAGAAGACAAAAGGTCTAGCACAGAGCTTATCAGCACATGGCAGGCATTTTAAGCCATCTTGCAAAGGAAAAAAACCCATGTTGTGCGTGTAAGAGAAGGAAATCCCTAATTGGAAACACAATTGTCTCGTAAGAAGGGCTCCAAAATCAACAGCCACTCCAATTTATATGGTGTTTTATCAAGCCAAATAGCCCCCAAGGGCTTTGCAAGATGAGCCTCTAATAAGGCTTATAAAGCAAGCCCTCTGTAATAGAGGCTGGGGCAGGGAGGGGGAGTTAAAGGCCTTTTAGCATGTGAATTGTGACAGCGATGTAAGCCTGTCAAAGCCCCAGCTCATAAAGGTTCCAGAAGCTCCAGGGGATCTGCAGGAGTTTGAAGTGCAGAGGTTCATAGGGAACAGGTGGGGCAGCTGAGATCCAGCCCCCAGACTGGGCAGCCAGCGAAGGGTCTGGTGTGGGACCAGGCAGCACTCTCAGCCCTGTGACATTCCTCTCTCTGGGGCTGAGCTCTCAGGACATGTGCAGGGCACACTCTGAGTCCACAGGGCACAGCTCTGGTGGATCAGCTCAGAAGACACCCCCCAAGTGAAGAGGGAAGGTCTCCTGCCACACCAACCCCACCCTTCCCCACGGTTTCTAAAAAGAAGCTGTGCCTTGATCCTGCCCATTGAGACATTGCACAGAAGAATGCAATTTTGAAATTATTTTATTTCATCTTTCCCGCTTCACCCACAGGAGAGGAGAGAGCCTGAAGGAAAAACAGAGGGGACATTTTTATTCCAGCCTTTATGATGTGTCTGGAAGGTAATACTGCAGCAATGAGTGTGTGACAAGAAACA
Organism: Aleadryas rufinucha; assembly: GCA_013397815.1. Classification (NCBI taxonomy): domain Eukaryota; kingdom Metazoa; phylum Chordata; class Aves; order Passeriformes; genus Aleadryas; species Aleadryas rufinucha. Next base: position 166,271 of record VZTH01008620.1, read on the forward strand.
TGAACAGGATGGGGAGTGTGACTGTAAAACGTGCCTTAACATCCCCTGTAGGAGCACATCCTCTGAGTACCATCCCTCCATCATCACTGTCCTGCCCAAACAATGATACACAAGTCAGGGAAAGCAAAACCAGCCAGAACAGGTCACACTTCACTGCACAGCTTTGCAAACCACGCTAAGAAACCCTCAGAGGAAAGAACCAACTAGTTTCAAGTCTATTTTGAGTTGCACAGTGGGGTTGTAAATACCTTGTTTCTGGCAGTTCTACAGTGGTTAAAAAATATATCAAGTAGTCATGGAAAACCCAAGACATGAATTTGTTGCAGAAAGAAACATCTCTTTTCTTCTGCAACAAAGACAACAAGTGTTTTAATTTGGTTTCTATTTTCTGGCTGATGCTGTTTTGTGAGCGAGTTTGCAGTGGCAGAGCTGTGCTTGTGGAGATGATTCCAGAAGGATGTGCCCTGCCCTGCTGGGAAGGTGCAAGGCTGCACATAGCCTGGTTTTAACCATCACACACACATCCACCAGTCAGCTGACGGATTAAGGAAGGCTGTCACTAGTTTCAATGCCTTTAAGATCATCTTGCTGAAGTCTGGGGGGAAAAGATCTGTTTTTCCATTTTCTTAGACTTATAAATAACTGATATGTGAAAATCACAGTGATTCCAAGACTACAAAGCAGAGGGAAAATGTGTCATTTAGGAGTCACACATCAGGGCCTTGAGCGCATCAAAGACCTTGCAATCTTCCCCACACAGGAACCTTTAGGAGTCCTCCACAGCTCCAGGTGGAATTCCACCCCTTGGCACAGACTAAGACGAGCCTCCAGAGGCCTCCAGAGGCAGCCTGTGGCCCTGCAGGTTCCTGCAGCACATCCCTGCCCTCCTTTCTCCAAGCCATCTCAGTTCAGCCACGGAAAAGGGATGAGCTCCGTGCAAAGCTCTGCAGGCCATGGCAAACACCCCGCTCCTGGCACAGCAGGGATCTGGCACCCCCTCCCCACCCTGCAGGACTGGGAAGGCTGCCTGTACTGGGACAAGCTGGCTGCCACCCTGAGGGACTGCTGTGGTGCCACGATGGATCCACAGCCAGCCAGCAGCAGTGCCTGGCCATGTCCCTTCCTGATCCCAACCTGCTGGCTTCATTTCCCAGCGTGATCCCGGACCTGCCTCGGCACTGTGCACTTGGAAAGTGATTTCAGGACCCTGGTGGTTGTCACTGGAGCTGCTCTGCTCTTCTTGCTGGAGATTACTGCAGCACTCATCAGCAAGGCCACGGCCTCAGCTTGTCCTGTTGTCACTGTCACCTCCCTGCTCATCCTCCCTGCCATGATCCGGCAGTTCTGCCTGGAGTCAGTAACTCCAGAGGAACAGGAGCAGCCAGACAGGCAGTAACTGGCCTAAATAGGAGAACAGCTTCCTCTGAAAAATACAGCTCAGGTATGACTAATGTGCCAGAAAGCTCATGTCTCAAGTAATCCCCTGCTCAAGACTTTATCAATAATGCACAATTGGATTGTGGAATACAAAACCCCTGGAACTTAATAAAAGGACTGGCTTAAGCACTTGAGCTAACATCATTGGGATTGATGAGTGAGGACAGTTTCAAACAAATTACCCCTCACAGCCTGATAAAACCTATCTCCAGGAGACTGGGTGAAAGACAAGTAGTTCAGCATAGCTGTTCCCCTGTCCAAAGTGAAGAGGTTCTGAGTGGAAAACAATGGCTTTAGGAATTAAACACATTTCCCAACCAGACTCTTCAGAGATGAACGCTCACAGATTGAAGGGCAGGTCTGTCTAATGCTATTTTAAACATTCCAACACTTCACAAAAATTTATCCAAACGTGGGAGGTGGGGCCAACAAATGTGACTTACACCCAACTCAGTTTTGCCTCACATGTGAGGATGCCTGTGCTAAAGCCTTTGTGCCCAAATGCCCCAGGACTGCCCCAGCACAGGCATGTGCTCAGTGTTGGCAGCAATAGGGTCAGCCTCGTCCAGCACTCTGACCCCAAACAGATGTAGTTTGGCCCAGGAACAGGAGACATCTCTACAGGAAAACAGACTCTAAGGGAAATGGGACAAATTCAGCACCAAAGGGAAACCTCAGAGGCAGCAGACACTGAGGGCTGAGAGCAGGGAATGTACACTGGGTATGGGACAAACTGAGCCAGGGCTTTTGGAGGGAATGTATCAAACTGCACAGGGTGCAGAAAGAAGGGAAGAAAAGTTCAAGGCAAACCTACAAAAAGGGGAGGTTCTTCAATGCACACACACAATTAATTTGTGACCTGCAGAGCTAAAGCATGCATACCACTCCCCAGGACCTGCCAACCAATATCCCAGCTTCTCAGGCTTACAGATGGAGCCTGATCCACCCACATCCTGGACCCTGATTGGATTAAGGCTGTTCTGAATTCTCTCTCACCATGTCTGTGAGAGACATTTTCAGTGAATACCCTTTCCCTGGCTAGCTGAAGACCAGGGCTGGGGTTTTGGTTGCATGTCCCTCTTAGAATCCACTCTTCCCACTCACAGAGGCTCTTTGGAGGTTGTACAAACACTCTGTGGTGTCCTCAGAAGACAGCAAAGGATCAGCACTTCACATGACATCAGCCTCACCCCCCTGCGCTCAGCACCCACAGCCCACACGCAGCAGATCCAGCAGAGCACCACAGGAGCCTGTCAGGAGGGATTAGTCCCATGTGCCTCCCTCAGCATTAGCACAAACTAACAGGACAGCATGGAAAGCCCAGCAATTCCCAGGAACACTTTATTTATTGCAATCCAGGCTAAGAACAGCTCATCTGGAGCCAGGCTCCAGCCCAACTCTGATTGCCAACTATGGGGAGACAGCTGAAATTACAGTAATGCAATTTCAATATCCTCACAGAGGTAAATGCGCTCAGTTGCCTCAAGGCCTCTGTAAACATTAATTATTAACTTAATGTCTGGCTTCCCTGAGGTATCCATTATCCTGTGTATTAATGGCCCTTCCAATAAGGCAGGGGGCAAACAGCTTGCAGATTACCTGATAGTATTAGTGAAAGTTTGCAAATTGATTTCGTTGGATTGGAAAGTGCTTGGCAGTTAACTGATCACAGGTTTTGGAGAAAGAGCAGAGTACAATAAAAGATGTTTTCTTTCCTCACAGTTTTATCTGCTCAGAAAAGAAGAGGAGCCAGGCACGGCGGTGCTGGCTGTTCTTTTGGATGCTTTCCTGTCTCCCATCCAAAGTGCAATGAAGGAAAGCCTGAGGCAGAGAACTCAGTTGTAGCAAGAGGTAACATTAATGCTGTTCTAAATGCCTCTTCACAAAAGTCAATCTTATTCCTAAGACCCAGCTCTTCCATATTTTCACTGTCAGGGGATTTTCACATCCGTATGGGGTAGGCCTGAGGGGTCAGATTGGAAAAAGAATTTCAGTGAAGAACCTCCAGTCCAGTCCAACACTGGGATCCTCAGAGCTGCCTAATCCTTTTTAAATACCCCCCAGATCCACACGCACGAGTGAGGTAAGGGCGACAGGCTGAGCATGCAGACATGTACCATTTGCACTTCCTTCTTGCATAAACTGCTGCTCAGCTTATTTTCTCCTCCCAGAAAGCTGCTTTTACAACCCTCTGAAACACCTCATTTAACTGGAGAAGTATTTGTTCATTAGCGCTCCTTGCAGCAGGAAGCACATGTCAGCGTGGGAGTTCAGTCCCCCAGGATATGACAAGAGAATTCATTCCACAGCACAGGGACTCTGGAGACGCTCCTGTTCTGAGGCTGCAGCTCAGCTCTCATCCCAGTTCCACCAGCTGCCACCTCCACCCTGGTCAAAGCATCACACAAGCAGGACAACCACGTCCACAGGCTGCTCAAGATGAGACCGGCCAATACTAAAAGCCAGCATCTTCCCCTTGGAAAGATAAGGCAAACCTGGCAGATTTTCATCTCTATTTTTCATCCAGAGCACCACATGCTTTGAACAGCCACACGCACAACAAGCAGCAGTCACGTTTCCAATCTGCCGTGCACTTTGCTGGGCCCCTTGTGCTGGGAGAGAAATCTGTGTTCTCTGATTCTATCTGGATGTCAGGGAATGATTTAAAGGGAGACCAAGTAACAGTCCTTGATAGATTTTTGGTTACCTTGCAGTTTGCTGTTTAGTCAGGTAACATCTGTTCTTCAAGCAGAGAAACACGATACTGCTCTTTCATGTAAATTTATGGAAGAAGTTATGATTTTATCCTATATCCTAATAAGGATTCCGACTTAGCTTTTAAAAGGAGAATCTTGTTTGTGCTGGAGTTTTGTGCCTGTTATTTTATCATAATTTAAAATCAGACTAGTCAGACACTAAATTATTTCCTGCTGAGAAATGTGCAAAAGCTCCCTTTATTCCTATATCCTCTTTACCGCTGGCATCTTGTATTTATAGAGTGTAGATGGAGAACTTAACATCCATGTTTTCTCCTTTTAAAGTCTCTCCTTTGATCTAGTTATCCATCCAGGAGATTGCTTTGATCCTTGCAGTTTTGCTAATTCCAAATACGCAATTATGCTTATCTAGTCCTGGAGGATCTGAGTGTTTCAAGCTGTCCCTCATCCACTGCTGGTTTACCAACACAGCCCAGCTTTAATCAAAAGGAACTTGTTCTTGCCCACAGCACTGCAGGCTACAGACTCATCTGCCAGCCTCAAAAACCCGGGAGAGCCTGGTTTTCCTTCCTGGCCACACCACAGGGAAGCAGGAGAGAGAACAGCCTGGGAGAGAAGGGCATCTCATGTGCTGAACAGTGGGGTTGGGGAGTAAGTGGAAGAGTCCAGGAAGGAATGGTCACACAGAGGAACAGAGCTCTCACACAGCCTGGGAGCATGTCAGGCCACCCAGTCATGCTGCTCTTCTCTCTGTTCCTCCATATTTCAGTCACTCAGAAGCCAGGAACCAAGGAGATGGGAGAAACTGGACATCACAGGCCGTGAGGGAGCTGAACTGAGTAGGGAAAGCAGCAGAAATGGGGAGCAGTTCCCCGAAAACAGAACCATCTTTCACCTCCCATCAACCGCAAGGAGAGTGAGCTGAGACTGATCCCAGGCCTGTTTGCTGCTTGTTTTAAAAATCTTCTCCCTTACAATATCATTTTGCCACGTGAATGAAGGTTATCTAAATCCTGCATGATCTCTCCCCCAGGGAGCAAGGAGGGAGGCAGAAGAGGAGAATGCCATTATTTCATGATGGGATCTGAAGTAGTAGGGGATTTCCTTTCAGCTTCCAGACGATTGGAACAAATTGAGATGCATCATCCTAATGCTTCACTGCTCAGTATTTTGACACCACATTACTGCTCAGCACCTGCAACTCATCTGATGGAAGATGTGACCACAGCCCTGCTTTCCTCTCTGCTACCGACTCCTTGTGTGCCACTCCTCATTCTCAGACTAAGAAAGAAATTAAAATCTTCTCTAACACATTAAAGAGCGATAGAGAAAAAATACAAAAGAAAGAAGATAAAATCTGAAGAGGCAGCAAGCGGCCACAACTGAAGTACAGCATTTAAATAATTATCTTGTTATAAGAGCCGTGGGAAGCCTGCTGGAGGGGCAAATTTCTCCCATCAGAAGGTGAGTGCAGGTTCCCTTCCCTCCTCATATAAAGGTTTTTATATACCTTATATAAAGGTATTTCTGTTCTTGCAAATTGAAGGCTCAAGTGGCGGTTTCTTGCAAAAGCTTCTCCTACCACCAGCACAAGGAAGAAATAAAGTCTGAGAATAATGGTTTAGCACCACTCTGGCACTTCCAGCAGCTTTCCGAGAGGCAGGTCACACATGGAAGGCAGGAGACGAGCTGCGAAATTGCCCTTTTCTATCCTGCAACCCCCTCAGCAGCAAGGCAAAGCACATTTTTCATGTTTTGCTTCAAACAAGACTGACACCACCAGGGCAGCCCCAACAACAGGATGTCTGTAAGTCAGCTGAGAGATGAGAGAGGACTTTTTTTTGCCAGTGTGCCCTAATGAGAACTTTGCAGGAGCTCTCAGTAGTTCAGACAGGGGGGTGACTGAGGTTCAGTGCCTGCCCTCGCAGGGTGAGCCAGGATGCCAAAGTGGGGTGCAAAACAGAGGCCTGTAGGGGGAAAAGACCCCTGTTAGTGCTGCTGTGTGCACAATCCTGGTACACTGCTCCCCTGAAAACCCTGCCAGGAAAGCTGCAGCAATGGAAAAGGAGAGTAGGTGGCAGGTGGTGGAGCTTTTATAAGTTGGCTTTCCTTGCCACACTGCAAAGCTCTCGTGCAGGCAGAGTTTGCTTCCTGCAGAACTTCAGTGGCCACCATTAGCTGAAGTTTCAGGCAGGGTCACCGACATCTGCCGGCAGAGCTGTGTTTGGCACACTGACTCACTGCTTCAGAGCTGCAGCCTTCTGAACCAGCTTTTCCAAGCTGAATTACTCATCTGACATTTGATAAATCTCAGTGAACTCCTTTTTGTTCTAAGGGAGAACCTGTAAAATTCATTCTTCTTTGTATTACAGAAATTCCCACTGAGTCCTCCTCTGGAAAAGCTGAACACTGTGTTTGTGCTGCAAGAGGGCAGCACAAGCAGGGCAGCTTCCTGCCCTGACAGATTTTAGACCAGCAGTCCTAAATCTCAGATCTGCCTGTTGCATGTTTGTCAGCTTTACCTGTCAGTGCTTTGCCTGAAAGAGATTAACCAAAAGATTGTTTGTAAACTCAGCATGGTGTGAGTTCAAGCTCCCAAAATCATTAAGCACTTAGAAAAGGGGTTTTTATAACATTTTAAGTAACAGGCCTGAAAACAAAGTTACACTTTTTGTGACTGACTCGCAGTGAACAACTCCCACTATTGTCTCAGCATTTCAGTTTCAAAAATCTCCGTGTTACTGTAACACCTGGCCTCGCTAGGTGAGCCAGATACATTCCAGATTGTTCACTAAAAGTTCATCTTACTCTGAAGAAAGATGCCTCAGTAGGTGATTCTACAGACATTGCACTGAGTTCTATTGAAAACTGTGAATTACAATACCTCACTTTTCTGTCCTTGAAACATTTGTCTGCACAAGTGGTGCACCTTGGGTGGAATGGGGTGAAAACAAGGGCAAATGGAAGTATCTAGAGGTCATGCATCTTGGAAGGAAAAGAGGGAGGAAAAGAAGGAATTGGGAAAAGGCACCATGGTAATACAAATTGTTCAAATCTCATTTCTTTGCATAGAATATAAGCATCAGACAGGTAACATATGTGGTCTGAACCAAATGCGAGCACCTAACACGCTCCATCTGCACAAGCAAACAATCCAAGCATATTTGAGATGATAGATGCAGGGCTGGCAGGTATTTATCACATAACTGTCAGGAGATTTGACTATCAGCTAAACAGGAACACTGCTAAAAAGCACCTGCCTCACAGCACAGAAATTCAGCAGCTCATACTCGGGAAGTTGCCCAGATTCAAAAGCTGCTGCATTTGATTTCTGTGCCTGTTTTACCATTACTTCAAAGACAGCCAGTTCTAAGTAACTTGACATTTGCTCTGAGAAGCCTGAGCAAACAGCCAAGGCTGGATCAGGGCGTCTCTGCGGTGTGAGCTAACAAAGAAATGGACAAACATGTCAAGCCAAAAGCCAGAAGCTCTGGGAAGTGCGCTGGGTGAGGCTGCAGCTCTTAATAGATCCAGGGAGTAGGAGTAGGAGTTTCAGGTGGAGCACAGCCCTGGCAGCGGGCTCGTTATCATGGCAGGCAGCTTGGGCTGTTGGTTAAGGCACCTCCTATGCTTCAGGGATGGCTCTGCAGGAAAAGGACATGGGAACAGGGGGAAAACTGGAAATGTGGCTGTCCAAAGCATCTCCCACTCTTATGAAGATGTGATCTGCACAGCTGCCACATGCACACTTACCCTCCTCCCAAACCAGCAGCTTCCCAGCTGGATTAGCCTGTGGAGATGGGCAGCGTGGGGTTTATATTACAGAGCAGAGACTCCTCACAGCTCTGTTAAAAATGCAGCCTGACCTCTGTTCTAATGCACTTTAGGGAATCTTTGTCCCAGAGCTTGAGGAAAAGGTAGAGCTATAAATTAAAATTGCATTAGTAGTTTCTTTGGTGGTCTGCAGAGCAGGCAGGAGAGGAGCTGGAAATATTTTTTTTTTTTTGCATTTATAAGGAGTTGTATCCACAAATTATATGCAGTGCTTTAGCATGGAAACACAGACCCACTAAAAAAATATAAAAATAATGTTTAAACACTGTATAGTTCAACAGAGAGGAAATGGCATTACTGAAAGACCTGGTGCATTAATTGCTGTTTCTAGCACTCTTGGAATCCTCTGTGTCTTTGATATCTACATAAAAGCATAAACCCCTCATTCTTTCTGAAATAATTCCTTCAATGCAGTTTCAGATACATGAAATGTACAAAATTTGGGCACTTTTACTTGTAGCTGCACTATTTCCAGGTGATTTCTTGTTAGTGCTTAGAGAGCTTTGATCTACTTTTAGCTTAAAATCAAGTTATATTCCACACATCGGTTTTATACTGAGAGGGTAGTCAGAAATTAATCCACAGACACACTCTTTTACTGCTTTTGCACTGTATTTCCTGTTTTAATGCTAGATTGTTTTGATGGAAGGTAGCAATCATTTAAACATTAAGAACAGTCATCTTGGGGACGCAGTTGTCAGATTTAAGGATCAGAAATTATACAGGCAGCTGTAAAAGGATAGGAAGTGAATAGATCAATATTACGAGGTCCAGTAATTCTTTGAAGTATTAAAGCAAAATGGGGGAACTGTTTGCAAGAACAACTTGATGATTTAAGTTATGCAGCAGCTCCAGGGGCAGGTGAGAAGCAGGTAGCAACCTCTGTAGGGTCCTGAAAGGGCTAAGGACACCTTGATCAAACAGGGTCTTGCCCTGAAGCAAGGGCAGGCTGAGGAGGACTTGCAGTAGGATCCCATTCCAGGCTGGAAAACAGAACAGCCCTGGCAGCCACTCCATCTGCAGGAGAGCCACTGCGGAAGCATTTGTAGGGAAAGATCCCCGACATTACACAGCCCTTTGGAGGGTCCTGGCAGCACCCTCCACATCTCTATTTACATGCAGGGAGTGAGCAGCCCATCAGTGAATTAATCCTCCATTTCCATCAGGCAGTTCAGCATGTTTATGAACAAAGCCCTGAGCACACAGTAACATTCTGCTTGATACCGGTCCTAAGAGAATCTGGCATTGTTTGAAGCATTTGGTCAATGGCTTTTCAGTGCTCATTGTGCATGCAGAGGAGGAAGGAGCATCCCAACACAGTAACTACAACACAGGCTCCCCAGAAGGATGTGGATATTTGAAAGCAAGCCCAGGATGCTGCAACCCCACCAGCCCTGGAGATCTACTCAGAATTCAGATTAATTCAGGAGAAGGAACACAGCTCACAGAGAAATGCAGAGAGTCAGAGCAGACCAAAGCTCAGCTAAAACCCTGCACATAGAGTTGGACAAAGTTTCCTATTCCACTTTGAATTCCAAGCAGAGACACGAGAGTGTCATTTGTTGTGTGGGAAGAGTGATCCAATCACGTCATTATTCATCCCAGCCAACGCTAAGATCACAGTACAGGTGAGTTGAATTTTTAATCTAAGGTGACTTTCTGCATTTCACTGGGATTTCAAAATCCAGCCTCCAGACCTCAGCATTCCAGACGGGTCCAAAAAGAAGTTACTTTATTTAGTGATTTTTCTAGGACACAGACACTTCAGGTTGCAGCATAAAAGTTTAGAATCTTTAATCATTTTGTGGTTCTTTAAACACGACAAAGCAGCTCCCCCTCACTGTGCAAGTCCAAACCAACAATCCAGATTTGTCTCCCACTCCCACTCGAGGACAAACTTAGCTAGACACACCTGTTTATCTGCCTTTGGAAGGTAACTTCCTATCAGCAAAAGAAAAAAGCTACTAAGATTATTTAATGAATTAAGAGAACAACTGCTTTTGGTTGATTTTCTTGGTTCTATTATTTCCCAACCAAGTGTTTGTTGACAGCCCATAGCAGGGTCTACTGAGACCCTGGATCCTGGTATGAATCCAAACAAAGTTTCAGCTCAGAGCACTCCTAATGGAGCTGGGAATGTCCCAACCTGGTTCAATTATACCAGGTCATGGTGAGTACACCGGGAGGTGGAGATCACTTTAAGGAACACGATCCTAGGCAAACAGCCATGCTGGTTATCCCAGAAGTACAAAAGCAGGATCGTTCACCTCACGTGTTTAGGGATGCTGCCTTCTGGTGCTCCGGAGCCTTGGGCACATCTGAAATTCAAATTGCAAGCCTCTGATTTGAAAGGTTTGTCAAAGCCTTGGTCTGGTTCTCAGCAGTGCCGTTAGTCCCGACCAGATTTAAGGTAGCATTTGAAATTCAAAGCATCTCAAGGCAACGACATAATCCTTACAGGGAGTGGAAACTTTCCTTTCCTACATTTCCTAGCAGAAAAATGGTATCCTAAATTAGAAAAACCAAGACAAAGTGTGGAAGGTCCCCGTGGGAGAGAGGTCACCCCACTTGTTTCAGATTTCAGCTGAGAGGTTCCAAGACCAGGTAACCTCAGTTCCTGTACTTTCTGTGGAGTGAGCGCAGCAGCTCCACCTGTGCTGCTTCCAGCGATAACTCTCCTCACTTTGCATAATGAGGTCCCATCTATAGCCCCAGAAGTTGTTTAACCCCCAACAGTGACTTATTCCAGGCTATCAGCCAAGTGAATGCTTAAGTGGAATATATAGCAATGATCATCACAGGCTGGTATTCATCTTGTCTCAGAAATTGTTTAGGGCACAGAGGTTAAGAAGAATAGAGTGCAAGCTTAAAAAAGATTTGTTTCTAAGAGACATTTCACTAGATTCATCCAATTTAGTGAAGGAACTGAGGTTAGGGGAATGCCTTTTAGGAACTATTGTCTCACGGTAATTTAACACATAGGTTTTCAAAAGAGGACAGCAGTTAAGCAAAGTTGCAGTTCAGTCAGATAAGAAACTCTCTCATTAGTATGGAATAGATCTGAGCACCTCAGAACAGCTGTCAGCCCCTTTACAAGGCAGCTCCCAAACCCCTTCCCTTTTAGACGCTACAAACCAAGCTGCCCAGAGCTTTTCAGGGCTCCTGGCGTAGCACAGACTTACCAACTAATCTAAAAATATCCCTGAAAGTGAGGAGGGAAAGATCCCGATCTAAGGCAATTAGATAAGGCAATTAGAGCTGACTTAGCGAAAACTCACTGATCAGACAGGCGTTGTTCTGCAGTAGTGCTACTCAGCATTCCCATCCTAAGGGGTGGAAGTGTTCAGGAACAGAACTCCCCGTTCTGAAGCTGAGCACAGCCACACCCTCTCTCTCCATGCAAAAAGCCAGCAGCGCTGCTTGGGGTGTTTAGAACAGCGTGAGGCCCTTAATTGCGTTAATTGGGTTTCACCTCACCCACCTCACCAGCAGGTGGGTGTTTCTGAGCACCTGCTCAGACAGGAAACGTGACCCTGTGTGTGGAGGGGATGGTGCAACTGCACACGGTGTGGCTTTCCCCAAAACACCAGCAGGTGTTAACCAAGGCACAAAAGCTCTTTTAAAGGGTGTTTAAAATGTATTTGCTTCAATGTGCTGCTGTTTTCACTCACGTGCATTTCAGTGAGATTCCAGATTTGGAATAATGAAGGGGGACATCTGGGAGGCAGGAAGGAATAGGAAGGGAAGACAAGCCTGGACTTTGCTGAGGGGCCTCAGCTGTCTGGAGAAAGGGGCCAGCAGGAACCTCCTGAGTTCAGCAAAGCCCCTCTACCTGCAATGGCTGCACCCCGTGGACAGGGACAGGCTGAGCCCTGATTTTTTCCCATGCAGGGAAGGACCTGGTGGTTCTGACAGCAACGGAGTGAATGTGGAGTTATTTGGCTGGAGATGCACAGAAGCCAAGTGGCAGCTCCTCAGTTCATCTACAAAACCCTTCAGAATGAAAAAGGAGCTCCATTTTGCTGAAAGGACAGGGATAAGATATCCCAGGCAGCAATAAATCGGCCTCCCCCAATGTGCTCTGAGGAATTACAGAAACAAATAGCCCCAGAAGCAACATTTGCAGATAGGTCAGAGGTTCTGCATTCGCTTTGGCTTTGTTGATATCCCATTTCCCATGGCCCAGGGCGACACGAGTGAGGCAGAGGCATTGTGACAACCCCTGCACCCTCCAGAGAGGGAAAGGCAGCACTCTGCCATCATTAGGACTCGCTCACGCTGCTCCTGCAGGAACCCAAAGCCCTGGTTCCAGCACTGGCATCGCGGTGCGGGGTCTTTGAGCAGAAGCAACAGCAAATAGCCCATCCCTGGGGAGCCATTCCCTGCATAAATAGCTGCATAAACAGCTCTGCAGTGGCACTCACAGTCTGGCTCAGGAGACTTTTATGTCTCCAGTTTCTAATGAGGACCGGTTTAATTTTTTTTTAACATCCCGTCTCCCCAATAAAAGTCATCTCCGATGTGGAATTGGCTCTGAGAATTGCAGTTCCTTGATCATAAGTGCTTTCAAGTGATGTGGCAGGGTGATCAATGTGAAGGTTGGATTAAGGTTTAGACTGCAGCTTTTGGGAGTCATACAAGTCACTAATTACACATACAGCCCTCAGCACAGCAATGGGAACATCACAGAGCTACTTCACAGGGAAGATTCAAAGAGAAATAACACAGTTTAGCACTAAAGTAAGAAAGTTCCTGTGACATTAAAAAGCAGAATTTCCCTCCAAGCAGAGGTTCGTCCGTGCCTCCTGAGCTCTGTTAAAACCCAGAGATGACAACTCCTGAACGTGCTGAAGAGCCCAGGCCAAGAGCTGGGGCCTGCAGAAGTCACCTTGTAACTGAATTTCCATTTGCCTTCCAAAACATGGTCCTGGGCTGTGGAAAGCCCAAGACTACTATTTCATTTAGCTAATATTTCATTTAGCTAAAGAGATCCCTGAGCTTCCCTGGGCAGGACAAAATGGAGCGAGTGTCATTATTGCTCCTCAGGTCTCAGGATGAGATTAGATCTGCAATCAGCACAGCTCAGCCCCACACCGCAGGCAGCAGGGCACAACCAATATTGGATTTGTTTAGGAGTTTCTTTCATTTCACTTCGGATGTGTGACACCAGTCCAGACCAGCTGTGGAGTGCAGATATGACAGATGTGGTTTGAAAGAACCTGGGAAAGTGCACAGCAGCCTGGGACTGCTTTGTGCTGAAGAACAGAGATTTTCTGGGACACAAAAAGAAGTCAAAGCTGCTCGGCCCTGTCTGTTCTCCAGTCGTACACAGCTGCCACTGAGAACAAGGAAGAAACAGAGAAGAGAAATTGGGAATTTGAAACCTGCAAGATTTCTGGCTGTTAGGAGAATAAACAGTGATTTGCACCCCACAACCAAGCAGAGCTCCCAGGGGACAATGCAAGGTAGGCACCGGTTAATTGCACCATTTTCTTCCTGGGCACAAGTGTTCCTTTGCAGGACTAAAAGTGTTTTAATGAAATGCTCTTTGCGTTCAAAAATTCCCTTTTAATCAGTAGCCTTGAAGACTTTCCAAAATAAAAAAGCCTTTATGGTCTGTCTTGAAAACATTGATGGTTTTCTGAAATTATTTTGGATGTCTCAAAGAATGGTATCACAATGATCTCTGGTTTTAGCAACAGTCATTGCCTGACAAGGTCAATTGAAAAAAGTCAACTGCGGTTTCAATTTCATTCTAAAGTATTCAAAGCTAAAATTTTCAATTAAAATTTTGAAAAAAATCTTCTCCCAGCAAGCAGAAATGACAAAATAATTTGGGAAATGCTCTGAAACAAACTCCCAGAAAAACATCTGCCAAGCTTTTATTTTAGATTTCCTTTGTTTTCCAAAATTAGGTGTCATCTTTCAATCAGCACCACCCCAGAGGATGAGATTTGTGTTCACTACCCTGGCATGTGTAATGATGCCAGGATAATTCGCAGCAGATGTACATTTGGGGAGAAATTATTTTCCTCAGAATCTATTTGTGTGGGAGGATGAAGTATGGTTATAATGAAGGTGCTGTGGGAGCTGAATGACTTTGCATCTCAAGTACAGGTGCACTTGGGTGTAACTTAAACATAGTTTGCAATCTCTCTAAATGGAGCATTTATAGCCAATTACACTTGTCATTCACCTTGCAAATACCTCTATCTAATTTAACAGCATATGCAGCAAGCAGAAAAATAAAGGATATTCTATTAGGTGACAGCAGAATAGAGGTGGAGGTACCAGCTCTGTGTCTAACACACGTTTGGCAGATTTCTGAACCGAAATAGAATGAATTCAGAGCGTGGCCTCCAATGCCCTTATTCTCCCTGCATCAGAAGCCTCCTGTCAAATGCAATTTCCTCCAGGAAGACATGTGTCTAGCTGAGATTTTCCAAAACCTGTCCAAGTGATTTGGACACTCACTTCTCATTAGTATTAACAGCAAATGAGCATGAGCATCTCCTAAGTGCCTTTGGAAATCTCTGACATATTTTTATTTTGGTGGCTGTTAAATGACTCTTTGGGCAATCTGCACTAGAAATGACAAATTTCCCATTTGTTTTCCTGCACTTGGATATTCCTCATGTCCATGTACCAAATGTCAAAATTTTCCCTCAAAAAGACAGCTGAGATGTGGTGAGAGGGAGGGCAGAGACAGACTTTTGCTGTGTTTGGATTAAAGGACAAAGTTCACATTCCAAAACTGTCTCCTCCACAGAGGGCTGCATATACCAATTTTAGGATAATACCACATTCATTGTCATCTTTTTGTCACCGCCCCAGGCAGGGATGTCACTGCAATGGGAGCAGGGATGCAGAGGAGTTCCATGGCTCTGTGTCACAGGCACTGAATCACAGGCAGTGCCCTGGAGAACGGAACAGGAGGGAAGGGAAGGTGAATCTCTGTGGGAACACCTGGTCCGTGCCCTGCAGCAGGGAACAGCTGCTCCTCTGAGATTCCCTCAGATTTTCAGTGGTACACCTTAGATCACAGCCAGTCCCTCGCACTGTTCCAGGAAACAATAAGAGGAAAATGGGAACTGAAGAACAGCAAATTATTTTTTAAAATGACAATAGATTATATTCTCCCCTTTCCCCACCAAACTGAGGGAGCAGAAAGAGACTTGGAAGAGATTTCATTCGTGTTGTACCCAGCTTCCACTTTTCACTGCCCACAAGGCAGAAGAAAGCCTTGAGAGCCACTTCTCCAACCAAAACACTGCAAATCCCTTCAGACTGAACCATGGAGCTTTTCCTTTCCAAGCCCTCCCTAACAAAGTCAGTCTTACCAATGAACATAAATGCAAATAACTGAGTAATATTGAGCTTTATAAATCCATTTTACGTGGCTTCTTGATCTGTTATTTAACTGACATCCCTTCCCTTTTTGCCAAATGTATTTCATGTATATATGTCTGTTTCCTATAATCTTTTCCATTTCTCTTATCGCTTATATTTTAATAAACCACATGTACAGATTCAATATCTTCTTTAGCAGTCAGAGAGGGAGATATATTTGTTCATTGGGGTTATTAAAATTCTAAATATCTCCCTCCTTTTATTTGATTTTACTGAGATTCCAGACATTTTTTCAATACCAAGAAGATTGGATACATTGGAATATAACTCTGACAGAAGCCTTGCAAGGAAACTTTAATTTTAGTTCAAACTCCATTAATTTAAGATATCCCTACAAGATTTGGACAAGGTGAACCTTTTTTTATGAACTATTTTCAACCCTAGTTTAAGATGAAGCTAAAATGGGGTTTTTTGCTTCTTAACACTGAGGAAAAAACCCTAAAAGCAAAACTTGAGACCATTATTTCACTTTCATACATATTTTAACTCCTGACAGAACTCCTGATGGCCACTTGGCTTAAGCAAGGACAGACTTAAACCTTTAAATCTGACTTTTTGGGCATTATCTTCCTGGTATTAGTGGAATAAACTACTTAAAACAGAGTTCTGCTTTCCTGGGGGCCTCTCTGCTGTTCTGTCATTGCTGCCTTTTACATAGAGAGCACATTAGGTTAAGGGGCTCAGCTCAGCAATTCCAGTATTTGCTACCAAGGGAGACTCCAGCAGTGATTTCTCCCTGATCCTTTGCAAAGCAGCAGTGATTTGTCTCCTGGTTTTCTCTCAGTGAACTCAGTGTCCTGTGGTTTTGTGGATATATTCACTGGATAAATTGTTGTACTCACAGCTGTTTGAAGGTGCATCCAGCCAAAGGGGGAGCTGGAGGAGTTTATTTCAATAAGACTCTAAAACCCACAGTAATTTTAATTATTTCCCTTGCACATAAACCTTCCCACTCACAATAAGAACAGTGGATGCACATTGCAACTTCAGGGAAAGAAAGTGCTTACAGGGAAAACTTAGGAGAAGTGACCAAAATCAGGGTCTGATGGGCCCCTTGAAACTTTCTTATCACTTCCTAATGTCATCTCAGAGCTGTTAGCCACAAAAAACATGACAAGATCAAACAAGAGGGTAGATTTACATTAGACATTGGGAAGGAATTCTTCCCTGTGAGGGCGGTGAGGCCCTGGCACAGGGTGCCCAGAGCAGCTGTGGCTGCCCCATCCCTGGAAGTGCCCAAGCCCAGGTTGGACGGGGCTTGGAGCACCCTGGGACAGTGGAAGGTGTCCCTGCCCATGGCAGGGCTGGAACAGGATGAGCTTTAAGGTCCTTTCCAACCCAAACCATGCTGTGATTCTATGAAGAAGCAAGTTTTAACTTTCCACCAATTCCTTTGGAGCCACAGTAGAAAATCAGCAAAATTAATGCTCCAGGCTGCAGAGTCTTCATCTACTGCTCAAGAGAAGGAGAGCTGGCATTAAGAGTGCACCAGCTTTGCTGCTGTTATTCCCAGACCTTTCCAGAGCAACCAAACAGCTTTTGTGTTTGTTTCTCAGAGAGGAAATTTATCTAAAACTCCCAGTTTCTCGTGGCAGCCTTCTGCCACCTGCCTGTGCTCACTGCATCTCTCACGGCCAGGTCATCAATCTCCAGTCCCTGCACCACTCTCCAGAGAGGCAGCCTCCTACTCCCCTCACCTGTCCCTGCTGCCATCCAAACCCCCTCCAGGCTGAAAAGAGCCAGGAGCAATTCATCTCACCCTCACTGAGGCCTCTGAATGTTCCTCTACTGACTGAAGACTCTGCCTAGTTTAGCTCATTTTGCTGACTTTCAGACAGAGTTAGGGAAGCAGATCCCACCACTGGCAGGTTGCTCAGCTGCCTTATTTAAACCTGATAATGATGTGCTGCAGTGTCAGCCCTTGCCTTTCCATCTCTTCTACCAGGCTCAAACACACAGTGAATGAGAGATCTCACCATGGTGCCGTGAACTCTGTGCTCTCTCTGAACTCTGCACATCCTGACATCACAGCATCTGAACACCTCATCTTTACCTGCCTTTTGTGTTCTTCCCCTCTAAAATCCCAGTGTTCCTACAAACTGTTGCACCCAGTCACTGCTGGTTCTGTAAATCATTTCTCAAAGCAATTTGAATTATTAAAAATCAAATCACATTAAACTCACACATTAAACTTTTCATCCAAGTCTGCCAAATGCGTGGTCTTGGAGCTGGACGCACTCAGCCGAAAATCTGGAGCATGGTGGTGGTCTGGGTGCCTTCCACCTAAAGTCCATAGCAGGAAGACCTCTCTGAATCCTTCTGCAATTCCTCTTCTGTGACTCAAAGCTCCCACAGTTGGATTTGGTTGGGGGAGCTTGTTCCTTTCTTTGGTTTTGGGGTTTCCACTTCTTCTGGGCCATGAGGGACAGGAAGGTGTATTTCCATCCTGAGATCACGGATTGAATGCATTGTCTGAGAGCAAATATTGCAATGTGAAATATTGCAAATGAATGCAGACTGTCTGTTCACAGCCAGATCCCACACAGCGATCAGAAATCCCTATGGCAGACTTCATCCCAGTTTTGTGACCAGGCACAGTTGTTACACTCACTCACAGCTCCAAATAGTGTGGTTTGTTTGATGTGCTGGGAAGAAGAGGAAGACTGCCTGTAGCTTGCTTTGCAACCAGCTGGAGGCCAGCAAAAAGACAGATATGTGGCTGGTGAAGCAAATTCAGTACCTTATGTCTCATACTCTGCCTTTGAGGCACAGCAAAGCAGGTCAGAGACTTGGCCATGTCAACCTACACAGCATCCTTTCCATGGATGGAGGCAGGAATCCTGTGGTGGCGTGTACTGCATCCATTCCAGCCTCCTCAGCAGCCTCCTGGCACAGCACAACAGCACTTCCATCAGAGAAACAGGGGTGGCTGCCACCAGCAGAGAGCCAACAGCTGGACTGCAGCTGTGTGCTCACCTGTACTGTAATGAAGGGCTGTTCTCAGGGGCCTGGGGGGATACAGCAGCACCTCAGGCCCACACAAACACAGTGTGAGGGGCTGGGAGGGACAATTTCGGGAGGTCAGGTGATGGAGCAGCACTTTAGGACTGTGCAGGTACAGTGTGCACTCATGGAGAGCCCGGCTGAGGGCCAGGTGACAAGGCAGCACCTCAAACCTGCACCAACATGGCACAGCACTCTTGAAGGGACGACTTCATGAGGCTGGGGATTGGGCAGTGGCTCAGACCTGCACAAACACGGTGTAGAAGTCTTGGAGGGACCATTTCTATGGCCAGGTGATCCAACAGCACCTCAAAGCTGTGCTAACACAGCATAGCACTCGTGGTGAGCCAGTGTGTGAGCCAGGGATAGGGCATCCCCTCAGACCTGCCTCAGCTTGGTGTAGTGCTCTGGAAAAGCCAACTTTGGGAGGTCAGGAATACATCATTGCCTCAGGGAGGGACACGCAGGGAGCAGTGCTCCTGTGAATCCACCCGTGTGGTGGGGAACTGCTGTTGCCTCTCGGTGGGACACGCAGGGCACAGTGCTCCAGTGGAGTCACCCGTGTGGTGGGGACCAGCCATCACCTCAGGGCACGGACCTGGCACCGCCTCAGGGCCCAGACTCGCCATCACCTCAGGGCACAAACCCTCTATTCCCCCAGGCGCAGTCCCGGTACCGCCTGGGGACACGATCACTCCATTGTCCCAGAGCACAGAGCCCGTGTCCCGCCGGTGCCGCCTCAGGGCAGGGACCCAGTGCCACCGCAGGACACGGATCCTCCATCGCCTCAGGCTGTCCCGGTGCCGCCTCAGGGCACGGATCCTCCACCGCCCCAGGCTCAGTCCCGGTGCTGCCTTAGGGCACGGACATTCCACTGCCTCGGGCTCTGTCCCGGTGCCGCTTCAGGGCGCGGACCCTGCACTCCCTCAGGCTCTGTCCCGGTGCCGCCTCAGGGCACGGACACTCCATCGCCTCAGGCGCTGTCCGGTGCCCCCTCAGGGCACGGACACTCCATCGCCTCAGGCGCTGTCCGGTGCCCCCTCAGGCTCTGTCCCGCTGCCGCCTGAGGGCACGGACACTCCATCGCCTCAGGCTCTGTCCCGGTGCCGCCTCGGGCGCTGTCCCGGTGCCGCCTGAGGGCAAGGACACTCCATCGCCTCAGGC
>VZTH01008620.1:186146-230765 GCA_013397815.1 Aleadryas rufinucha
GGGGTGTGGGGCAGGCGAGCGGGGGCGATGGAGGCCGCTGCGGAGCGGGGCCCGGGCCGGGGGGTGAGGGCTGGGGCCGCCGAGGGGCTCCCAGCGGGCAGAGGGTGCTCAGCGTGTCGTCTGTCGCCCGCAGCACCCGCAGCACCCGCAGCACGGACTGGATGCCCACGGGCGGCAGGACGCTGTCACACGCTGCCCGCGCTCTCGGCAGGGGCACAGCGCTGTTCTGCCCTCGCCCACGGCTCTCCTTGCCCAGACCCTTCTCTTACTGCATCAGACTCAGCCCCGCTTACTGGTGCCAGCTGCTGCTCCAGCCTTTCTCCCTGCCGGCTACAAACCAGCGCGGTGCTGCCGGAGCTTTTCCTCTCTCCCTGCTTTCGGGCACGTGGCTGCGCTCCGCCTGCACAGCTGCGGAGGACATGGCGGAGCAGAGGTACTGTGTGGACTATGCCAAGCGAGGCACCGCGGGCTGCAAGAAGTGCAAGGAGAAGATCGTGAAGGGCATGGTGCGCATTGGGAAGATTGTCCCCAACCCTTTCACGGAGTCCGGGGGGGACATGAAGGAGTGGTACCATGTCAAGTGCATGTTTGAGAAGCTGGACAAGGCCCGGGCCACCACCAAGAAAATCGAAGACATCACGGACTTGGAGGGGTGGGAAGAGCTGCAGGATGAGGAGAAAGAAACGATCAACAAGTACATCTCAGGTGAGGCACAAGGCACTGCCTGGGTCACTTTGCTCCTTGCTTTCAAGTTATGCCACAGGTTATCACCCAGCTGTGCCTTTACCATGAAATCCCCATGGATTTATTTGTATGCCTTAGGGACAAAGTTGTGGTGCTGCTCCAATCCCCATCTCAGCCCTGTAGGAAAGGGAAGGAATGGTCACTTTTACAGCGGTACTCCTTGATTCATTTGTCACAACTCATTGTGGGCAAGGCCTAGGTGATTTAATTCATCAGCAAATAAAACCCATGAGGAAGCATCAGTTATTTTCCATTTTCACCTTTTTCTGTGATCTTTAGTAAATTACATATTCTTTTAACTTCTATTATCTAAAAAACCCATCAGATTGGCTTTTTTTCTCCTCCAATTCCCATTTCTTTTAAGGCTTTTTGCTGTGTATCATACATAATATGCTGAGGGATGTGTGAGATTATTCCTGACTGCCCCCTTGAACCTTTCTGCTTTCCAGAAGCCAATTCCAAGACTGGAGGTACCCCGAAGAAAAAGGTGATAGTGCAGGCCAAGCTCACTGCCACGGGACAGCTGACCACAAAAGATCCACCAAAGAAATTCTCTGGATTCTCTGGTAAGAATTAAGGAACTGGTTCTGGGAAATCAGTTTCTTCTAATCTCAGCATCAGAGGTTGGCTCAGATCAGTAGGTTTTTTCTGTAGGTGATTTAGTGTTAGTTTTTTAAAATTCTGGTTTGCCAGAAGGTGTCAGTGCTTTCTTAGGCTGTCAGTCTTGAAAGATGTTGGAGTTTCCAGTATTCCCAAGGAAACAAAGGTTCTGCCATGACCCCACATTGTCAGGCTGACTCCATCTGCCTGCATCCATTGGCTCATTCCAGTCAAACTGAAGGCATAGGCTAAAGTTATCCCATGTGGAGTTCAAAATCTGGGAAAAACTGGTGAGGGATTCCCAGTTAGGGTGTTCATGGAAGGGGAAGCTGGTCCTGGGGAGCAGCTGCCAGCAGGACAGTCCCTGTGTGAGCTCTGAGTGACCTGACACCCACCTGGAGCTCCAAACTGCCCAGAGCCACAACACAGCCAAAGACATCACCTCCTGTAGGGGATTGGTGTTAGGAGACAAAAGGGGATTGGGATATATTCCCCCACTGTAGAGATTACCTTAGGGAAACAGCTTGCTGTGAAGGGCAAAAGCCTATAAAGTAGAAAAAAAATGAACAAATAAATAAACCAGAGGCATCTGGAAGGAGAAATTCCTTTACACTGTGGTTTAATCTTATTTTTCTGATGGAATTAAGATCCAGAAAATTCTGGTGTAATGTGAAGGGTAAAAATAGTTTGAAGATTTTTATAAGAGTCATCAGTTTTAGCTCTGAAGCTTTGCCAGCACACCGGGACTGTTCCCAGCTTGCCAGGCAGAGGTAACTTCAATGTTTGCTCCATAGTGTTAAAAAAGCAAATTGTGGTGTGTTTGATGCAGCCAAGCCAAAGAATTCAGAAGATGCCCCTGCAAACTCTGCCCACAAGTCCAGCCTGTCTGCATCCAAGTGTGATCCCAAGCACAAGGACTGCCTGCTGCGGGAATTCCGGAAGCTCTGTGCCATGGTGGCCGAAAAGCCAAGCTACAATGTGAAAACACAGATCATCCAGGACTTCCTCAGGAAGGGATCTGCAGGAGGTAGGGCTCCTGCTTGGCGTTCTCAGCCCTCTCAGAGTCAGCCTCAAAGTCTGATTTCAAAAGGAAAGGTGGAATAAAATCTGCTTGTGTGGTCCCAGCCTTGTGCTGTGGTGATTTCTGAACTGTGGAGATAGTATTTGAGAAGTGAACTCTTTAAATAGCAAATTCAGGCAAAAATGTCTCACTCAGGTGTTGTAGGTGCCAAATTTAGTGCTGGGATCAGATTTAGAGGCAAATTGTGGGTATTTCTCCTAAGAACTCCTTTCATGTGGAGCAAACAGAAGCCCCAGCTGTGGGTTTTATCCCCAGGGTTATGCAAATGGGCACAGCCAACCAGAGCCAGGACATGAAAATAAATCCTCAGAGTTATAATATGCCTTTTTTTTTTTCCCAGATGGTTTTCATGGTGATGTATACCTGACCATTAAGCTGCTGTTACCAGGTGTCATTAAAATAGTTTACAACTTGAATGATAAGCAGATTGTAAAGCTGTTCAGTAGGATTTTTAACTGCAACCAGGAAGAAATGGTCCGGGACCTGGAACAGGTGAGTGCAGACAGCAGCTCTCTTAATTTCTGCTCTTCAGCCCTTTGCTTATGGAAATTCTGTAATGGTTTGGGGGTTTTACTCCTTAGCTTGACTGTTAGAATGAGAGCTGATGATTTATTTTGGTTTTCCTTGGCTTTAGCAGTTTTCATAGCATTTTCTGCCATCTGGAACCTGTAGAAAATCATGTTTGAATAGAAAGCAGGGTAAGAATTCACCTGCAAAGCTTTAGAAAGCAAGACTAAAATTACCTAGGCAAGGTGGGCTGCATCTGTTTGTCTGAACTCCTTTGTCTGGCACATTCCTGCAGAACTGGTTTCTATTACTCTTTTTGTACCATCACATATCAAAAGCTGGGATTCAATTAACAGAGCTGTCAGTGGCAGCTGCAGTTGGTTGATACAATTAAATTGGTACAATTGCAAGTGCTCAGCTGTGCACTGAGTCCCTGTGCACCCTCTGATTCACTGCAAGGTGCAGAAAGGGGGTGAATTAGATAATAAAGGTAATTCTTTCATCTCTGTTCATTGCCTTGCTATGTACTGCCTTCTAGTGACATCACTAGCCTGTCCCACATCCTTGGATTCACAAGTGGATTCATCCTGAGGAAGTAAAGGGTCTGTGCTGCTGCAGGTGAAAAATAGAGCCATGAGATGATGCTGGTACTCTTAATTACCTTCTTTGGCAAATGAAGCAGCTGAGCAGCTTTATGTGTCGTGGCAGCTTCCTTGAGTGTCTGATTCTGATTTCTTTACACAATCCCAGCATCATTCCCGTTCTTTATCCTCACTGCAACCATGCTGAATCCCCAGTGGCACCCCCATTCTCTGGCCGTGCCTCTCATCCACACCCTGGTTTTGTTTTTGGAGACAGGGAGATGTTTCCGAGACCATACGGATCTTCTTCGAGCAGAGCAAGACTTGTCCTCCAGCAGCCAAGAGCTTCCTGACCATCCAGGAGGTCGATGAATTCCTCATCCAGCTGTCCAAGCTCACCAAGGAGGATGACCAGCAGAGTGTCCTGCAGCAGATCAGTCGCAGGTGAGGGAAGGAATCAGCCTCTGAAGGTTTGCCCAGACACTGGGAGTGGTTCTCTGCAAGCTGGAGTAGGTGAAAAATTACTTATGAGCCACCGAGACTGAGCCTAATTGGCATCTGTAAGCTGCTGTTAGTGGTGTGATTGAGACACCTTGGCAGCAATGGAGAATTTATGGCTCTTGTTCCTCCCAGAGAACTTCATCCCTGCCTGTCAGGACTCTTCAGTCAGCACCAAACAAGTGATTTGCAGAAATACACTAATGGTGTTTAGCTGTTAATTAAGTTGCTGTTCTTAAATATGTTGGGAAAAGCCTTCAAGTCATTTAGACAAAAATTCTTGGTCTGCCTCAGTTTGTGTTGATCTGAGGCTGAGGATTTTCCTATTAGTTATTCTTGATGCATTAATTAAGTAAATGTTGGAAGGTACATCAACACTGAGGCAGAATTAATGTTGGCATAAAGATGCTGGAAAGCCTTTTGGATGGTCCCTTGTGCCTCTGAGGTGTCACTATTGACGTGTGTCCTCAGTTGTGTTTAAACCCTCCACAGAGGGCCTTTTTTTTGGATCAGTTCCTTCTTTTCAGCTGTGAAGTTGTTGAGTTCAGTGCCCACCTTTGCTGAATGTTCTCTTCTTCAGGTGTACGGGCAACGACCTGAAATGCATCATCAGGCTAATTAAGCATGACTTGAAAATGAATGCTGGAGCAAAGCACGTGTAAGTGACACGAACCCAGAAACGCTCATTTCCTGAGGCAGCAGCAGCAGGCCTGAGGCTGATCAGTGTTCCCCCCTCTCCCCCACGGGTTGCAGGTTGGATGCTCTGGATCCCAACGCCTACGAGGCGTTCAAGGCCTCGCGAAACCTGCAGGACGTGGTGGAGCGCGTGCTGCAGAACCAGCAGGAGGCCGAGAAGGTGCCGGGGCTGAAGAGGACCCTGAGCGTGCAGGCCTCGCTCATGACCCCGGTGCAGCCCATGCTGGTAGGTTGGGTCCCCTCCTGCCAGCCAGGCACGGAGCAGAGACCCTCAGCTGAAAGGGGCAGGGGCCAGGGCAGTGTGGGCTCACTGTGCAGGGCTCAGGGTTGTTTAACCCCCACATGGAAGGATCAGGGGCCAGGGCAGTGGTTGTGCACTGTGGGCTGGTTGTGCAGGGCTCAGTGTTGTTTAACCCCCAGCTGGAAGGATCAGGGGCCAGGGCAGTGGTTGTGCAGTGTGGGCTGGTTTTACAGGGCTCAGGGTTATTTAACCCCCAGCTGGAAGGGGCAGGGGCCAGGGCAGTGCTTGTGCACTGTGGGCTGACTGTGCAGGGCTCTGTGTTGTTTAATGCCAGTTTAAAAAGCGTCTCCTTCCACAAGGCCAAGTGTTCAATGTACTCAGTACCTGCACCTTCAGTGCCAGTGCCGAGCTAAAACCTTGCCTTGCTTTCAGCCTTGCTCTCAGTCTTTTGTATTTATTTGCTGTCACTGCAGAAGTTGATCCTGTCTCTGGAAATAGTGTTAAGCTTTCCAGTGGATTAGAGATTCAAATAAGTCTGGCTTTTCGTGTGAACAAAGCAGAGTTAAATATTTACTTCTGGGCTGAGCACGCTCCTACAAAAGGCACAGTGTACATTTTAAAGCATTTGGAGGAGATAAGCACTGGAAAGCTGTAATTATCTGGGCATATGCAGATGATTCTAAGTGAATAATTAAGGAAAACTTGGACTTGCTAATGGGTTAGCTCTACAAGGGAATTCATTGTGGCTCATTCATGAACTTAGGGAAGAGTAGCTTTATTTTCCATGTATCCCCTGAGTGTTTGGGCCCTCTCCCCCCAAGGCTGAGGCCTGCAAGTCCATCGAGTACGCCATGAAGAAGTGTCCCAACGGGATGTACGCCGAGATCAAGTACGACGGCGAGCGGGTGCAGGTGCACAAGAACGGAGATCACTTCAGCTACTTCAGCAGGAGCCTCAAACCTGTGCTGCCACACAAAGTAAGCACCTGGGCACAGCCTCACCCCTCGTGCCAGCTCCCCCACTGCATTCCCAGTAGTGTCCTTCTATAGGCAAGGAGGACTCCTTCTCTTGCAGACTTATTTCTGATTTATATAGATGTGTAGAATCTGGAAAAGTGATATTTAATATTGCAATCACTTAATTTTGGTGCACATTAAGAGAGTGAAACTAAATTTCATCTGTCTGCTGTAGAGTCCTCTTTATGCACTGCATTTTGGGAGCCTTGGTGCCAGCTGGGTGACTTGGCTCTGTTTATTAAAGCCTCATTTTTCTATTTGTAGACTTCTGTGGGTACCAGAGTGGTGCAGATACTTGGGGAGCAAACACCTGCATTGGAGTGAATCCCTCTCTTCAGCCAGTTATTTTTCTTTCCTTTTCTTTTCCCAAGGTAGCCCATTTTAAGGACTTCATCCCCCAGGCTTTCCCTGGTGGGCAAAGTATGATCCTGGATTCAGAAGTTCTCCTGATTGACAATAAAACTGGCAAGCCACTTCCTTTTGGGACTCTTGGTGTGCACAAGGTAAAAGAAAATTTAAATTAAAATGCTTTGTTGTATTTGAAGGCTGTTATTCTGTTGACTTTAACAGAATGTGTTTATTATCACAGGGTAATTTCAGAGCTCTGGTGCTTGTTAGAGCATCTGGGGAAAAAAAAAAGATCCCTGAAAAGGCTGATACTGAAAAGCTACTGTTCTAATACAATAAATTGATATTAACCTGACCACTGGCAGCATATTAACAAAGCTTCATCTCGAGATAATAATAAAATATTAATTTTAAATTAAGATCATAATAATACTAAAAAATCTTTGGAAAATCTTGCAATTCTGTCATTGTTTCTCACGGCTTGAGCAATGTATGGCAGCCTGGGAGACCACAGGGATGCAGTGATTATTCCACATGAGTGTTATGTAGTGCTTGTGTCTAGACTGAATGGGGGTGAGGAAGAGGACAGGAAAATGAAAATTAAACTGTAAGTGCTTAAGTTAAAAGTAGCCATTAATCTGCTGTCTCTAGAAATGTGTTGGGTTTTTTGCAGCAGTAGTGACAGATGTTGCATTGCCCAAAGTCATTCATATTTTTAGCATTATTTCCCATTCCTGGGAAATGAACATTTTTTATCTTCTTAGCTTGTGCTTTGTCACATTCAGTGTAAATCTTAATTCTCAGAGTACTTCTTTTAGAAGAGGCCTAAGCTTATCCTACCTGAAATATTACAGAGATAAAAATGCATCCTTTTGTCTCTGTTACTTTTCTGTTTGCTGAGCCTGCAGAATTGTCTGAACTGATGTCCATTGTGTTTCAGAAAGCTGCTTTCCAAGATGCCAACGTTTGCCTGTTTGTGTTTGACTGCATCTACTTCAATGACATCAGCCTGATGGACAGGTGAGTGTGGCAGGGAGAGTGGCTGGGCTGGTTTCCCGGGATGAACGGGCTGGAAAACCCCACCAATGCAGAGGGAGCTGTTCACCTGGGCTGTCAGACCGACCACTCACTGCACAGTCAGGGCTGCATGGGAGGGACCTTGCTGTGCCAAGGAGTTCCACTGTGGAGCTCCTCTTGCTCTCCCAAATACTGGGGTTAGCTGCATCTCAGCTGCTCACGTCCTCTAAACACACTGTTAACGTGGAATTCCTGTTTTATCACTTCCTGGAGGAAAGTAAGAACGAGTTGTCCTCTCTGGAGCTCTCTAGGATGAATCATTTAATGACTTAAAGAGCTTTTCAGAGTGCCTGTTGGGGTTGCTGCTCATCCCTCACTGTCCGTGCCCTGCTCTAGGCCCCTGTGTGAGCGGCGCAAGTTCCTCCACGACAACATGGTGGAGATCCCCAACCGCATCCTGTTCTCGGAGATGAAACACGTCACAGTGAGTCCAGAGTCCCCTACAGCCCTCACCCCAGCCCTGCTCCTTCACCACTTGGCTTTTTTTAATGATTGTCTGCAAATTCACCCTGGCAAAATGGTTCTGCTTCTGCTCTGTGTGCAAGACTTCTTGAGCCAACGTTGTATTCCCATCTCATGCTGGCCCCAACCCCCTCAGTACAACCTTAACTTGGATATCTCAGGGTTTTTGGCTTGTTCATGATTTTCTAGCCAATGTCACTCTGACACTGTTAGGAGGACTTAAATCCTGTTGTCACTCAGTCTGTGCTGTGCAGTGCAGAGCTGTGACTGCAGCTTGAAGGGAGCCAGACTGCTGCCACTTCCCAAACTGGCAGCTTCAAGTGCCACACAGCCTGTGACATCCTGCCTGCTAAAACCTGCACTTGGGCAGCACCATGCCGGGCTTTTCCTTTGATTATGCACAAGCCTGATGTCCCATTATTTTTCCCCATTGCTACTGATTTCTGCAGCACCTGGGCTTTGGTGGAGAATGCTTGGACATTTGGGGCAGAAGAAGGTTCATAGGTCCCAAGGCAGTTGGATAGAGAAGGAAGCTGGCACTGCTGGCTGAGCAGATCTGATCTGGGACGCAGTCAGTGGGGCAGCCACACCTCTGAGGGGTATTTTTTAACTAGACAAACCTTCTCTTCTGGGGACATATTCCCAGCTTAGTCACTGGATGTGCAGCAAAGAGAACATATATGGGATTCTCCTTGGGAAACTATTGTGAAATTACCTGTTCTTCTCTCTGCAGTTGCTTTGGGTTTAGTGCACCACTGCTCCAAACAAAAAGCCTGAAGACTTCAGCTCTGACAATCCTGAGCTAACCATGATCCCTCTCCTTTCCAGAAAGCTTCAGACCTGGCAGACATGATCACCCGAGTCATCCGGGAGGGGCTGGAAGGGCTGGTGCTGAAAGATATCAAGGCAAGTTCACATTCACTCTTTACTGGTGTAAGCTGGGAACTGGGGAATGACAACAGAATCAGCCCTGAGACAGAATCAGAACCCTGAGCATTCCTGAAACATCTCTGGGTTCCTCTCAGTGCTGACATCCAGTCTAAGCTGCTCCTGCTGTGCTCAGGAGCTGCTGAGCTGGGTAAAGGCCAGGGCTGTGTGAGGAGCTGCTGCCCACCAGGGGATCTCTCTGAGGGGTTCTGCGGTGCTTTGCACAGGGTAATTATGAACCAGGGAAACGGCACTGGCTGAAGGTGAAGAAGGATTATCTCAACGAGGGGGCGATGGCTGACACAGCTGACCTGGTGGTGCTGGGGGCTTTCTATGGACAAGGCAGTAAAGGTGAGGCTGGAGTTGGCTAAAGTCAGAGATCTGTCTGTTCAGGGAACTCCCAAGGTGTTCCTGTTCCAGGCCTCCAGAGTGAGAGTGGCTGGAGCAGGGATTACCTGCTGCAGCCCATCACATGCTTGCTGTGGGTTTGCTGTGGGCTGTTGGCACAGCAGAGCTGGAGGCTTTGGGCTGGGCTGTTGCACAGTGCAGGGGCTCTGTTCAGCTTTGTGAGTGGAGCTGATGCCCTGCAACCATCACAAACCCAGCCCCCTTTGGCTCCCAAAGATGGAAAAGGGTTTTGGCTCTGAAAAGCCATGGCTTGTCCTGTAGAAGGTGTGAGCCCCTGCTGTCCCTGTGCAGGTGGGATGATGTCCATCTTCCTCATGGGCTGCTACGACCCCAAGAGCGAGAAGTGGTGCACTGTGACCAAGTGCTCTGGTGGCCACGATGACGCCACCCTGGCACGTCTGCAGACAGAGCTGGACATGGTGAAGATCAGCAAGGTGAGAGGGGGGAGCCAAGGGATGCTCAGAAAAGGGCTGGGCTGCCCTGCAGCAGGGGCTTCACTGCAGGGTGGAAGTGCCCTGCCAGGAATGAATCAGAGTTGAAGCACATCAAGCACTTGCCACAAGTGAGGTGTCAGAGCAGCCAGCTCCTGAATGAGGCACTGCCTGGGATCTGTACCCAGACACTGAGTGGGAAGCCAGGCACCATCTGTTCCCTGCTAGGACAAAGTTTCGTTGGGAAGATAGCAATTTTTTATCCGGATTTTTGGGCACGTTGTGATTGGCAAAGGCAGTCACTAGATGGGGCTGTGGGAGGGAAGTGCTCGGTCAGACTCTGGTCTGGTGGCTCCATAACCTGGGCTTGGAGTTAAGATTTCTGTAAATTACTTATCTTGCTTTTCAAGACTGGACAAATAAACAAAGAGCTGAATTTTAATATTAACTTGACATCCTGAAGGCCATTTGCATGAAGGTTGTAGAATCTTTAAAAAAATGGGTATTTTTACATGAATTGTTGGAGCAACTGTTGTTGTTTCACACACAATGACAGAAGTGAGGGCTGTGTTTCAGGTAATATTTGTGGTTTTCTAGAGAGAAGCTGCTGCAGATCAGTGCAAGTTTCATCCATGCAAAGGCAATGTAATAACTCTATGCTGATCTACTTCTAGGTTGTGTTTCAGCAGTTTCTTTTGTAGAATTAGGTTTATATATGGCAATAAGTGTTACTCATTTTAATTTTGTGCTTTTAATTAATAGGATCCTAGTAAAATTCCAAGGTGGCTAAAAATTAACAAAATCTACTACCCAGACTTCATTGTCCCAGATCCAAAGGTGAGTGCTCTCATAATCATTTCACATTTCCCAGCCCCTATTCTGCAATCTTCTATAAATCCTTTAGAAGGACAACTTAGAAGTTGTCTCTGTTACAAAATTAATCTTCATACTTGGAACGGGAAATTAAGCACAAGTTTTTATCTCTCAATCTTGCAGGTGCATTTGAGGCTAAGAGCTTCATGAAGAAATCACACCTGCAGCAGTTTTGGGAAATATTCTTGTGCATTAAATCCCTTCCAGAAGTGAGCTTACTTTAAATTTGAGATATGAGAAATCTGACTTGAAATGGTTGAAGCACAACTGCAACCCAAAAGTTGCTGCTGTTGTAGGGAATGTGTCAGTATGGACTGTGCCACGTGTGCCTGAAACAGGAGGTGGTGTTTAGAAACTGGCATTTTGTGTTAGTGAGGTATCTCTGGCTTAGTGAAAACGCAGGTTTTTCTAATGAAGGTGGCCAGGAAGGTCAGTTTGTGTTTATGGAGCTGTGCTGGGGCGGGGAGGGAATGAGGGTGAGACCCTTTGGAGCTGGCTCCTGAGAGAGCAGGGGGATGTGACGCAGTTTCCTCCCCGCTGTGTTTAGAAAGCCCCCGTGTGGGAGATCACCGGGGCCGAGTTCTCCAAGGCCGAGGCGCACACGGCGGACGGGATCTCCATCCGCTTCCCGCGCTGCACCCGCATCCGCGACGACAAGGACTGGCAGACGGCCACCAACCTGCAGCAGCTGAAGGTGGGTCAGGCAGGGCTGCAGCAGGGGAGAGCGGGCTGCCTGGCTGGTCTGTGCTTCAGAGACAAATCTCACAGCAGGGCATGCCGTGAAGGCACCTGCTGGCTGCTGCCTGGGATGGCACCTTCCATTACACCTTCGTGCCAGGCTCGGGCTGGGCTGTTCTGCTGTGGAGGCCTCTCAGGTCCCTGAGCTGTTGTTGTGCTCTGTCAGGAAAGTGCTGGCACTTGGTTCTGTCAGCTCTTGTGACAGGGTGAGGAATTGCCTTCCTCAGGGGTGACCTTTATTCTCTCCGTGGTCACTCAGTTTCCCGTCAGTTGCTGAGACTGGGAGAAGCATTTGGGAAGTGCCTGTGGGTGTCCTGGGGCACAAGTGGCACCAGCCAGGACCCCTGGGCTGCAGCCACCCCCTCACCCTCCTGTGCTGAGGGGAAGGGGCCCGGTGCCAGCCCCAGCAGTGGGGGACAGCTCTGTGCTTGGGGGAGTTGCTGCAGTCTGGGGCTGGCAGCAGCTGCCAGGGCCTGTTGTGCCATAGAAAGCAGCAGTGATGCTCCCTCTGGGGCCTGTCAGGATCCCTGTGGGGAGGAGAGAGGAACAAACCCTGCTGCAGATGGGCTGTTCCACAGGGAGTGCTGGGCACTGCTCACTCTCCAGGCTCTGGTGAATTGGGCTGTCTTGCTCTGTGGCAGATGATGTGGATGTGGCTTTTGTTCCTCCCTGTGTGGCTTTCCTTAATGCCAGGCAGAGGGGTGGAATGCAGGGACAGAGCTGACAGGAAAATGACTGAGGAGGTGCAGGAAGAAAAAGCATCCAAGCAAACACTTCAGGGGGTGAAAACCAGAGCAGTCCCTGCATCCCAGCTCGTGTCCAGTGCCACACATGACCAGTGCTCTGTTTCTGCTGGGCAGGAGCTGTACCAGCTCTCCAAGGAGAAGGCTGATTTCAATGTGGTGGCCGGGGAGGAAGATGAGTCCACAGCTGGCAGCAGTGGAGAGAATGACGGGAATTCCAGGTCTTCCACACCTCACAGCAGTATTAAGAGTCCCCCAAGCAAGTCCCCTGCCAAAGCCCAGAAGCCAGAAGGTAAGATGGTGCTTTCAGGAGAGGAGTCTGGGCCTGTGTCCTCTGTGCTTGGGGCAGGCTGGCTCTGGCTCTTTGCCTCCTGTCAGAGGCTCCATGATCCCACCTTTCACATGGATCTCAGGGATAATGGGCAAAGCTGTTCAGATCCTTAGCTTGGCCCAGTATGAATTGAGTAGCTACAGCTCTGAGCTGTCCAGGGATTGGGAAAAGATGGATGGAAACAGCTCTGATGATGCTGTTCAGGTTGGTGTTCGCTGCTCCTACTCCTGCAGGTCACACAGCCCTTTGCTCAGTGTTGGCTGTGAGCCAGGATTTAATTTTATTTGGATGGAATTCATGTGTATAATGGGACACGGGGCTGGAGGTGATTTCCAGGTGAATTGAGCTGGAACATGAAGCAGATTGCTGAGCAGTTCCACACAGGACAGTGGTGACAGCACTGAGGGCAGGTGGCAGCAGCAGCCTGGGAATGGGGCAGGAGGCTGCCCCACACCACTTCCAGTAGAAAAATGTTTCTAATTATGGATTTTCCAGAAAGAGGGAAAGAAACTTCTCCCTTCTGCTCTTCACACGCTCCCCCCATGTTAATACACAACCAGTATCTGGACAGAGCACACATGAGCCAAATTTTTGTTTTCAGAGAGCAAAGGAATCATTGGATCCCCTCAGAAATCCGAGGAGAAACGAGGGGAGAAGAGAAAAGCGTCCGAGATGGAGGACAACGGAAAAAAGGTACAGTCAGCTGGCAGGCACCCAGGGCGGGGTGGGAGGCGGCTGAGGCAGCTGTTCTCTGCCCACTTCCATTCCGAGGAATGTTTTGCCCAAGCTCTGCTTCTCCTTCCCCCCTCAGCAGCCGCTGCTGGACATTTTCACGGGGGTGAAGCTGTACCTGGCGCCCTCCGTGAAGGACTTCGCCAGAATCCGCCGCTACTTCATCGCCTACGACGGGGACCTGGTGCCGGAGCTCGACACGGCCTCGGCCACCCACGTCATTGGGGACATTGATGACAATCCCGGTGCCCAGCGCGTCACTCCCAGGTGGATCTGGGAATGCATCCGGAAGCGCAGGCTCGTGGCCCCGTGCTAGCAGAGGGGGCAGTGCTGGCACAGAACAGCTGGGAACAGGGAGGTGGAAGGAATGGAGAGATTCCTCCATGGAGATGTGGATAGGCAGGAAATGCCCTCAGAGGTAGCTACAGATCCAGAGCACCCCTATGGAATGAATTAAAACTCTCTGAAGAAATGTCACTGCTCAATCCCATTTTCCTGCCCATTCTGTAGACCACGGCCCTTATCCAGGTGCTGGTTTAGTCTCCTTGGGTTTTTAAAGTTTGGGTATTTTTATAGATAAAGAAATAAAACTGAAGCAGCTTCTCCTTTGCTGTCAGGACTTATTTTCCAAAGGTTCTTCTCTTCCTGTTCAGGAGAACAGACCACCCACTCCATGGGACTCCTGGCTGTGGTGCCCAGGTCATTTGTTTTGTCAGGTAATTTATTCCCCCTCACCCTCTTCTGTACCCCCCAGTAACAACATTTAAGCAGCTGGGATCGCAATTTCTGGCCAAGGTTCAGCAGTAGCTGTAGGATCTCTGCTTGTAACAGAGTCAGAAACAAAGTTAACTAAATCACATTTCAACTTTATTATAAAATTATAAACCAAACTTCTGTACCAAAACTAGTAAGTTGAACCATCATAGTACCAGAGGATTTAATAGTGAATAACATGCCCGTTCAAGTAGAATATTAACTTTTTAAATCTTTAAACAATGTACAGTGTACATAAAGCACATAAATATTTCCATTTACTTTATTAGTTCAGAACATTATATTCCTTTGGATCATTAATCAGTTTCCTCCAGATTTTGATTTTCCTTTAAAAACAACTCACTCGTATCTGTAAGTAGAGAATCCATTTTTACAAGGGAAGCAAGAAGAGTCCTCCCTTCACAAAGCACATTTTGGAGTCACAGGGTGGGTGGATCTTCTCATCCCTAAAACTTCAGGCATTAATCTGCAGCTTGATTTATCTGCTGTAGAAAATAAGCCTACCCGCTACAAGGAAAAGTACATCTATCCATGGGGAATCATCTTCTTCCTGCTGAATTCCCCCAGCCCTGAGTTTATTGAAAAATATGACAACATGAATTTTCACAGTGAATTTCCTAAATGAGGCTGTTCAGCAGCTCTCTGAGGCCCTGTCCCCTCTCCAGAGTAAAGAGTCACTTCTTACCTGCCCTTCTTTCTACCACACTGCACTGACTTGTTCAGTTTGTTCTCGTGCTGGAACCTGTTAAACCTAAAGTCAGAGATTAAAGAACAACCTGCCCAGGGACAGAGGTGGAACTCAGAGTGCTGAGTTCAGTGAACTGCAGCAGCTCCTGTGTTTGTGCAGCTCTGAGACCACCTCAGCAGTGCCTCTCTCCTGCTGCCTCCTGAGCCATGGATTTCCCATCTCAGGTGCTGTTCTGGCTGCAGCTCCCAGAGCAAAGACCCTGCACTCCCTGAGCTGAGCTGCTCCCGTGGCACTGTCCCTGCTCAAGAACACACAGTGTGAAAGTGCTGTTGCCATTGTTCCCACCTGCTGCACAGGAGCCTTGGTGCTGTCCCTGGGGCAGCACTGCAGTGCCTCAGGAGCTGAGGGGACGCTGGGTCTGAGCTGTTCTCTGCTGGCAGCCAGGTTTGAGCACAGAGCTGTCCCCTCTCCCCACAGCCAGCCAGGAAAGCTCTGCAGCAGGGGGGCTCAGCTCCACAGCTGCCTTGGCATGAGGGCACAATCCCGTGGTGATGGACACTTGAGGCACCAGGATGCTGAAGCTTGGCTGTGCAGCAGTGCCCTGGATGCTTGCAGGCCACTGAGGGGAAGATAGACCAGTTACAATCACCTCCAGCAAGAACTGCCAGACTTGTCTAGGAATCTCTTCCAGCTGAACACACTGCCCAGGAGAGCTGTCAGGGATCCTCCTCACAGACTCCTCCCCACCCTCCCCAGCAGAAAGGACAAAATAAATTGCTTTTGATGAGCAGTGGAAGGTACCAGAACTGTGAGCACTGGGGAGGATGGGGGAAGCTGACCTGCAGTGGAGATTGCTCATGGATCCAAGGGAGACAAAAGCTTTCTTCCTTGATTCCCTTTTAGAAAAAGTCACCTGTACTTAGATATGATTGTGTAGCAGGAGTCCTCACTCACAGCTCTGCAGCTGCGTGGTTTCCTCACTAAACCCTGGGGAACACTCAAGCCTTGGATTTGCAGCTCCCTCAGCAAGCGAGGGCGGTTCATTTTGAGCCCCACCTCTGGCACGTGCTGTGAAGTCAAAGTCGACAAAATCAAACCAGAAACCTCCTTCTGGCACAGAAACACAAACCCAGCACATGGGGCAAGGCTGAGCCTTCCCAGCCTCCCTCCCCTGACAGTTTTCAGTAATACAAAGACAACCTTGATACAAAATTACACATTTTTCCACAATTGCACTAGGCTGGGATTAGGGAAAGCAGGGGTGGGCTGCCTGTCCAGCAAGCACAACAATTTTACATTAACTTAAAAAATAAAATTAACAAGCACAGTGACATTTTAATCTTTGAAAATCAACTTGTTGCTGGGTGTAGCCTGAGCAGCAAAACAAAGGACACTTTTTGAGATCCCAGTTCACTTTTATTATTCAGAGGAAAATACAAAGCCTCTGGAGCTGATCTTCCTGGTGGAAAGTTGGGCATCCATCTGTCCTCAAATTATCCTAGGATGGAGGTGGTTAATGATTGCTGGCAATGAGCTCCAAGGAGTCCAGGCACTGTGGTGTAAAGCACGATGGTGGGACGAGCAGAGTCGGGCATGGCTTGAGCAGAGCAGTTTTCCCCAGGCTTCCTCCTTCCCTCCCTTGCAGCGGGGTCCATTGCTAATCTCCAGGTAACTAGGTGCAGGGATGTTGGCCCTTTCCCTAAGAGCACTGAGGCTTTAAGGCAGCAGCAGCCCTGACCCCACAGGCACCCCTAGGTCCTGAAGACGTGCACGGCCCTGATCACGTACTGGCGGCAGATGGGGCACTCGCTCATGCGCTTCCCGCACTTGGTGCACGTCACCATGTGCCCACATTCCAGCAGCACACAGTCGGTGGGAGCATCCATGCAGATCCTGCACAGGTTGTCCTCGGTGCTGGGGGGCCCAGCAGCACCTGAGGGGACAGGAGAGCACGGATGGGTCAGACAAAGGGAGGTGTGCTGGGTTTGTGCAATCCCGAGTCGGCTCTGCTGAAGGGATTCCCTAAGGGACAAGGTCTGCGAAGGAATTCCCCTTGTGGCTGCTCCATCAGCTGGCAAGGAGCAGAAGTTTCAGCTTTTACACAGTAATTTCTGAGAGATGGCAACAAATACCACTGAGATTCTCAGTGATGAGGCAAATGAAGCAGCATGGGTCTCTCTTCCCAAGTGACAGCACAAGAGGAAATGGCCTCAAGTTGTGCCAGGGAGGTTTACATAGAAACTTTCCCTAATATTCATTTTCAAAAGGGCTGTCAAGCTCTGGAACAGGCTGCTCAGAGCAGTGGTGGAATAAACAACCCTGGGGGGGATTTAAAAGCCATGCAGATGTGGCATTTGGGGACATGGTTTAGGGGTGGCCTTGGCAGTGCTGGTTGGACTCGATCTTGGAGGGTTTTTCCCAAGAAACAACTCCATGATTAAGGATCTCACTCACCAGTTTGATCGTCAGTGTCCAAAACTGCAACAGAAGAAGAGAGAGGGATTTGGTGAGAATCTGAGAAGCTGGGATGGAAGTGTTACCAGGCAGGGGCTGGAAACCCTGAGGGAGCTGCTAAACCAAAGCTGCTTTTTGCTGATCCCCACGGGAGGCTCAGGCTGGGGCTCTGATCAGGACAGGTTCAACAACTGGCAAGAAACTTTCTCCTTATACTGAGCTTACACAATAGCTAAAGCTTCCCAGAGATAAGGGATCCAAAGGGATGTCCCAATTGTTAAGACAGCCTTGGAATGTGTGCAGAGTTTGGCTTCCCAGTGCTGCACCTGCAGCAGCCCCTTGTGCCAGCTCCTCTGCTGTTACACAACCACCAAATGGCTGAGCACAGACACACACAGTGAGTGAAGTAAAAGGATAAACTGCATCAAAAGCACAAGATAATGAAACAGTATAACCCCAAAGTTGCTGCCTTAAATCTTGGATCATCCATAGAGGACAAAGCCTAGAGAGATGTGTTTAAGAGAACAACGCTGCTTTGGACAGCAGTGAGAAACAAGCATATGAAATCAAGGTGTTAAAGTAAGTTTCTCTTGTGAGTAATTTACAGATATGTGTATTTTTCAAGAAATCCCCTGGAAGTGCAAACTGGCACCTGGAAGAGCAAGCCAGATACATTCTCTACACACCTGTGTCCCCTCACAGCCATGTGTGCAGGCCCAGCACGTGCAGCAGGAAGAGACTTGTGGTAAGAGAGTGAAATCCCAGCTACCCACAGCTGGGCAGCCCTGGGAGCCACTGCCCTCAGTCTCCCAGCTGTTCTTTGGTGGCAGTTTCCTGCCTGGGCAGGGCATTTCCCTGCTGGCTTTGCCAGGTACCGTGAGCCAAGAGCTCACCCCAGCACATCCAGTCATGTACAGCCACCCACCAGCTGCTCTGAGGGTGAGGCAGTGCCCAGTGCCATCTGCCAGGGCGATGCACAACACCAAGGTGCAGGATGCACAGCCCTCCTGCTGCTGCTTCAGGGCAGTCCCTGTCCAGAGCTCCCAGAACTCTCTCCTCAGAGAGCTACAAGGAATGGTGAGCAGAGTTCAGCTCCTTTCTGTACAAAACACTCCCTTCCTCCTTCCTCCTCACTTTGCTGCACCAGAAATGTAAGGTGAGTTCTATTTCCTTGTACAGCTGTCCATAAAAAAGCAAAACCTGGAACACAGGCACACGTTTGCTAAGTTTCTTACCTAGATGTTGCAGGTCCTTCTCTTTGTAGAGGCGAGTGACCCTCTCCAGCAGCTCCCACTTCTCACAGCAGCCTTTGTAGTTGACGAAGTTGCGGGCGAGGATTTCCTTCAGCTGTCGCACGGAGAGCGCGTTGATGTCCCCGATGCTCGTCAGGTCAGACAGGGAGGCCTTCCTGCCCAGCACCAGGTTATCCTCAGAGTCAGTAGACTGGGAGGGAACAAAAACAGGGAATCATTCTTGCCCTCAACACCTTGAACTACAATTTCAATCAAGTTTCAGCATGTGCATTAGCAGGAATTCAGGTTTGGATGTATAGATAACTGCTTACTCTGTGAATTCCTCCATCAGAAACCCAAATCTTGAGATAGAACTAAATAATTTCTATTATAGTGTCCAAGTGACACCAATTCTTTCTGTATGTGGAGGACAAGATGATGTCACAGAAGGGGTTGACTGGGTGTGGTCAGTCCCAGTTACTGTGCATCTCTGGTAGCAAATCCAGCCTAGGGAACCTGGTATTCCCTGTCATCCAATCCCAGGACACACAAACCTGGGTCTCGTCCTCTGCTGCTGCTGCTTCTTCTGCTGCATTCTCAGCTGCTGTTCCACAGGCTGGGCTCGGAGGCACGTGGCCATTGGCCTGGAAGAGGAAATAAAGCTTTCACCAGCTGTGGGTTTCTGCAGAGAAATCAGCTCCAGGGCAGTGTCATTGCCATCCCTGACCTCTGGAAGGAGAAGGGCAGGACAAGGCACAAGCCAGGCACACTCACAGAGGGTTTTCCCTGTGCAGCAATCACTTGCT
This sequence comes from Aleadryas rufinucha, assembly GCA_013397815.1. Classification (NCBI taxonomy): domain Eukaryota; kingdom Metazoa; phylum Chordata; class Aves; order Passeriformes; genus Aleadryas; species Aleadryas rufinucha. Next base: position 205,135 of record VZTH01008620.1, read on the forward strand.
GAAGCTGAACCTTTAAAGCCCCAGTACAGAACTCCAGGCTGGATCAGGAGACCAAATTTATACAGCAAATTTGTATGTGTGATTATGCAGTCCTTCCCTGATGCCACACTGTGCTGGGGTGTGATATCAGAGCTCTGACAGCTCACGAGCTCTCAGTGCAAGGCTCTGTAGAACCCTCCTCTAACAAGCTCAGATCTTCAGTAACCAGGCAAACACCTCCTCAGGTGGGTTCTGGAGTGGGCAAACAGCAGACACTGAGTGAGGGAGCAGCAGCAACAGAGCTGCAGAAGGAAAGCTGGGCAGTTGCTTTGAACACTCGATAAAATGAGCAGTGTAATTTCAGCTGACTCACCCCCAGCAGCCACTGCTCCCTCTGGTTTCCGACTGACAAAGAGACTGTAACGTTACCATCCTGCTTATCCGAGTAGGGACTTGTTAATATTTACAGAGCATAAGAATAACAATCAGGATCAAAGAGCCTGAACTGCAGCAGGATGTCATGCAAGTCGAGACAAGAAGCTGAAATGTACCATGGGGCAGTGCTGGTAAAAACTGGAATGGCAATAGCCAGAAAACCAGGGAGTCAAAATGCCTTTTAATGATTTGCAAAAAACATTCTCCCAGGAGAACTCTTCCTTTGAACTAGGTATATCTGCTGAGGAAGTACAAGGTACACACATTTTCACAGCTCTGATTCACAGGGAACTGAATACACTCATTAACTCTGTAACAGGACAAGGAGCAGATGTCAAACACTGAGTAAACTTCCCTTAGCAGAGAGCAGAAAGACAAACAAAGCAAGGTCAATAAAAAATAATTAAGCTCAAATGCCCCTGCCAAGGTTCATCAGAACTGCAGGTTCATCATAAACCAAGACTTGGCAACAGACCCAGGTTTGTCCTCTATTGATCTGAGTGCAGGAAACATCAAAAACCTCACCCATCCCCATCATCTCTGATCAGTTCCAGCTCCAAAGCTGCTTTAGACACTGCTTGTTATGTGGCACAGGAATTAAAGAACAGTATCAACTGTTTAATTACACCTACAGACAAGTGCCAGGAGTCATCAGCAAGTACCAAAGGAAGCAGTCACAGGAGCATCTTGTGGCAATGCAAGTGTGGACCAGAGCACCAGGGAAAACACATCCCAGAGCAGTGATGTTGTTCTGAGAGTGAATGCTCGATATATTCAGCACTGCCCACCAAATTCAATTCCATAATGAATGGCACATCAAAGTTAGTGACAGCAAGTCACAGCTTTACACAGCAAAACCACATGCAACAACTCAGTAGTTAATCCAAAAACAGAGATGAATGAGTTTGCAAAAGATGGTTCTGGCCAGAGACTGTACCTGTTGGTGTTCCTGAGCTTCTGAACTTGAGATGGGATCTGCAGACACTGAGGGCTCATCCTGTGAGGTAGAAGAGGCCAGGCTGGTTGGGGGGTGACTCACAAAGTCCTGCTGTCCACGGGCACTGGTATTAAGTGTGTTTGTTCTTATCTGATCTTCCTGGGTAATTGCAGGCTGCTGGCCAAGGATCAGGAATACCAGGTCCTCCTTTTCACGACAGAACTCCGTGGAAATCTCGTGGAGTGCCAAATAATCTCGCAGGTCCTTCACCTTCATCTTGATCAGCTCCTCCCGCTGAAAAGCCGTGGCTCGGAAGCGCTGGCAGAGGTGGCAGAGCAGGGGCCCACCCTCGGGCTGGTTTGAGCAGGACGTGCAGAAGTTCTTCTTACAGTCCAAGCAGATGTGCTGGGAAAGAGAGGGGGGAGGAATGAGACCCATCCCGTGCCCTGTGCCAGCAGGACATGGGGGCTGCAGGCAGCGCTGCCCTCCTGTCCAGAGCCCAAGGAAGCAGCAGCTGCTCTCAAAGCACAACCAAAACCTTCCAGTTCATGAAAAAGTGCCAAGTAGTTACCCATGTTCCTAGGGGAGGACAAGGATTGATCCCTGAGCAATCACCAGACTTCTCACAGCTCTTAGAGAAGCCCCACTCCCGCTCCATTTACCCAGAAGGAAGTGTGATATCCTTACAAGATTCCCTCACATGACAGGAATTTTCTGCACCTGCTCATGCAGTTTAAGCCAGAGGAAATCAGGAGATTCAGGCAGCAGACTTGGAAGTGAATTCCAGCCAGTTGTACACATTGTTCTGCGCATTAAGAAGCTCCAGCATTGGAGGAAACTACTTAAAAACATTTCTCTTTCATAAATACCTGCTATGAATGACCTTCCTCCCCCTTTTTTTCCCCTCCAATTTGCTGCAATCACAGAACGAATCTTTGTTTCACCATAAGAGGGACAGGGAACAGCAAGGTCTGACAGACATCAAAGAATCTGATGTTTATTTATACAAAAATAGCTTATTATGAAAACAGTACACACACTTTATACCAGTTAGAGCTAGACAGAAAGTGTTGGAAGTTTTGGAAATATGCCCCAGACAGTTAAAAACTTTACAGATTAAATTCTGTTGTTAAATGTTTATATTTGATACTGTTCCCATCTTGTCACTCAGGGCTTGATTTTCAGAAGTTCCAAGCACTCACAGTCTGTGTTGACTTTTGCAGAAACTTAACTGTTCAACCCTTTGGAAAGGCAAATTCTACATTTTCCAATAGGAATAGCAGCAGAACAGCCACATTATGTGCCTGTTAAAAAGTCCTGAGGGGAGAAAGAAGTGGTTTCAGTGCTGGTGAAAAATGCTAATTCACAGTCTCAGAGAAGCCAAGCACCTCTGTGAAATCCTGACATCCTGATCCTTCAGAGCTGTGCAAGGAAAAATACACAGGTAGGGGAGTAATAAATACAAACTCAAAGACAAAAAAACCTGCTTTATGAACTGCTTCTGGTGACTGAAGAACATCTCTAACTCCCCAGCCGAAAGAAAGCAGATGTTGCTCATGTTTCACAGGGTGTAAATACACTACTGCTTACAAAAGCTCTTTCTGACCCCCTTTTCAGCCTGGAACCCCCCTTGCTCCCCAGTTAACACCTCCAGGCCTCTCATTTAGAGCCTATACTACACTTTTCAGTGACAGTTACTGGAAAGAGTCCCAACTTCCTGCTCAAGTATTTTAAGACATGAAAATTTCTACCACACAGAGAAACTCTCAAAACCTCATCTCAAAATTGCTGTTTGGGGGCCTGCCAAGGAAAAGTGACTTTCACCAATCACAGAGCAAAGCAGGAAGGGCAATTTCCACAGAACATCCAGTTTTGAGAAGTTTTCCTTAACTTCATCACTATAAAAGCCATTAATACGTAATTGACTTCTTGTGACCCTGTGATTGCAGGAGCAATCCTGCTCCTTGGGGAATTTTCAGGGCAGAGACAGGAACTGATGCTTGTGTGTGCCTAGAGCAGGGGAACAAAACAAATCCACAAAGGCAGAGAAGTGGAAAATAACCCTGTTGGTAACACTTGCCCTCTCAATCACCCATCCCTGACATGGGAGCAATCAGAAGAACTGAGATTAAAAAACCCCAACAACAAAAAAACTGCACAAAACAACCCAAAACCCCAAAGCAGCCCCTCTTTTCCCTGGCAGAGGAAGCCTCCCCCTGCCCTGCAGATTGCCAAACTGGCTCCACAGGGAACCCCTGTATTGCCAAGGACCTTTCACCAGCCAGAAAACCTCTACTTGAGCACTCCCATCTTTAGGTATCACAAAGCAAACACAGCACAAGGGCTGTTCTATCAAACATGTTCTTGCAATTAACACTAATAACAGCCTGCCTCAGTTATCAAAGGATACATTTGGGAAGTGAAAATAAACCCAGGCATGTCTCTGACTTAGCAGCTCAGCACTAGGATTTATCTTCGGAGAAAAAAACCTCCCCAGACTGTATCTGAGCACCAAGTGTTTAAACATGGACATTTTGGCTACATCTCAGCATCAAGCAGCTTTTACAACTTCACTGAACTCTGACTGAAAGGGCAGTGATTCAAGGCACTGAGTTCTTCAGAAGGATTAGTTTAAAATGCTGTTGTACATTAGAACTTGTTCCTAAAAGGTCAGGCCACGTCTGACTGCTGCTCAGTGACAGCACAGCCAGGACGGTCAGACAGCCCTGAAATGCTTTACATGGGGGTTTTTGTTTGTTTGTTAGGTTTGGGCTTTTTTAAAGCAATCTAGGTTATCCTTATGGTCACCAGTGCAGAAGGAATTAATTTTTATCCACTGTATTTCAGAATAAACATTAACTGGACACTGGAGCTCAAAGGTGCTGCCTCTCCCAGGAGAGAATGCAGTTTTCCATGCTCTCCTTGCAGCACAGTGAGGTTTCACACACGTCTCCCTCCATAGCAACAGCACAGAAGAATTACCACGGCTTACAAACACACCAGCATGTTCTAAGTGATGTTTTCAGCTCCCTTGGGAGACCTGAGCCATGAGCTCCGGCAGCCCCTCCTGCAGCCACAGGGCTCCAGTTGCTCCCAGAGATCCCTGCTCAGGAGCTGGGGCAGCAGAAGGTGGGAGGGGGGTCTGGGAGCCCCCTTTGGAGTACAGAACCTCAGACTCAGTTTCACTGAAGGTCTGGAGTGGGAGCAGCCGGACACAAGCACAGGTACAGACAGCAGCTCTCACAGGAAAAGGGGGAAGCTGCTGACGGCAGGAATGTTTTCAACAGCTTTAGCAGATCCTCTGCAATTTGTGCACCAGAGCTTTCCCTCTCCCCAGTCAGAGAGTTCACCTGGAGGCAGTGATGGTTCTGTACAAGACACTGCTCTAAGGGCAGCTCCTATAGAACAGGTATTTTAGGAGATACTGGGGATAACGGGGCTGTGGTTCTGCTGCTGAGCTCACAACTGGCTGAAATGGTTTCACTTCAGAAGCAGAATTATCTCCATCCACTGTCTGCAATCATGCACAACAGCAAGTGCTGGATCCAGGGTAACTCTCTCCACAAGTATTTGTGAGGACATGTGGCTTAATGAGGACAATGTCAAAGACAACACTACAGAGTCACGAGCAGGGCCGGCCCCATTGCAGCTGACCCAGCACCAGGAGAAGTCTAAGCATACTCACATACCCCAAACGTATCACCAGAGTTTGATTCCTGAAGCAACTGCAGTTCTCAGTGCAAAAATGCATCACCACCCCTGTTATCCTGGGAGTAGAAAGCAGCAGCTCTGCCAACTCACCATTCCTCAGATCTGTGTCCTCATGCACGAATAAAGAAGTGCAAAGAAAACCAATTGATGAACGTCCCCATATAATCCAAAAGGGCTGTGGCCAGAATTCACCATTATTTTTAAACTCTCACATACTTAAGTTCAGTAATGATAGATCAGACGCTTCTTAAGCCACAGAGTGGGGACACAACAATTTTCCTCACTGGAACATTATAGGACTCACTATGTCCAAATAATGCCCCAGGCAGGGTTTGCTGTCGAATTAAAAGTCTTGTGGCAGCAATTATTTTGGCATTTATATACCCACAAATCAAGTTTACAAGTAAGATAAAATAGATTTGGGTTTGATCTGGGGCTATTTTTGCTCAGCAGTTCTACATACACCCTCAAAAAAACTTCACTGGCTTTTAGTTCGAGCAACAATAGTTTGGAAAACAGGCAGGCAGATCTTCCTTTACTGAAAGCACAAACACTATTAAACTTCTTGCCACAATATTTATTTTTCAAGGACATGAGTGTTTTTAAATAAGAAATTTAGTAAGTCGTTTTCACGTTAATACTCCTTTAAGTGATTATCAGCAGTTTGGCTTTCTTTGTTGAGATCTGGGAAAGCCAAGTCTGCTGAAGGATTTCCAATCATTTAATGATGCCTGTTAATTGTGACAGAATGACTGAAGACCCAAAACCAAGAGAAGCTGTCTTCTCCCATATGGAATGTCCTCAGGTCTGAGGATATGCGTACATAATGTGTGTCTCTGGAAATAAATGAAGGCAGCTGCCCCTGGCAGGGCAGGCACTGGACTCACCTTCCTGGAGGAGCTGTCGAAGTGCATCCCACAGGCTTTGCAGCTCTGTTCAGAAGCAGTGGGAGAGGGGAAGGAGCTGTAGCCGGGGTTGGAATAGGCCTGGGCTCGGGCTGGCGGCGGCGGCGGCATCTCCTCAGTGGAGCCATCCACACAGAACCAGTTACAGCAGCTCGCCCACATAGTACCTGCCAGGGAAAACCACATGTCAGAGGTGGCACGGGACACAGGCTGGCAGCTGAGGTGATGTCCTGGTTTGAAAGACGGGTGTCTACCAAGGAAGGCAGGAACCTCCCTTGGAATGGAGAATATGATCCCTCGCTCTGCAAATTACTGTAACTTTGAAATTAAGGGGCTTTTGGGCAAAGATATGGGAAAAGGAGTAACACTTCTTTACTAGTATGTACGTGTACAGCAAGGCAAACAGACAACAACAGTGGCAGCAAAACCGGACAGAAGAAAGAATAAACCGAAAACCCAACGAAGTCTCTTCCCGCTCTTTAAGCGATTCCCCTCAGAGCAGTGACGCTCATCACAGCCGCCAGGGGGCGCCGGCGGCTCCCGGTGAGCAGCGCAGGTGAGATGCTTCCCCCGCGCCTGCAGGGGGCGCTGTGGCGCGAGCTCAGCCCTCACGCGGTAATGGCGGCTCGGCCGAGACGGGAAGGGATGGAAGAAAGGCTTCACGAACCCCCTGGGCAGCCGATCCCGGTGCCCCAGCGGGACCCTCGGGAGCAGCAAGCTGGAACGGCAGGGACGAGCAAAATCGCGGGGTGGTAGACGAGATGTGTCAGAAACTCCGCAGCTGTAGCTGGAACCACGGGGCATCTCAGTACGCAGGAGTCGCCGGGCTACAGTGTAGCAAAACACTCGGAGCGGTGGCAGAGGAACGGCGGGGGCTGAGCAGCAACAACCCGGCACCCGAACATGGCAGAGAGAGAGCGGCTCTCTGAGAGGGGAAAGGGGCTCGGGGATCTCGGGGGTTTCCCCTGTGGCACCCGAGCACATAGTGGAAAGTCCCTTTTTTAGTGAGGCAGGGTGTTAAAAAGGGTCCCAATGCAACGGGCGGTCTTACGAGCAGAGCTCACTCACGGTCGAAGGCACCAGAAGGCAGAACCCTGCAGTGATGGTGGATTCTCCCCACAGCGCCAGCAGGGTCCTTCCCCTCGGAATGCCGAGGGAGCAAGAGAGAGCAGACGCCTGCCCCAGCCCCTTTTCCCCACCCCCATTCTCGCGGTGTCTCTGCCCCTCCGAGAGAAACCCTCAGATGAGAGGAGTGCAGCCAAGTGCCCTCCTCCCCTGAGCCTGGCAACTTCTGTCTCTCTGAGCTACCCGGTCGGTACTGTCTCCTAGCGAGGTATGGGAGACAATTCCCTAAGAGAAAGAAACAAAAGGAACAATCCTAAACCCCAAAACAAGTGCACACAAACCCCACACGCCCAGTCCAGCACGCTGCAGCTTTGGTGAGAAGGGACAAATAAAGTTCAGGACAGTTATTAGTAGAATTTCATAGAGTTAAGAGATTACAGTGAAGATAAGATAAAATTTATGTTCCATTTGGCTATATCAGATTCGGAGTTTGCTGTAACAGGCTGTCTCTATTTCACATCAGCTGTAATACTTTGGGTTTTGTGCACACACAAAATGAACACACAGAAACTCAAATGATATGGCACAGTTAAATAAACAGAACAGTTAAATAAAATCAGCAGCAGGACCATAAATGGCTATTCCTCAGCTTTATTCTGAATCACTCTACAGATTTACAGCTACAAATCCAAAAAGATAAAATAAAAGCAAGGACAGTGGAGCCACTGATTTCACATATTGCAGTTCTCAGCTGAATTTACAGCATTACAAGGCTGAATCATCACAGCAGGTCAATGTCAGTAACACAAGAAAAATCAAATACTGGCTTTGGTAACTTGCTTGGGAAAACAACTGCAGCTGAGACACAAAACCACTTGTTCATTTTTTTAAGTCAAATTTTATATATATACACACATAAACACATACACACTTACCAAAAATCCTAACACAGTCCAGTGCAAAATGCTCAGTTCCAAAGTCTTCTAAGACCACCTCTGCAGCAACATTCCAGAAATACACTGCTATAAACTTGCTTTTGGGAGTTTACAAAGAAATCTGAATTCATCTGGGCATTCAGTTTCTGGAGCACACACCATGTGTCATCACTTACGGGTAAACTGAATACAAATTGCCTCCTCTGCATTTCTGCTCTCACATGGGAGTTCCTGAACGGTTTCTTTTATGTCTTAAAAATCAGCTCCCTCACTGATAGTGTTCAGCAACTGCTTGATTTTATAAACTTCTGGAAATAAAACATCTCTCAGCTGCACAGCAAATTCATTGCTTTTTACTTGGTAAGTATTGCCACTGTGAAACTCCAGCTTCCCAAGGGAACGGGGCTGGTATGAATCCTAAAGGTTATTTGGTATAATATGTTCTTTTTATTAAGCTGTGCTAAATCTTTGGGGCTGATGTACTTGAATTGGGAAGGTTTTGCACTCTGGTGCTGTTCCAGTATCTGTTGCTTTAGTGGCATCTTTAATCCTTTCAAAACCTGGCTGAATTTGGCTCGTCAGAGTCCCCGCTGTCCTGGACAGATGCCTTTCAAATCCCACAGTGTGAGCTTAGCCAGAAGCCCTCCCTGCAGGCTCAGCACATTGCAGTGTTTAAGTGAAAATCTACACATTCACGACATGGATTCGTGGTGTGACTGATGTGCACATTGCTGCAGTGGAAATTACACTCGGGCTGGCAACCAGATCTCAATAAATAGCGTGGATTGCACTTAGGCTGGCAATGAGATCCCAATAAATACATGGAGGGAAGCGTTGCACGAACAGAAATCATCTATCATCTATGTGTATTAGCTTTTCCCTGCAATCAAACGCGCACTTTAGATGGCACAGATAAAAGAAACAATTACCCTTTTTCGCTCTGCACATTAATTTCCAAGCTCTCTGTCCCACTCGGAAGTTAACAGAGCCTTTCTGTTGCGAAAATACAGAATTTCTACTTGAAATTATGCTCTTTGGAGGTTTAATTTGTTCCTATGAATCACAAATCTAAACAACATGAAAGCTGCACAGTCCAACAAGCATTCACAGCCTCCACAGCAGTGGAAAACTGCGTCCAGAGTTGAGCTCCCTTCCTGTTTCAAGGACCCCTGCAAGCTGAAGGCCACCCACGACAACAGAATACACAAATGCTACTGCCTGCCCCCAAAAAACTTTGTTTTCCTAAAAAAAGACAGCCTACTAATTCACTCTGGAACATTGCAACATGTCAAGCATTGGGAAGAAAAACACAAGGCAGTGCACAAACCGGGATAAAATAAGACAGAGCTCAGCATTCAGCTGGGGTTGTAGCTCTGTGATTGCCAGGAATTAAAAGGCCAACAAAAGGCTCAGATGTTGCTTTAGAAGAACCTTAATCCTGCTCAACTACAAAGGCATGGAAGGGAAATGCCCATAAACAAACAACTTAATAACCAGGACCGTCCTCTGATCCGTAACATTTTTCCAAAGGTATCTCTGTTCTCGAATAGAGAGGATCACACATCTGAAACACCTCCGTAGCTGCCTACAGCTGCACTAAGACAGCAACAAGAAATACAGGTAAGGTTCAGCAACTGCTTCAAGAGGAGTTTTCCATTGTTTTGGGCAGGATCAGCTTTAGACCCAAGGAAAAAAGCGCTGCCACTGGGAGAGGACTCAAAGGTACAAGCAGAATGCCACAATGGGATTTCAGGATGACAATTTCCTTGGTAACTCTACAGTGTTTGCTACAGCCAAATTATTCCCTTATTTATTCTGTTACCCTTCTGGAGGTACATGGTCAGCACCATCCAGGAACTGCTCATTTCCTGGATGGATGGATGGATGGATGGATGGATGGATGGATGGATGGATGGATGGATGGATGTTACAGATGTGGCAGAGTCTGAGGGTCAGAACTACAGCCCAGCCCTGTGCAAACCCTGTCAATCTCCTGCAAAGGAGCTGCTGTTCTGTACCCAAGGAGTTCCACAGCTACACCAAAGTGACAAATTAATGCCCAGACAAAAAAAACCACCCAGTGGAAAGAGGGTGTGTTGTGCTCCAGGGCTGGGAAAATACTTACAGTAACTTGACTAATAACAGTGTGACAGCTTGGAAAACTTAATGACAGGATTTCAGGAATTCTCAAAGAACATCCTGAATAAAAGAGGTGGACTTATTGGCATGGCTGACATTACAGGCACTACTGATAGCAGCATTATCCTTGGATAAGGTGCCTGAACTGGCTGGTGGAGCCACAGAAACAACTGCTCGAGCCACGCAGCTGAGCTGGGTTTGGCAAACTGGAAGCTCCATGGCAGGCACCCAACAGCAACAGCTGGCAGCCAAAAACCACCTGCCCTAAATCCTAAGTGCACGTTGTGCTTGGAGCATCTGCCAGGGCAAAGGAGAGGGAGTTTCATCAAGGGTGGAGACACAAGATCAAACAGTCTATCCCGGACTTGCAAACACATCCACCCACGTGGCAATCAGCACCTTGGGAAGGGGGGTGTTTCATCTTCTTTCTTCAGTTGCTTTAAGGAAAGCCAGAAGAAATCCAATACATGGCAGAGAGTTGCTTGCCATGGACAAAGTGGTGCCAGCACTCCACCACACTCTGCTGGACTGTTTTTATTGATTTGTTTGTTTATTTTTCCAGTATGAAGCTGTGCATGCCATGACTCTCTTCACTGAATTTAAACAGGAAAGTGAAATTCATTTAATTACCTGTTCATTAACACCTTCTACACAACGCCACGAGTTCTGTATTAATTTAATTCTGAAGGAAATACCAGTGATGTCAAAGTTTTCCTCCCATCCACAGTTGAAGGCAGGATTCATAATGCAGGCCTGGATTCTTGTACTTTCCATCTTCATTTTAAAAAGCGTTTGAACCCAGGTTCTCACTCTATATGCAACATCACTGCCATAACCTTGCTAGCTGGAGTATCAGGGATCACTGCCTCCACACAGGATTTATTACACATGCTATTTGGATTTCATCAAAGCGTAGGCTGTGGTTGCAGAGGGAAACTGTGGTTTATGTTTGAATATAAAACCTGCCTTTATTTTCCTAAGAGTACAAACAACAAGGGACTAGAGCAAGCAAAGGAACATCTCGGAATCAATGAGCTTCCAGCTCTGTATAATAAAGCTCTCAAGGACTGGGTCTGGCTCCTTTTCGTGACTGCTCAGGAATTCAGCAGCTGGAATGCAGTAGCACCAAGGAGACACTTGAATCAAGGGATCAAAAGGAACTGAGCTCCCAGAAGCAGCTGATTTTACTCCCACATGAGGAGAAACCACAGTAACAAGTACTTCTGCTCCTGAGAGGCCTTTAACCGCTGGAACACCAGGGCTGATGACCCTTGGGGCTACTGCAGATGGAGCTGGGTGCCAAAAAGGGAGGGAGATGCAAGCGAGCAGCTTTGCCAGGGCCTGCTTCCCTGCAGTGCTGTTTGCTCATCAGCCCCAACAGCTGCCCTCGCACCTCCTCCTTTAGAGAGCTCTGTTCCCCACAACGAGCTGCTTTCCCATCAGCTCCCTGAACCATCCAGCTCCTCTTTGCCCCTCATCCATCGAGTACCACCCTCCTTGCTACTTCAGAACGTTCTTACTGCCTTCAGAACCTGCTGTGATCAGCTACAGATGCTCTACAGCAACACAGGTGCAGCCTGGCATCCCCTGTGTGTCCTCCACAACAGCAAAGCCTCATTCCCTGGTAAGACACAACTTTCAACACAACACACCAATCCTGGGATAATGCTGTTCACAAAGTCATTAGTTCCTGCCACTTCTAGTAGCTTGAAGATCAAGGAAATTGTTCAGGAGGCCAGAAAAAGGCAGTGTGGCTTTAAAATACTCACAGATTGATAGCTCACTTTTAAAATTACTATTTTTGTTATTAATCCACGCTGTAGCCCCTGCACAATGAATCAGATCTCACTTTGATGAATGCTGTCTGAAATGGTTGAAGTATTTAATGAGTTAACCACCTTGGTGCCCCACCAATAGTGTTTCATAATTGGTCATTGTTACAATTTACTACTTTTTTTTTATTTCAACAAACCTGCACTGATAAGAAATGCCTTGCTAAAATTAGTTTCACTAATGACCTACCACTTACAAACTGAATTCACAGTTAGGTCAAAAAGTAATCTTTACTTGATAACAGAGCTATAGAATAATCTGCTCAAACACCACTTATGCACAAAGTATTATTTTTATCAGCCTTTGTCCCAGGCACAGACCTGAATTATGATAAATGGGAGCAGCCATATGTTGGGACAGCTGGAAAAGCCAGCAAATGAGCCACTTGCAGAAGGAAGCAGGTTGCCAGTCTGAGCATGACATTTGCAGACGTGGTTTCTCAACCAGTACAGAGCAGGAGAAAAGGAAGAGATGGGACACAAATCTGGCACAAGGAATGTACATCTAATTTGCTGTATAAAATAACTGGATTGAGAATGTCAGATTTTTATGTAGGCATAGGAAAAAATATGTTTATGAGTAAAGGTACTAATTCACCTGTGCCCAAGGTGACAGCATGCACACCTTGAAAAAATGAGTAAATAAATACCAGCCCTGGATCACAGCTAGAAACAGGAGCATTCAGGTGGGAGAGACACAAGAAATTGCATTATGGAGGGAGGAAACATTTTTCCATTTTTTTTCTGTGCCTTCCAAAAGTCTGGAGACATTTCCCATCTCTAATCATCTAAATATGCAACAGCAATAATCCTTACAAAGACAAATATTTAATTGCTCACCAGTCTGATCAGCAACTTTGATGTCAGTTTAAAACTCTTGAGGTGAGAGCCTGGTCAGCTACAAAGGCAGAGTGCTCAGGTCAGTCTGCACCGAGCACAGTCAGAGCAGGGTGTCCAGGGTTTCTGTGTCCCTTTGGGATCCTGTGCATCCAGGAGTGCCTGTGCTGCCGGGCACATCAGGGGATGCCCTTGAACAGCACCCACATCCTCACGTCCAGAGGCTGCTTCCGCTGGCCAGAGCAGGCTGGCACTGGCACCCCATTCCGAATGCCGGCTACACCTTCCCCGTGGGATGTGCACAGTCCCTGGCTGGAAGCGCAGCTTGTGCTCTCCAGCAATAATCCATCTTCAGCCCCTCTTCAACACAGCTCCACCTGTGCTTCTCCACCCCGGAGACGCCTCTGAAAGCCTCTGTGTGTGGGCTCAGGAACCTCAGCAGATCCCAACAATCCAGGCAGGAGCAGATCCCGGAGCGCGGCACACAGCTGGATTCGGCAGCGCTGCTGCTCCGAGCGTGCGAGCCCAAAGGAAGGGAATCTGGCCACGCACCAGCATTTTAATGAAGGAAGTGACATCCATTTACCACAGAGCAGAGAGTAAACAGGGCAGCCCGCTGGGGCAGGGTGCAAGGCAGAGCAGGAACAAGCTGGAATGGGGCCACAGGCGTTCAGCACAGCCACACACAGCTCTGCTGAAACGCCAGCGCCTTCAATTACTGCTGAGCCCAGAGAAGCACCAAAAGTCACTTCCCACTTGCGTGGTACAGAGGAAACCATCGTGCAGACAAAGCCTCTTTTATGCTGCTATAACCTGGTTTACATTGAGTAAACCAATTGCCAGGTAAGCCCTTGGAAAATTGGCTTAGCTGAGAGGAAAATTACGAGTTCTTATATACATGAGAAAAATCCAGCAGGTATTCCAGCAGCATTCTGCAGCTGTACCAGTGCTTATCAGCATGCTCGGAGTAATCTGCAAGCTTACTCCCAGCAACACCTGATGCTGTTTGGGAGGTTCACAGACAGATCTCCACCTGAAATCCCACCAGCACTGTTACAAGCACAAAGGATCTCAGCTTCAAGCACCTCTTTGAAACTAGAGACCTGCAATTCCCATTTGAAAATGGAGAAAACTGTTTTAGAAAGCTGTGGGATTTAGAGAGCATTGCCCAGAAAACTAATTCAAAACAGACACCTTCTCACATGGCTCCCAGCTTTGCACCTGGAATTGCAAACTCAACGCTTGCCCACTCTCCCTCTCCTGTGCAGCACAAGCAACACCAAATTTCCCCCATTTTAACATTAGAAGCTTGGAAATCCTGTTTTGTAAGGAACTGGATACCTGGGGTGAGTATTATTCTAATATAAACTGTTTATTTTGACCCAAAGTTGCATTTTATATATTGAAAAAATATTTAGATAAAAAGCTCTTCTTGCTATTAACTGTAATTAGGTCTTGAGACATCTGCCAAGATGGAAAGTCAACTGCCTTTTTCCTTTGCAAGTCAGTGACATTCTTCCAGCAAGTTAACACAAAACAAAACAAAGTGATTAAAGAAATCATGTGATTTTAGAAAATTATTTTTCTTACCCAGTCTATCTCAATTCCTTAGTCCCATACCTCTTCCCAAGGAATGTGCTGTGACCTCAGACTTATCTCCCCTCCACTCTCCTGTTATGCTGAAAAACAACTCAAAAAGCTGCTGTGCTCTTTCACACTAGTCTGATATTCAGCAGCAAGACTGAATTAAGTCAGTTGCAATATACAGCAGGAACCAAGTCAGGAGGAGAAGAAAGGAGACTCCGGAGAAGTAAGATTCCAGAGTACTGCTTCGTTACCATTCCCAGCATCCTGCATGGGTGGATGTGTGTCTCTATCCTTAGTCTCATGCCCAAAAGTGTCACTGAAAGTGGAAGCTCTCCATCAAAACTTCAGCAAGGAGCAGTCCAGGAATCCTGGACTATCCCCCACCAACTCAACCAGTCCTTTTCATTATGGAGAAAAAGGTCCATGCTGGCTTTTTTTTTTTCCTTTCTTCATTCCTATCCTCACAGGTTTTCTTGGATTCGGTTGCTAAACTGTAATTGCAATAGGTAGCAATAAATTGCCCAGTGAAAACCTGAACATTTAAATAACTGTGCAGCTTCCCTAACCAGCCCTACACTCCAGGAAGGATCATTATTCCATCCTATCCAGAGTTCATCCCAAAACCCACCTAGACCACTCTTCCACAACAGCCACGTGGCAATAGCTGGGGGAGGTTTCCTGGATCTGTGCCCACCTGGAAGCCAGGAAGTGGCTCCAAAGGCACAGCAGGAGCTTTTCAGGGAGTCCTCCTCCTCTCCACACTACAAATACCTCCCTCTCTCAGCAAATTTTACAATGCCCAGAATAGAACATTGCTGAAAATAAGTTTCTGCTGTGCTGCAAAACACTGCTGTGGACTAAGTGACTTCAGTGTTTGGGTATTGCAAACAAACAGGAGCAGATCCACAGCTTAACCACGGAACAGCTCTGAATCCCCTCTGCTGGAAGCTGATTTCACCATGGAAGAAGGTAACCACTGTCAGATGGTTTAATGATACCCTTCTCCTAAATGGGGGAATTCAGGGAGCTGGAGAAAAAAGGGGAGGAGAAAGGATATAAATTTGCATTTTCATCACATCTCAAGTTCCCTACTTCAGGTAAAAAGAGATCAAGCTATTTCCATTGAAATCCTTGGCCCCAAGGCCTATGATGACAACTACACATCTTTTTTCATTATGACAACTGGATAAATTACATATTCACCAACAGTTCATCTTTGGAATGAAGCACAAGCATACGGGGGCAGTTGAAGGGAGGAGAGAGGTGCATTATCCCAGATTCAGCTCCTCAGACTGGGGGTTCGACAGGATCAGCCAGAATTCCATTAAGTTTCCCTGAAACTGGGATTGCAGTCGGCCCTAAAGCTCCACAGACTCTGGGCTATCACTGTGTCTCAGGCACCCAGAACTGAGAGTGTTTGCTGCTGATAAATTACAACACCAGTTGGAAATCCTGGAAATTACCTGTCATGCCAAGCTACGGGTTTATTTTTAACCAGTAAACTTCTAAATCCCACCCCTCCAAAATCAAAATATAGTCTCAAAATTCCTCACATGCCAAACCTACTCTTCTCCCCACCTTATTCCAGGAGCTGCTGGTAGAAAATCAACCTAAACCCCATGGAATTTATACAAGTGGAAAAGCGTACGTGCAGTGGGACTGGATGCACCACAGCTCTGTGCAGACTGGCAGGCAACCTCTAACCTATTTAACTGGAGCCTGAAAAAAGATAATTTTTATTTGGCTGGACTGAAACAGATCTGGATGTATATAACTGAGGCACAGCGTAACAAGTACAAACACTGCAGACTCATTTCATAGCTATGCCTATTCCAAATTAATCTGAATTCAAATCCAAACTAGGTGCTGAAATAGAATAAAATGCAGCTGCAGATCTTCTCCTTCGGCACACACGTACGAAGACCAGCACAGACGTCACATCCGACACGGTGTGGGAAGCTCTGCCCTCCCAGGCTGCAGAAATACTTAGGAATTAATCAGCAGTTAAAAAAAGGTCCAGGATGTTGAATACAAACCTGAGGACTGGTTTTGTTCCTGAGATAACAAAAGACAGTGCCATAAAAAAGTGAGTTTATTTATGGTTTAGTCACCTTATCTGTGGACAAGAGTAAATACCCCACTCTCATCTGAAGGAAGTTAATACAGGTGGAACTTTGAGAGGGACTTTGAAGTTGTACTCCTAAAGTATTTCCATAAACATTATTTTTATGCCAATCTCCATTTAGCACGGAAGCATTTGAAATTCAGAATTGCTTACATGCAGCCCTGGAGAAGAGCTCGAAAACTGAGGCAAAGTTCAAGCCTTACCAGCCAGTGTCTGCCAGCAGGACTAGAATGAACTCTCTACAGCATTCATGGGACAGATGTTGTGGAAAAGTCCATTTCCAACCATCTGCAGTGTTTGTTTCTAGGGCTGGAAGGTTCTACATTGGTTCCTTCAGCACCAGCCTTGTTCGACTGCTGTGCCTCTCTCCCTCCAGCCTCAATCTCTGCAGAACATTAAGGACTGAGAAACCCAAAACAAAGAAGCCCAAAATCTGGGCTTTATTCAAACAGAAACATGAACAAACCCAACAGCCATCTGGTCCCATGGTTTTGGTTACTGAGTTGAGGGGGCACATCCTGAAGAGATTCTGCAAGAGCTCACACAGGAGCTCACAAACCATTCAAGCAAACATTTGTCTCTGGGAACTAAAGCCATGATCTAAAAAAGGGTAATTCTCCTTTATTGCCACATCTCTCTATATGTATTATGGCAGAACATTCAAGGCTTTGTCAAGCCTTTTAATCACCTGTATGAAGCATCAAGAGAGGCAGGAGAGGCATCCTTTGATGGCAGAGCTCACCTAAACCCGCCCAATTCCTGGGATCAAACGAAGTGCTGAACACGGAATCCCAGTGGGATCCAAGCTGCAGAGAATGTATTTTTACCAAAGACTGAGAGGACAGGAGGTAAGGAAAGCCTCAGACAGGGACCTGCAGCTCCTGGATTCCCTACCTTTGTCACAGAGGGGAAATTTCCCATATATGGCCCAAGCCGACAGGGTCACATTTCAGTGCAGGCTCTTGGCAAGCCCAGACATTCACACATCATGAGTCAGTGCTCCAGAAATCACCGGGGTTTATAAACCAATAAATCTACTTCATTTTGGTTGGGTTTTTAAATTCACCTTCTGTTGGGGGTTTTTTTTCCTCAACCTTTACAGTACACAGGCACCACCACATTTTCATTTTGCTTCTCTGTAACTTGCAGGAGCATTTCTTTCCGTTCTGGGGGGGTTTTTTGCTTTGTAATATGACAGACAAGATTTTCATATTAGACTAAATCCTGATACTGGGACATTAAGAATAAAACCAGACCAACTATCATGGAGGTTGGGAACAGATATTAAACTGTCTTGTACTTTCACATAGCTTTTTAACAACAAAGAATACTTATTTTTAAAATAAAACCTCAAAACGCCTTTACTTCTGTCCTCAGATCCCAAACAAACAACAATTTATCTGGCATTTCAGCACAAGCAGACATGACTGCTGCCAGTAAGAAGTTCCCTATGACACAATCTTTTCCACCACTGACCTGATAACATCAACATGACCTTTCTTCTCCTCTGAACTCTACGTTTCTCAGTTCAATAGTTCAGCAGAAACCAAGCCATTTCTTGATTGCACAAACAAAATCAGATACCAGATATTCCTATTTTAAAAAAATTAAAATCTGAATTTCAAGAAATATCATTGGGTAATTATTTTCAAATTAGTAATGGGATAAATGGGGACAAATGTGGGACAATTCAGGGTGAGGATTTTTAGTTTCAGTTTCCAGCTCTGTGAGTCTGGGCCACTTCGGTTCTCTGTGCTTGAGTTTTCCATAAGCAAAATACAGGTAATGCCCCATCAGGGAATGGAATCAATATTTCGTTTCTTTAAAGCAGTACTGTATTCATAATGGAATTAAATACTTTCAGAGAACTACACAGTGAGGCACTTATGGGAAGAAATGCTGAGTGAACAACCTCCTTGCAATTCTGCAGATCATCCTAACAATTTTACATTAGAACAAAACACAATACAAAAAAAAAACAACCCAGGACAAAACAAGATAAGATTAAAAAAATAGGACAAAACAAGATAACTTTGAGGCCAAATTCATGTTTCACACAAGTGCAAAAGACAATGCAAGTCCCATTCATTTTTTGGTGGCTTTTTTTTTGGTGGAATTTGTTTGAACTCTTTCCCAGTTCACAATGAAAATTACGGTCAACATGCAGAATAAAACAGTGCTCAAAAAACTTATTTTTGCTTAAAGGGACATTTCAGCTTAAAAGTGTTACTGACAAATGTGGCCTTGTAAAAGAAAAAACAACAAAACAAAAAAAGACAAACATTCTTGGGACTTGAGACAAGATAAGGTGTGAAGGAGGCAGCACGCTCTCAAACTGCTGGTTAGGAAAACATCAAGGATTTTCAATTTCAAATCTGTTGCGCATGTTGTAAAAACTCCCTTTTCCTTAGAGGTTTAGAAGGTTTGGTCAATACATTTTGACCAAATGTATTGGTCAAAATACAAAACAAATACCCTGTTTCCTCCATAACCAAGGGTTAAGGCTGATCAGGCAAGCACACAGTGGACAGTAATAGTTTATACCCTTTTCTTCACACTTTGTTTTGTTAGGGGAATTTTTAGGAAATACTACCATGTATTAGATTTAATTTCAAGCCTGCATCTCTTATTCCTGCCAGAGCGATGAAAGCTTTAGCTCATGTTATTAAGAGCCACATCCAGAAGTAAAATGCAAGCTCAGGCCTCCAGAACAATGTCCAACCAAGTGACTTTGGCTTTGGGCAGAGCAGCACTGAGGGAGACAGGCCTCATTCCAAGAACGATCATCTTACTTCCCTCAGACAAAGTGAAGCCTTTCATGAACCAGGCTGGGCTCTGGCCTACATTCTGTTGTATGAAAAGGCTTCATTATATGCAGTTGAACACATTGTTTGAAAACCTGATATAAATGGCCTTTACCGCAGCAAGAGCTGAACAAACTGAAATCGTGCCATGTTGAGGGTTCCAAGGGACCAAAATGGCAAAACTGTAACAAATGTGTTGTGTGTTATCTCTAAAACACACACAGTTTAAACCTTGAAATAGGTTTTCACCCATGGCAGAGTTCAGAGATGGTATCAGGGTGATCAGATAAGGTCATTTGCAGATTTAAGATGTCTCTGAAGGCAGATAAAAAGAAATGCTGCAAGTGCTTTGTTTCTAAGTGAGTTATTTTGCCATACACAAGTAGTCATTTACAGGTGCTTTGAACTCCAGCTGCACCCTCCCTGCACACCTTGTAGGCATTCCAAGTCTCTCCTGAAGCCCAGCAGCAAGCTGAATAACGTATTTCAATTCTTTCCAGGAATTCCTTCACTCAGAATGACATTCCTGACTTAGGTATTTTCATTGCAAAACTCTGTCTGTGATTTGTATTCACGTCAGAGAAGCAAGTAACAAATAGTATAAATAACAGCAGGACTAGAAAGAAGTAGTTTGCCAAAAAGGAGGTTGATGGTTTGGGCTTTATTTTTATTAAATTAATGCTTCAACTCCCTCTTGCTTCTATTCTGCATAAGAGACAAAATCTTGCTCCTCCTACCCCAGAGCCCTCTGCACAAGAAGATGCACAGTGACAGACTAGGTCTGACTGAGCTGACAAGGAACTCCACGATCCCCTGCAATGACTGATAAGCCTTTCCATCTGAGAAACAGAAGGGATGGATTATGCAATATCAGCCTCTGTCTGACTGGCAGAAACCTGGCCCTGAGCTCCAAGAGCATGAAACAGCCCCTACATAAAATCCAGCTTCAATTTCTACTTTTTGGATTATACAGTCAAAGGGGACTTGGAAATCTACACTTTACTTGGAATCTGAAAAATAAACTGTTTCCAAACTCTCCTGCAATGCTTGTGCAACGGCCTCAAGACAGGCAGGGATCTGGCCAGCTGTGCCACCAGCCACAGAAGCTGCATTTTAGAACTCGCCCTTCTCTGGAACAATTGGAACTTTCTCCAGGCCCAAGTCTGCACACAGAGCTCAGTGTTTCCCTGCAAGCACACAACAGCTCCATTATTGTTTAACTACCAAAAACCAGCTCCAACAATCTATCAAGCTTGACATTCTATCCGTCTCTGCTGCTAGCCCAGACTGCTGGGCATATATATAGGAAGAGGTTCATGGATTCAGTAAGAAAAGTTATTTTGTTAATCTAAACAGAGATTTCCCTTCTTTTAACCATTAATTTGCCATTTTAAAAACCATTCAGGAACCCAGAGGCCTGTTTATCCTCCAGATTATCAAATTCAAGGTCTATAAAGAAATCTACTCCAGCAGATGAATAAAAGCTCCTTCTTAAGATACATATAAAACAAATTCAAAGGCAATCCCACAGAGAAGGAATTGCTCACTGCCTCAGAGCTGCAGTACCAGTTGTGGTTCCAGCCTGGCCACGATTATTTTACCACCAAGCTACAGCAGAGCATTAAGCTGCTGCTTATCACCCTCGGTGTCAGGGACAGCACAGCTCAGGAGTTTTCCCAGTAATCGTGGCTCAGGCAAAGTCCTAGGAAACACCAACACTGCCACGGAAGCAAACTTATCAATGCATGATGCAACCTCGTGGAGGATGAGCTCAAACACAGGCATTACTCATCTGAGTGACGCCAGCAAGCTGAGTCTCTGGGTCAAGGACACCTGGGAGCCATCCACTGGTGCCAGCAGTCATTTTTCTCTGAGCAAGGTGTTTTGACATCAGCAAAAAAAGTAGCATCACATCAGTTTCAGTCTGGAATTCTGTGGGATGCAGTTCCTGACTCATTTGGGGAAAAGTCAAACCAAATAAAAGGTGGTGTGGATTCAATGATGCTACTTGTGACACTGCAATTTGAAATTATCCACGTGTATATATAGAATACACAATGCCCACAGGAACCATCCTTCTGCAGCAGAGGTTACCATGCAACAAGCTACTCCCAAAAGAGAGTATTTTAAATTTAAATTACACTTAATGAGTTTCAAATCTCACTTAACATCAGCCTAAACTAAAAGATTCAAAGCATATGCTCCTTAAGTATATTCTTATAAGCACATCCCACAACCTCCTGAATATAAATAAAAAGGTGGCAGCATTAAAAAAAGCTGATGTTTAATGAATATTTTAGTCTCCACTGAAATAAAATGTGGAAATTCCTATTCCTAGACTATTTGGCAGAGGAGCCAGAGGGCATTAGAGAAAGAAGCCTGATTAATATTTTTGAGTAAACTCAATACCTCAAGAGCAATTAATGTGAAGAAGTTGTAGATTTTACAGACACTGAGAAGAAATTAACAGCATCTCAAAAAACAATTCTTTCTAAAGAAAGTCCCTCATGGGAGTATAAATTTAACAAGCCAAAAAGGCCTTTCAGAGGTTAGAATAAGCCATCTCCATTCTGAGAAAACCAGCTGAGAAAGAAGGAAAAACCTAATACAAAACATTGAATTCTTGATCTGACAGTCATACTCTTGGTTTCTTAAAGAAGAGGGTAATTTTTCAACCTTGCAATGTTGTTTGTAGACTAAATAATCAGCTTTAGAGGCACCTACCAGCAGGGGGATAGAAACCTTTGCATGCAGGTGAGTCCTGGTCCTGACATCAGCCCAGCAGTGACGGGATTCTCCCCACCTGTGAAACAGAGATTCCACTTATTCACCACTGCAAAGCATCCCCTGCTCCCTGAATGCCAGCTGGGGGAAGGTCACACTGCCAATTCCTGGCTTTTGTAAGGACAGTCCCTGGGAAGGGGAGGAAAACAGCCTCCATGGGAAACCACAGAAACCACAGAGAGCTACTGTCAAGGATAATGACTGGAATTACTTTGGGGAGCAGGAGCCAGACTGGGGTTTCACAATGGGCAGTCAGGGGAGGGCTGGGGAAACATTTGCACCAGGTAAATAAATACATGGAAATGCAGAGCACAAAGCGCAGGCAGTGAACAGCAGCATCACACACCTCACCAGGGTCTGGCTGCACCACTTCCAGAGCTCAATCCACACTCAAGTATCCAGCCTGCCAGCAATATCCAGGTAGTTTAGAGCCAGGTTATGCCTGTAGTCAGAGCTCAGACGAGAGAGAAGAACCAATTTCCCTTATTTTTAACTACCTATTTTTAACCCAGAGGTCCCCTCTCCCTGCTCAGCAGCAGGTCACACACAGCTGTGTCCCAAAAAGGGCCACATGCACACACTTTTCTGCAGCTCACGTTATCCTGCTGCCCACAGTGTGTTTCATTAAGCACAAGTACTTGGTTCAATGTACTTTCTGATTTCTTATCTTCAGATCAGGCTCTGTATCCTTCAGGACTGCTCAGAAGGTTTAGAGAAGAGAGGGAGCCAGGGGATCTTTAATTAGGTGATTTTTAAGGTCCTTCCAACCCAATCCACTCTGTGATTCCATATCCTATGAACACACACTCTGAGGGACAGGAAAGCAGCCTAACCCTAATTAAACACCACTTTTCCTACAGTGAAACCAACACACCCTAGGTGAGGAGAGCATTTTACCTGGCCAGACCTGAGGACACAGACTGCAGTGCTGGGTCAGACACAGCCTGCCCAGCTCCACTGCCCCCTCCGTGCTGGCCTGGGAGAGCCAGAGGAGAGGCAGGCACACAGAGCAGCCCGTGGAAAGCTGCTTCCACCCCTCCAGACAAAAACTGGTTCAAAGTCCAAACTACAGGTTTAATAACAGTGCTGGCAGCTCAGCTCAGATCGTGCTCCAGCCTGATTGAAGAGTTTACAATCTCAGTTGTTATTAACAACAAACCGTGGTGCAAAGTTGCACAAGAAGTGAAAATGACACCATTTAACAAACAAACAAACCAACACAAACCCACCCTGAAGTCAACAACAATAAAGAGAAAACTGAAGATGTGAAGAAGACAGATTTCAGTCATAAACTCAACTAGTGACCACTAACCTCCCAAAACCTCATAGATATGATTCCTTTGTACTCCCAGTGCATTCAGCTCTCATTTTAGGAGCCCAATCACATGGTACCTGACAATGAGAAAGAGTGAGCCTCACTGAAAGCCATCCTGCTTTTTCTACCCTACAATTAAACACAATACTTAAATGACGGCTTCAAAACTATTCCAATTCAGCAAAAACTTGAGCAATTAAGCATTAACCCATGAGCATCACTGTCAAGGCAATCAGCCTTTAATTAAAAGTTCAGTTGCTGCAGCTGAGTGGATGTGCAGTCACAGAGTGCTGCAGCTGGGTAACCCTGCTCCAGGATCCCCAGCCCCCAATGGGAAACACAACAGCCAAAGTTCGTTAGACTCATTTGTGTCACCAAAAGCAATTATGATTACAGAGAATGACTACAAGATCCCCCTCTCCATCATTATGGGTACAAACATGTTAAGGAGATTCAGTATTTGATGGGTGGAGGTAGGTAAATCTAAGGATCTGGAATTTGTTAGAAACATTTAAAGCTCATCACAGCTTTCTGCTCCACTTCTCAGCTCTGGAAAAATGAGGTAACAGTGGGAAGACAAAGGGTTAAAACTCTTTTTGTTGATGCAATCATGTATATGCCTTAATGATCATCCATCTTAAAATCTGAGCTTCAAAGTGTTGAAATGCAACCCACCACAGCGTAAACACAATAAAATACCAACTTACAATGAACCTGTCATCTCCCATCCTAATGAAATGCAGAGCTAAAAAAGCTTCTTGTAGATGCACTAAGTTCTTCACCAAGTCCACAGTGAGGTCAGAAAGAACAGAAAACCGCCACGAGTCCCTGCACAGCTGTGGAACAGCTCTCCCAAACCAGCATCTGAGGTTACGTCCTGTGCTCCCCACAGAAGCCACGCCGTGTGTCAGAGAAGAGGAAGTGAGCTCGAATGAAACACAGAAATAAACCCCTTCTGTCTCAGCCAATTAAACATTACCCTGAGCACAGCTCAATCCAAGAAGCATAAAATTAAACTGTTCCTATCTGCCTTTAATGTTACACTTGACTAAGCACGCCAGGCTGTCCTTGCACTGTTGGGAAACACGGGAGTTTTTGCAGGGAGTTTTTTTTTCTGGAGCGCAACTGGTTCTTTATCACAGGGTCAAACACTGAGCCTGTCCATCCTCAGCCTTTTAACCTGAAGAGATTCAGGCAGGACCCTGTTCTCACTGCAGAGCTGACATTTATTAACCTGCAGACACCGAAATAGTGCTCAGAAAGCGGAGGATGAGTCAATACTTTCCCCACAGGAAACACCTTGACCTGCTTACAGGAACAAACTGCTCGGAAGGACACCCGAGGACTTTTATTTTCTGAAGAATTTTTGCTTTCTGCAGCAAAGGAAGGACTTGCTCAGCTTTCGCTTTGCAGTACGCCCCCAGTTTTGAGCAAAGAAAGAAATCATTTGGGTCCTTAACACCGAATTAACACTTTGGACACGCTAAAATGCAAAGAGACAATAATTTAAGCAGAGAGCTCTACAGAAGGCTGGTGTTTATCCAGAATTCCTCAGCTCTCATAGCAATTTGAGCAGAATAACCTACTGAACCCCAGACGGCCTTTGGGAGTGGTAATCAGAAACGGAAGAGTTGCTCATCGCCACTTTTAAACACGAAAAAAGAGGTTGCACCAGAGTCCCACTCCCCCTCGTTACGGAAATCCTGTGAGGGAGCTCCTTGACCCCATCTCCCCAAAACTAAACCCAGGTGCTGCACCTGTCCCAACCCGAGCAGCCTCATTCCCCCTGCCCTCTGTTCCTTCCCCTACACCTGCCAACACCCCAATCCAGAGCCATTCCCGCGCCCCCCATCCTCTGGATAACCCTCAGTGACAACTCCACGGCCTCATGGACCCCATATGTACCTGCCCCCCCCTTATTCTACCCACCCTGCTCTACCCTGGCAGTCCCCAAAACCCCCAAACCTTGGCAGCACTCTCAAAGCCTCACACCCACCCCCAAACACGGCAGCCTCCTCACTGCCCCACATCCCCAAACCCTGGCAGCCTCTCCAAAAGCCTCAGATACCGCCCCCAAAGCCTCAAACACGTCCCCAAACCTGCCAGCCCCCTCTGTACCCCAATGCTCCACACTCCCCAAACCTGGCAGCTCCCTTAGTACTCCACCCCCAAAACCCTGTCAGCCTCCCCGAAGCCTCACACACACCCAGCACTCCCCAAACCCGGCAGCCCTCCTACCCC
>VZTH01008620.1:230782-258178 GCA_013397815.1 Aleadryas rufinucha
GCCGGAGCGGCCCCAGGGGCGCCGGGCGGTGCAGCACCGCCCCCTGGCGGTCAGGAGGACTCAGCGGCGCCCTCAGCTGGCCGGGAGCGCAGCGCCGCCCGCGGCGGCTCCGGGGAACGCAGGTTCGAGACCCGCTCCGGGCAGGTGGGAAGAGGAGGGGACACTGCGGGGTCCCCTGTACGCTGGAGGAGTCCCTTGGGTGCGTACGGGGCTTATCGGCATTGCACGGGAAGTGAACATATACCGAGAGATCACAGAATCAATCAGGGTGGAAAACACCTCACCAAGCAGACCAGAGCACTGAGCGCCACGTCCATCCAGTCTTTGCTGGACCACCCCCACGGATGGTGACTCCACCACCGCCCTGGGCAGCCCATTCCGATGTTTAATCACCCTTTCTTCCTCCTAATGTCCAACCTGAACCTCCCCTGGCACAGCTTGAGGCTCTTGTTCTCTCATGCTGAGGTACAGAGACAGACACACAGCCAGGTGGCACAGACATGGACACATCCCTCCACATACAGACACACAAATATGCACACAGTGCGTGTAAACACACATTTATATGTGTATTTTATACACATCGAGGGCAGGTAAGCCCTTAGTGCCAGAAGGCATCCCTGCTGCTTGGAGCGAGAGGTGCCCTGTCTGCCCTGGCATGGGTTTTACTGCCCTGCTCCAAGCATTTCCAGAGGTTTTCCAGCTCTTTTGGGCACGGGGAAGAGGCAGGGGAAAAGGACATCCTGAGCTCTGCATTACAGAGCTGCAGGAGTGCCTGTCTGAGCATGGAGGGGAAAGGCTGAATGAGGATATTTAGGTCAGAAACTCTTTTAAGCCTGATTTTACTATGCAAATTTGGGGCAAATGAGCTTGAGTAGGAAGTCAAGCTTTTCCAGATGGGGTAATGGATTCCCATGACCTGAAGCCTCCTGCTGCCCCACACTGTGCAATAACCAGAACCCACAGTGACACCCTCCCTGCAGCAACACAGCCAGAAATTTAGGACATCACTGTGACCTCAGAGCACACCTGGGAGCAGAGGAGGTGCCACACAAAACCCAGCCAGGCCCCAAATCACACCACCCTCCCCCACCTACCCAGATATTTCCCAAAAGGGAAAAAACTCTCACTGCTGCAATTAGCTGAATGCCAAGGAGATAAAATCCCCCCCAGTCACGACTATGCCAATGGAAGCTGGGATGGGAAGCTTTGGAGGAGCCTAGACTTCCCACCATCACCTTTCCTGACAGACTGGCAGTGTCCCTGTTGAGTCACCACCCCGTGACTCCCTGGTGACTGAGTGCGAGAGTGGAGTTTCTTCTGTCATTTCTCAGGGATCACAGGGGAGATGCACACATGGCTGGTCTCATGCTGACTCTAATGAGGGTTCAGAGCAGGTAGTTCCTCTTCTCCTCCTGCTGGTTAGGGGAAGGAAACATCTGGAAAGCCCTCTTGGTTCAAATATAACCCCAGGGGTTTCTATTTGGCTCTTCCCTGCTCCACACTCCCCCACAAGAGCTTTGCTTCCCCTACAGAACCTCATGCAGAGAGATAAATCAAAAATTGAAATTTGTGTGTACCAGCTCTTTATCCACAGATCCAAGAGAGGAGCTAACAAGGAATTAACTAACAAGAAATTAGCTAATAAAATTAGGTAAATTTCTGCTTGTAAGTTCCAACCACATCAGCACACGTCTCCAGCAGACAGGAAAACCATCCTCTTCCTCCTCACCCCCTCCAGCCAGGCTGCAATCCCTGGAGCCAAACCTCCCCTCCTGAGCTCAGAGAGCCCAGAAACACAAATAAATCCACAACTTTAAAAGTTTTCAGTAAAAATTATGTATTAAATGTGTCAAGCGCAGCCTTAGAAGGCTCCAGGAGCTGTGCTGCTGTGTAATTAGTTTAATGAGCATGCCCTGATTAGTCCCAACCCCCAAATTCTCCATCAGCTGCCTTGAAGTGCAAGTCATGGCTCAGCTCACCTGCCAAGGAGGTCTCTTATGCTGAGGATAAGGGTGTCTGAGACATCTGGGATCAAGAGGAAACACCACATCCGAGCCTCCCCTCTCCTCAGGAGGCTGCCAAGAGCAGGCAAGAGCAGCTGGGAAGCACTGGAGCACGGAAAGATTATTTTAAACATCACCACATGCAATTGAATAGGTCCTTGAGCATCAAGCAGGGCCAGCTGGTGCCAGCCAGGACCCATCTGCCTCAGCTGATCCAGATCAGAACCTCCATCAGTTATCAGCAAGTCTTTACACAGCCCAGCTGCACCCCAAAACCACCAGCAGGTCCCCACGGGGCCTGGTGTTACTCTGGAGAGAAGGAAGATCAAGCATCTCATTATGTCCCTGCTCATCAGCAGCCTGTCCCACCCCAGTCCTGCTGGGGACTGAAGCTCAACATTCTAATTAAGTTCAGAGCAGCTGTCATTAATTGAATTCCAGCTCTCAACAACCACAGCAATGTGCAACAGCTTTTTTTTCTTTTATTTCTGAGCCAAGCCCACTGTGGGCCTGAGGATGATCAGAACTCCAGGACCAGAGGGCAGCGAGCCACGGTGGGAACAAAACCAGCACAGGGAGTTGTGGGGTTGCATAGGGACAAAGCAGCTGGTCCCAAACAACACCTGAGGACAGGGCTGGCTCTGGGGGGTGAAGGCAAGCCTGCAGCAGAGGGCAGGACCTGGCTGTCCTGCTGCCCTCACAGCCCAGCCACTGCAGGCAGCATCTTCTGGGCACAGAGATCTCCAGGGAATCCCACGCTCAGTTTTTCCACAGGGCAGAAGAACAAGAGATTTTTCATGTTGGTCCTTCCCAGGGCTGCAGGAGCCTCAGAGTCAGTTTGTAAAACGTTCAGTGCTTGCCTGCTTTTGTGCAGCTCTCCTGAACCTTGTGACATTTGCTTTTCCATCCCATCAGAGTCCCTGTGTGGGTGTCACCGGGCTCGGTTCCAACACGTCACCATTTCCGATGTCCAGCTCCACCTGTATCCCTGTCGGCTGCAAGGAGGCACAGAGCAAAGCTTATCCTCCCACTGCTTGGACTCTACATCACTCCTTCACCTGCCTCAGAGCCAAAAATCCCAGTTACATCCCCCTGAGGATTTCTTTCTGCTGGTGCCCCTGTTTTAACTGGGTCTGCTGAATGCAGAGATACAAATAGACAATGCAATTTAGCAAGGGAAGAACATCTTGCTCTGAGACATCCCCAGACACACCATTATTTAGCACATCCAGGATGCATTTCCCTGCCTAGCACACCACCATACCCAAATCTGTTTGGATGAAGCAGCAGAGCAGGCTCAGAGCCAGGAGGCTCAGGCAGTGCTCAAGCTGAAGTCACCTTTGAAGGTGTCGGAGCCATTTCCACAGGACCCTCACTGCCCACACACCATCATGAGAGTGAGACCAACATCAGCAACACAGTGACCTGGATTGGAAGTGCTGCCACTCATTTATCCTGCCTTTAAATACCAGCCCAGGCTGTTGGGAACAGATGCTCTTCTCTTCTGCAGCATCCAGCCAGGCTGCACGAGCTCCTCTCCCACTGCCAGGGCTCACCCAGCAAGGCTGGGTCCTGCCCCACTCCCACAGGAGCCAGGGCCAAGTCCCACAGCTGCTCCTGCATTCCCAGGGGATGGATCCAGGGAGCCTCACCTGCCGGGGTGACTTTGCCAGGGAGGCAAGGCGCTGTGTGGTGGCTTTCTCCCCGGTGGCTTCTCTGCCCTCCAGCAGCACCCGGGTGCTGGGCACGAAACTCCAGGAGCGGCCGAGGGCCGGCTTCAGTGGGCCAGTGCTGCTGTCCCTGGTCACCTGGTTGGTCACCTGCAGCACAAACAGACTTAGCAGTGCCTGGGAACAGCAGTGCCACTCGGTGTAATGCAACACTGGAGGTCACCAGGGAATCCTAGCCAGGCTGCTACTTCTAGGAAGGGTTTTCCTTCTCCACCCTGAGCCCTCCTTCAGCTCCTCTGGCACCGCCTCTAAACACAGCCCAGGTAATTGCCCCAGTCCAGTACTCAGGGAGCTCACTCCTATCTGCAGGCTGCATCACTCCTGGTGCTGAAGTCACCACAACATTTAACTTGGGGTCTCCAAGTGTCCTTCCAGACATGCTGTCCTTGTCACTTTATCAGAATGAAGGGCAGGACTGTCTCCACACCT
Source organism: Aleadryas rufinucha (assembly GCA_013397815.1). NCBI lineage: Eukaryota > Metazoa > Chordata > Aves > Passeriformes > Aleadryas > Aleadryas rufinucha. The sequence continues at coordinate 234,948 of VZTH01008620.1, forward strand.
TCCAGTGCCAGGCTCAGCAGACCACCATCTCCTGGTGTGGCCTTCCCAGTTCAGACACGTTAATTGTGGTCCCACCCACCTCTCTGGTGCATTGGCAAATGCAATTGCTTGGCCAAGAGCTGGGGAAGGCTGGAGCAGGGCCCTTTCCAGCTCCTGTGGGCTGATGCAATGCCCTGCAGTTCCTGCAAGGTGACTGAGAGGTTACCCAGGGAGCTGGCCAGCCCCTTAAATGAACGGTGTTGTATCAAAAATAAACACAACCAGCCTTTCAACCTGCCTGTATTAACTCTGCCTTGCTCAATCCTGTGAATGCCATGTTGGCTGAGGACAGCAGAGCAGGAGGCAGCACATCAGCCCAGGTGTTGGAACAAGACATCTGCAGGCTGCAGAGATGTCAGGGAGCAGGGCACTGTGGGGTTCAGGCTTAGCTGAGAGTGGGGTCCCCTCTCCCAGGGACTCCAAAGCCTCCCCCTGGCTCCTTGCCACACACCAGCACATGAAGGACAAAGCACAGCAACACTCACCACAACAGCAAGGCTGAACTCCCTGGCCAGGGTCTTCAGCTCCCTGGAGAGCTGCATCATGAGGGCCAAACCTGGAGCAGGACAAAGCATTTGGCTGTCTGGGGATCAGCCCCCAAAGTGCATCTTGGAAGCAGCTGACATTTGGATTTGCAGGAGCACTGGATTCAGTGCCAGAGCTTGTGTTCATGGACACCTGCACTGGACCATTCCCCACCCTGCCCTATCTTAGAAGGCCTAAGGTCAAAAAACCCTACAAAAGCACCGGGAGCTCCAGACAAAGCTGGCCAGGTTGATTTAGCAGGTACAGGACCTGTCTGTGCAGTGGCACAGCTCACCCTCTGACTGCTTGCCACCCAGCAGAGGGTAAATCACAGCCGACACCGAGTCCAGCACCACCATCTTGAGAGGTCCCACGGAGCTCACGACCTGCAAGGAGGCACCGTGTGCAACGTGGAGTAACAAATCCAGCAGTTTTGGAGGTTGTGAGCTGCACAGAGGCTCCAGTGCCCCCAGGATGAGGCAGTCTGGAGTCACTTGTCAGGCACACAAGCCCTGCTGCCTCCCTGCAGCTCTGGGGAAGGGAGAGGGGCCCGGAGCCTCGCTGCTACCTGCTGGGAGAGGCGATCCCGCAGCTCCTGCAGGGCACTCAGCAGCTCATAGATGCTGAACGCACGGACCACCTGGATCCGCTGCAGAGCCTCCAGCTGTGGCACAAAACACAGCCTCAGTCTCCCCAGGACTTGTCCTATTCCTCCTGCCCCAGCTGCCACCAGCTCTCTGCATTCACACCATGCCACAGAGCCAGGGACCCTTACTCTTCCACATTTGCCTCCACCCATTAACATCATATTCCCTATTGCACTGATGGAAAAAGCAACATGGATTGAGCTCAGGGAGCGAAGTCCTTCAAGTCCAATAAGTCCCTCCCTTCTCCCAAGAAAACAACAAAGAGCAGTGTCTGTCCTGAGTATGGCACCCACCAGGCCATGGAAGAAAGGGTTTGGACCCAAAAAAGAGGACAAAGGCAGAGCTGGAAAGACAAACCATCTCTGGGCTTTTCTGCAGGCAAAAGCAAAGTGAGTTTTAGAGCAAGCAGAGGGACCAGCTCCAGGGGAACTCACGTGCTCTTCCTCATCCTCTGTCTGGGCTTGGAGCATCTGGTAGAGACGGGAGGCGGTGAAACCCCCGGTGGAGTCGAGAAACAGGACGTGCTGCTTGAGGCCCAGAGACACACTGGCTGCAATGCCCAGGCACACCTGGGGGAACAGGGATGGGGTGTCACATGTCCCTCTGCTTCACGTGCCTGATGGCACCACCTTCACCCTTCCTGTCCTCTCCCCTATTCTCCACCCCACTCACCTGCGTCTTCCCACTGCCCGGCGCTCCCATGAGCTCTATCACTTCCCCCGTGTACAGCCCCGAGTCCAGCAGCTGGTCCAGGCTACAGGATGGACACAAGGTGGGATTATCAACACCCCTTCAGCCAGAATGGGGGGCACCGGGAGGCAGCAGTCCCCAGATATTTGTGCCTCAAGTCCCCTTCCCAAATGCAGCCAAGTGCATGGGCACGGTTTGGAGACTGAAATTCAAAGCCTGTGCTGGCAGCCATAGCCTTGTGAAGCAAGTCCAGCTCCAGGCAGAGCTGGTGGGAGATGCACCCACCTTGGGCTGCCAGTGGGCAGGATGGCAGTGGAGCTCTTGAGCTCCTCATAGAGGTCTGCTCCGTTGGCAGGGAAGGCAGAGAACTGGGCCAGGAGCACACGTCTGACTGCAACCAGTGCCTGGGGGCAGAGGGATGTCTGGAAACGGGACTGAGCAAGTCCAGGGCCAATATCTGCTGCAGAAGGTCCCCCCAGATAAGCCCATCCTTGTCCATAAGCCAAACAGCCCTGAGATCCCTGGTTAATGTCTCAGGACTTAGGAGTAGTCCCTTTTACCTTGTAAGACAGGGAACACTTCTGGGCAACATCCTCCAGGTCTGAAGACACAAAGTCCACCACTGAAAATAACAAGAGGGACAAGAGTTTGGAAGCCAAGCCTGGTCAGACCAAAAACGCCAGAAGACAACCAGCTTAGACAAAACCTGCACCAACAGGCAGAGTGTTTGTGCCCTCTGTCAACACTGTGAGTGGAGGAGTTTTTCCTCTGAGATGGCCCCATCATCCATCACAAAACAAATTTGCTCAAAACAGACCAGGGAGAGAAGCTGGTAAAATTTTTCCCTGTTTTGCTCAAGAGCAGGCCAGCAGCTTTTCCTTCCCCTCTAAGGGCAGAAGGTGCCCAGGGTACAGCATTCCAGGAAGTTGGGCATTTTTCAGAGGGAAAACTGCACAAACCCTCCTGAAATACCATAACAAAAGCCATAATTGATCAATCCTCAACAAGCCTCTGCAGGGATCTCTACCATGTCCTTACACTCTCCTGCTCCTATGGAGAAGTCCTGACTCACTGTATCCACCCAGGAGGACCCAGAAGACATCCAGCAAGGAGGACATGGAAGAATATTCAACCACCACCACTCTCCCAGGATGTGGGATGATACATGTCCACCAAATGCATAGGGGATGATGTTCCCCAACCCGAGACCCTGATGCCAGCCCAGTACCTGTCTTGATGCCATTGGCCCTGAGAAGCTGGATCATGTCTTCAGTGAGACCAGGGCAGAGCCCAGCCCGCAGGACCACCATGTCCACAGGGTGGGAGAAGAGCAGAAACCTGCGGAGGACATGGCAGAGTGGAATTCGGACAATCATTAAGGTTGGAAAAGACGTCTAAAATCATCAACTCCAACCCTCAACCCTGCACTGCCAGGTCCAACACTGAGCCATGGACGGTGCCTGCCCCTGGAGCTGGGGAGAAGCCACCCAAGCTGTGTCTGGGATGGGTGGTTACGGTGGGTGTTTAATTCCCCTTTGGGGCCAAACAGCCCAGAATCCGGCACGGGGGCATCGCTGCGGCTGCATCGCTGCGGCTGGGGGAGCACAGCGGGCGGGGGCACCCCCCATCCCCAGGCAGGGACATTCCCCATCCCCGTGCGGGGACATCCCCCATCCCCGTGCGGGGACATCCCCCATCCCCGAGCNGGACCCCATCCCCGAGCAGGGACATTCCCCATCCCAGCGGGGGGACTCCATCCCCGGGCGGGGACATGTCCCATCCCGAGCACCTCCAGCAGAGCCCCACGATGGTCACACACCGCCCCGGGCTCGCCGCAGCCCCCAGCCGGGGCAGCGCGGCCCCTACCCGCTCCCTTCCTGCTTCCTGCCGCCGGCGGAAGGGCCCGCGCCGCTCCCCTGCCCCGGCCCATCGCTCCCAACCCGCCCGGGTTTCCCTTCCCCGGCCCCTCCGCCGGGATTAGCACAGCGCTGAGGTCCCTTCCCACCCAAACCATGCCGGGATCTGTGACACTCCCAGGGCTGGGTTTGTCCCGGCTCATCAGCCGGTGCTGCCGGGTGGGAATTGCAGGTGCACGGAGGGCTGAGGGGCTTGGCTGCCCTGCAGGTGTGGGGAGCCATGTACCCCTCCCTGGATGCGCTGGGGGCTTGAATTTCTCTTGGAAAAGCTATTTTTTGAGGGGTATTTATTATTATGATGTTTTTCTTTCCCAGCTGAGGCCTGAAGAGGGCTCTCGGCACTCGCTGCTGAGCCTGCCTTGCCCTGCACTCTCAGCTCTGCCTTGAGCATTAGCAGCACCCAACACCCTTTGATTTTGTAACTCAGTTTACCTGCAGTGCTGCCGCTTGTGACACTGTGGCTTCGTTCTGGCTGACGTGAGAAAGGCAGTGCTGTATGCCACGGGTACTGAAATGAAGCCAGCTGAGCCTTCCCCAGTACCTGAAACCATGTGGGAGGGGGTTTCTGGTGTGTTCATCCAAATGAATGCTGGAAAAGCCACTGCACCGAGTCTACCCAAGGCAGGGATGGCATCTTGCACTTCCCACAGCTGTTGTCCTTGTGCCTTGGAACTGTTCCCAAACAGGTGAAGGTATGGGAGCTGCCCTTGATGAAGCTGCCTGCAGCTGTGGTGCTGCTGATGTGCTGTGAAGGGATTTACAAATTGCTTTGGAATTGCCTCCTGCTGGAGTACCAGGGACTAGGCAATGCTGCTGGTGCCAGGCAAATAAACAGGAGCCCTGGACAGGGCAGTTCTGTGCCAATTCTTGCTGCAAAGAGCCACAAGCCACAACGCAGATCACAGAATTAAACACAATGGTATTTTTCCTCCTGGCAGTGTCTGTGGCCAGCCTGTGCTCTCCTCAGCCATTTCCCCATCTTGCCAGTTTCCCCCTTTGCTGTGTAGCTGGGATGCTGGTAGGTACACTGGGGAAGGCAAGGCCTGTGTTTGGGGGGAGATAAACCACAAAGCAGAATTCCTGATTGTGACTCCTGGGGAACAGAGTGGGTTGAAAGGCTCAGTTCTCTTGGAGCTCAGTGCTGCTCTGTCTACTGGTGTCACTCAAATTTAACCACTCATTCATTACAGCAATTCCAGTATGTTCCAGTCCAGACCTCTGTGTTAGTCCATATCAGAGTGTTGCTGAATGTCCACGTGTGGGGCCAGTGGCAACACCAGACAGGGGTGGGATTTTCAGTGGGATGGGCTCCCGAAGGCCCTGCAAGGAGGAGGAGGCAGCGCTGGGTGTCAGTCAGCTTTCCATCCCAGGGAATTCTGGAAGGTGCTGGGCACTGCTGCAGCTGCTGGCCTGGGGCCACTTGTCCCCAAGGCTCAGCTGTCTCATGCTTCCCTAAATAGAAAGGGAAAAGGGTCTGAGCACTGTGACAGGGGTCAGCCATCCCAGCCGTGGGATTTTCTGGCATGAACCCTCCCCCCCTTCCTGCTCCCCACACCCTGTGCAGCTCTGCAGGCAGAGGGAAGCTGGGATTTGCCTGGCAGGTGGGAGAGGATTCCCTGTTCCTGCGGAGGGGTGCTGCCTGCTTACAGCCAGGTGCCCCCCCGAGCTGGCCCTGGCTTCCAGCCCTCCCCAGGCGTATAAAGCATGAGAGGACAAGGAGGGGACAGGCTGTGGTGACAGGTGACGCTGACAGGCAGCAGGAGCTGCCAGGTCCTGCCCAAACTTGGAGTGGGAAGTGAGCTCTTTCCTGAGCCACACGGACTCTCCGTAGTGCTGGCAGATTTCTTTAATTCCTTTTTTTTGTTGTTGTTGTTTTTCTTTTTTTTTTTTTTTTAATTGACTCCTAAGGATCTACAGTGGTGGGAAAAGCTTCTGAGAAGCCACAGCCTTGAAGAGCAATTTAGGTCTTCATTTTCAAAACTCTTCAGCCTGGTAAGCTGCTTTTATTGAAGTGTGTTAATTATATGTCAGTCTCATGGTGGAACTCAGCTTGGGCGAGTAGGCAGGCAACCCAGGCAGTTGAAAATGGGACACAAATTGATGTTTTTCCTTCAAGCTCTCCAGATGGAGGATCCCATCCAGCTGAAAGAGGAGGGCAATAAATATTTTCAGGCCAGTGACTACGAGAAAGCCCTTCAAAGCTACACTCAAGCTATAAAGCTCAACAAGGACAAGGCGCTGCAGGCGGTGCTGTACAGGAATAGGGCAGCCTGTTTCCTCAAAAAGGTGAGAAAAGCTCCCTTCACCTGGGCAGTGCTCAAGGGGAGAAGAGCAGGAAGGCAGCCAAGGGCAGCCACTGGCTGTGGACTGGGTGGTTTGTCCATTTATTGAATAGGGTGTTTCCAGCTGGTCTGAAATGACACGTTCTGGGCTTGTGCTGGAGCTTCACTGGGGTGTCCCATTGGGAAAGGGGAACAGAGAGGTCCCAGTGTCCATCAGCAGTGGGGACATGCCTGGCTATTCCATGGCTAACAGATCTCTCCTTTCTGGTTTAACAGGAGGAATATGCCAAGGCAGCCTCGGATGCATCTAGAGGTAAGGAGGGGTCTGTTCTGAGGAGAGCTGGGTGCACTTGCTCAGCCTGCTCTCACATCTGCTTTTGGGACACTGTGGCCTTATTCCTTGATGTCCACTAACACGCAAGTGCTGAGGCCACAAGGGAGTTCCTGGAGGTTCAAATGGCGTTGTTCCAACTTGGTGCAATCAGTGCTAATCAGGCACTGACTGATGCTGATAACAGAGCAAATCACAGTTTGCAAAGGCCATTTCCAAGCAGCAAGCTCTGATGCCTGGTGTTTTGGATCCCTTTCCCAGCTATTGACATCAATGCTTCAGATATCAAAGCCTTGTACCGACGCAGCCAAGCCCTGGAAAAGCTGGGGAAGCTGGACCAAGCATTCAAAGATGCTCAGAAATGTGCCACCCTCGAACCCCGCAACAAAAACTTCCAGGAGACCCTGAGGCGACTGGGGGCCAACATCCAGGAGAAGGTAAATGTCAGGGGAACAGTCCTGGATTCACAGACCAAGGATGGGAAATCCTTTCTCTAGGTTAGATCAATGGATTGTTGGTCATACTGGAAACTCATGGCAGTATAGGGGGATAAATAGGCTCCATTAACTGGAAGTTCATACTTGGTGTGTGTAAATCTGAGGATTTGAATGGTTAAATTAAAAAGTGTGGCAGCTTCCTCCTGAGACTGGCCTGGTCCTGAGTGTCTTGGAAAGGTCTTGGCAAGGGACTGGATCAGCTTTGGGGTGGGTCTGGCAGTTGCCACGTTGCTACAGTTACCTTTACAGGGGTGCTGTGAAGAAATCCTCGCACCACTACTTACTGTGAAGTCTCCAAAATTAAGATTTAGGGCTGGCTCTGCCTGTGCCCATGAGATGGGTGATGGATGCTGATTGCTGAGAAATGGTATCTCCTGTTACTCAGCTTAAATTACCTGTGGTTTGAGGGTGGGGAGTATTCCTGAAGCGAAAAAGGAAAGTTGCTCCTCGATTTTCTCCTGGTGATGCTCTGCGCTCTCTCTCGGTGCAGCTGCGCATTCAGTTCTCCACGGACTCGAGGGTGCAGAAGATGTTTGAGATCCTGCTGGATGAGAACAGCGACAAAGAAAAGCGAGAAAAGGTGAGAACTGCCCTGGACTTGGTGAAATGGCTGTTTGATGTCAGAGGCTGCAGCAGGGAGCAGAACACTGCGTTCCCTTCCCCACCTCCCCTGGATGGGGGATGAGGGAAAGAGCTGGGGGGAAAACTGCACTCGGAGAGAGGGGAAATGTCCCAATGAGGCATCACCCCTGTGCGAGGGGAGGTGGCCCAATCTCCCAAAATACCAAAGGTGGGATCAGCCTGGACTTCTGCTCAGGTCTATCTCTGCCCCCCTCCAGATGTCCCCTCCAAGCAGTGACCGACTCTTCTTGGGCAGAGCAGAGCTGATCCCTGAATGTACCTGGATGAACTGTCTGGTGGGCTGTGAGCTGAGCATGTGCCAGGAGATGGCTCCCACCAGGATCTCCCAGAGCTGCATGGAGGTGTTCTGGAGGCTGGGCTGTGCCACTGACCCCAGGTTCTTCTGCCTCCCACCCAGGCTGCAAACAACCTCATAGTCCTGGGGCGGGAGGAAGCAGGTGCCGAGAGGATTTTCCAGAATAATGGGGTCAACTTGCTGCTACAGCTGATAGAAACCAAAAATCCTGAGCTGATCCTGGCAGCCGTGAGGACACTTTCAGGAATGTGCACAGGACATAAGGCTCGGGTAAGGACAGGGTGCTTGGAGCTTCTGTGCTATTGCCTTTTGCACCTGGGGAGGGGGAAATTGCAATAGTTTGTGTTGTTTGTGAGCAGTGGGAGAAGATTAAAACTCTGCCTTGTACTGATTCAGGATTCACTGAGGAAAATAGTTTCTCTGTCCTAGCTGAGCCTAGAGGACACAGGAAGGAAAGGCCTTTGCTAACACTGTCCTTCTCTCTCCTTCCTGGGGCCAGGCCACTGCCATTCTCCATTACCTGGGCATCGACAGCATTTGCATGTGGATGTCGGTGGACAATGAAGAAATCTCCCTGGCTGTCTGCAACCTCCTGCAGACCATCACCGACTGCCTGCTGGGCCAGGGGAAGGAGGAGCACCACGGCAAGGAGGAGGCTCTAGTGCTAGGTAACAGCACATCACCTGCTCTCCATTCCCTCTGCCTGCAGGAGGAGTGGGCCGAGCAGGGAGGGCTGTGCTCCTGAGATTCCACCTCTTCTTTGTTCTTTGGTGAAGTGGGGACTTTACCCTTCAGCTGTCCAGGAGGACATCCTGCACACAGCTCTTATCCTCATGGATAGCTTAAATACTTCTGTTCTGGCCACACAAGAGCTTTGGGTGATTTCACTGGGTTCACCTGCTTTCAGAGGTAACTTCTTGTAACTGGCTGCTACTGTTTTGTTTCTGTGTAGACACTAAGAAAGATTTGAGGATGATCACAATGCGTTTGCTGGATATGCTGGTCAGTAAGAAAGTGTCTGGGCAAGGGCGAGACCGAGCCCTCAACCTCCTCAACAAGAACATACCAAGGAAGGACCTGAAAGACCATGACAACAGCAGGAGCATCTTTGTCATCGACAATGGTGAGTCCTTCCCCGCCATCCTGTTGTGATTTGGGGGATGTGGAGCTGTGTGTTCTTGCTTGGAAACCTGAAGAGCTGGTCCCACCTATAAAATAAATCCTCTCTGGCTTTTTTTTGGTGCATGCAAGCCTGGAGCAAAGTTAGACTTATTAGCAAGAAACAGTACTAAGAGAAAATCAACTGTTCATGAGAACAAGAATTTTTGGGTTTCTAAAGGACTGCCTAACATCTCTGGTTAGTTTTCTCCAGTGTGTTTGCTAATGTTAGGAGGATTTGGCTTGAATAAATTGTCTGGTTTAGACAGGATGAGATGAGCACCTGCTGAGCTTGGTGGACCCATAAACTGATCTGTTCTAAAACTGGACAAGAGTGAGGGATTTGTGTTTGTAGAGTAATTCCAATGTGTGTGTGTGTTACCATTTTGATGGAAGTTATTTAATAATAATTCAGTAAAAGGAGGGTTGAGTCATCCAGAATCACTTGAAAGTGGCTGAGTTTTCCTCAGTCAGAGCCTCCAGCCTTGGGGGTCAGTAGGTTTAATGTCTCCTGACAAAAATAACAGATCCAGCCAGGGGCCTAATGCAGTTTTGCTTATCTCACTCTGAGAGCTGGAAAAAAGCCTGATGCTGCAAACCTGTAATCTCACCAGCAGAAGCTCCTCCCCAGTAAATATCTGAGTGTCTTTTCTGCTTAAGACTTATGTAATTAGGCTGCAAAATAATTGAAAACCATCCAAGCTGGCTATTCCACAGCAAGAAAGTAACAAATGGTATCTTGAGTTTTGCACAGACCCTCTCCTCTCTGACAGCCATATCACTCCATCCTTTCCAGGCTTAAAAAAGATACTGAAAGTGGTGGGCCAGATTCCTGAGATGCCTGACTGCCTGCCACTGACAGAGAACACCCAGCTGACTGCCTCTGTCCTCCTAAATAAGCTCTACGATGACCTGCGCTGCGACCCGGAGCGGGACAACTACCGGCTGATCTGCGAGGAGTACATCAAGTGAGTCAGGGGTGAGCTGGCCCAGAGGGGCAGGAGCAGGGACTCTTGAGGATGAGATCAGGCACTTGAAGTCCACTCATGTTCAAAACTGGGGCTCTGGGAGATAATGATTTGCTTGAGATCCTGCTGGATCACAGGCTTTGCAGGAATTTGCTCTCCCAAATACCAATACGGTTCAGCAGTGCAGTTGAGGGAGGATATTTCCTCCCCACTACTGTTCCATATCCTACTCCCTCTATCCCATGCAGGAGCAAAATTGACCCACAAAACATGGATAAGACACTCCATGCTGTCCAGATTGTGTCAGGAGTTCTGCAAGGGCCCTTTGACTTGGGCAACAAGCTACTTGGCATGAAGGGAGTGATGGAGATGATGGTTGCCCTGTGTGGGTCCGAGAGGGAGATTGACCAGCTGGTGGCTGTGGAAGCCCTCATCCATGCTTCCACCAAGCTGAGCCGAGCCACCTTCATCATCACCAACGGGGTGACGCTCCTGAAGGAGATCTACAAGAAGACCAAGAACGAGAAGATCAAAATCCGAGCTCTGGTGGTAAGGATGCAGCCCCTGCCTCTATTGCCCGCCACACTCAGCAGCCTTATCCTGGACTTGGTAGAGGTGGGAAGGTCTGGGAATGAGATATGGACTTAGGCTGTTTGGGGCAGCCACATGAAAGGATTAATGAGCCTTTCTCACTGGTATGTCCTCTTCATCCTCCTCAGGGTCTGTGCAAGCTGGGCTCAGCAGGAGGCACAGACTACGGCCTGCGGCAGTTTGCTGAGGGCTCCACTGAGAAGTTAGCCAAGCAGTGCCGAAAGTGAGTGACTTCACTGATTTCTTCAGTTGTTCTAATCTTTGCAAAATACAATACCCTCCTCTCCCATGAGATCCTGCCCACACATTGCCTTCATTTCCTGTGCTGCCTGCCAGCTGACAGTGCCCCCAGAGCCACTGCACTGGGACCTGGAGCTCCTCTGTGCCTGAAGCAGCTGTATGTTCCTCCTGCCTCAATATCCAGAGGAGCCTTCTCCCTCCCTCACTGCCCATGGGAGACACCAGACCCGGTGCCTCCCTCTTTGCCAGAGTGGCACAGCCTAATTAATGCTACCTTGAATAGGCACAAGTCCCTTCTGAAGGTGAATTTGCCAGGTGGAGTAACCAAGGAGGTGGGATGAAGTTAGGAAGTGACTGAATGGGTGGTCATTCCTGCAGGCATCTCGTGTTTCATGGGACAGTGAAAGCAAAGCAGTGCCAAGTAGCTGTCCTGGTTTGTCATTCCCAGCAGCATTTAGATCCCACAAGGTGGGCCACAGGAGGAAGGTCATGTCTCAAGGGGAAGCATCCCCAGTCTTAGGAGCTGCAGCAGAACATGAGGACATATTCAGACCTGAATCAGCCTCAATATCTGTTTTTCCTCCCTCTTTTTCTGGATAAATTAATCCTGGCTTGAGATAGAAATGTGTTTTTCTCTCTTCCAGGTGGTTGTGCAACACCAGCATTGATGCTCGCACCAGGAAATGGGCTGTGGAAGGGCTCTCATACCTCACCCTCGATGCAGATGTGAAAGATGACTTTGTTGAGGATGAGCCAGCCCTGAAAGCTATGTTTGATTTAGCCAAGGTCTATCTCCTTTCCTTGTTCCCTCATTCCTCTGGTTGCATCAAGTTCTCCCAGCTTTCCAGCCCTGTGCTGTGCCCCAGTCAGAAGGAGCTGTGACCCCAAACCTCACCTCTGGTTCAGCAGAACTTCAGTTTTGCCTGTGCCCCAGGGACATCTCAAGGCTGTTACCACCATGCTCTTCTCCCTAGGCTGAAGAAGGTTGCTCCAACCTTTACTGTCAGCAACTGCATGAAAACCAAAGGCATCAAAGTCTTGACAGCACCTGATGATATCCAACCCCTTGTTTGACCATGAAAACTTTTGGTTTTCCCTGCCATGGGCTATAAAGTTGGGGATAAAGCTAAGAACATTTCCACCAGTGCAAAACACCAACAATATCAGTCCAAAGGGACCTATTTCCCTGCTGTGCCCTCCTCACCCTCACACAAGCTTTTATTTTCCTGTGCAGGCAAGTGACAAGACTATCTTGTATTCAGTGGCTTCTGCGCTGGTGAACTGCACCAACAGCTATGATACCAAGGAGCTGGTCCCAGAGCTGGTGCAGCTGGCAAAATTCTCCAAGCAGCACGTGCCTGAGGAGCATCCAAAGGTGGGCTGTGTCCAGCTGGAGATGCTGTTCAGAAGGACTTTCTTTGGTATATCCATTGTCACAGACTTCAGGTCTCCCGTCTCCAGAGTGAAATTGCTCTGCTCTGCAGCCAGGCTTGGCTGTTAGGTAGCTGGATGGTAGAATGGCAGCTAAGGGCTAATCCTTTCCCAATGTTTTCTCCTCAGGACAAGAAGGATTTTGTGGTGAAGCGGGTGAAGCGGTTGCTCAAGGCCGGGGTTGTCTCTGCCTTGGCCTGCATGGTGAAGGCTGACAGTGCCATTCTGACTGACCAGAGCAAGGAGCTCATTGCCAGGTGCCTTCACTGCTGTCCTGGGAGCTGGGAGTGCTGGGCAGCCCCTGTGCCATGGGGATGTCATCTGGGCTGGCTCTTTGTTTGTGGGGAGGTGCATTCTGCCTGAGAGGGGGTGATGAAAGGGAGGTGGAGGAAAGATTTGAAACCAAAGTTTTTCTTCAACAATATCATAAAAATCCACGTTCTGACCTTGAAGCTGGCTTATAGGGATGCCTTGCTAGGATGCATTTTGAATTTTTAATTCTTTGTATCGATTCTAACTCGAAGAGAGTTCATCTTACAGATCTGGAAACTTCTTACTGTGCCATTTGTTGCTTCCTCATAGAGTGCTGTGTGCACTGGGTTAAGCACCTGGAATTCACCTGGTGGCTCTGGCACTCCTGCAAAACCTCAGCCCCCTTCTGTGAGGGCTGTTGGCTGTTGCTGTCCCGCGTGGCTGTTTCACTGAGTGTTCTGTGCCCCTGCAGGGTGTTCCTTGCCTTGTGTGAAGACCCCAAGGACCGCGGGACCATTGTCGCTCAAGGCGGTGGGAAGGTGATCACTTTAATGTTCGAAGTTCCTGATGTTCTGTTAATGTCTGCTGGGAACCTGGGGTGTGTCTCCAGTGAGGGACGGTGGCAGAAAAGCCCAAGCTGTCACCCCCTGAGGCCACACTGACACTGCAGTCCCACCTCTGCAAGGCTCCAAAGAAGTGATGTTCTTGGAGTGACTGTGTGAGCTACAAGCTCTGGCGTGGTGCCTATTTGAGAACAAAAGCAAGACATCACAGAGGGCTATGGGATATTTTTAACTTGTTTTAGTCTGTTAAGGCAATCCTGTAAATCCTCCCAGAACACTGAATGCTTTTTCCTATGTATCTCCAGGCCCTGATACCTCTGGCTGTGGAAGGCACGGATGTTGGCAAGATAAAGGCTTCTCACGCTCTGGCAAAAATTGCTGCTATCTCCAATCCAGATATTGCATTCCCAGGGGAGAGGGTAAGCTTAAAAGATAATAATAATAAAAATTATAATAATAAAAAACCTCAAAGTATTGATACTTCCTTTAGCCGAGGGGACGCGCTGATACATGCCTTCTCTTGTAGGTGTATGAGGTGGTGAGGCCCCTTGTCAGCCTGCTGAACACAGAGAGAGATGGCCTCCAGAACTATGAGGCTCTGTTAGGTCTCACAAACTTTTCAGGAAGAAGCGATAAACTTAGGTGAGTTTTACTCCTTTTTAACCTTCCTTCTTTCCCAGGAGTGAATTCGAATTCCAGTGGAGCACTTGTTGGACTATAGAGACCGGTCAGTTTGAGCTACCTTTGGCAGAGCTACAAAGGTTTCAGAGCTAAAAGATTCTTGAAATAGGAAAAGGGGAGTGGCACATTTTCCTCTAGAAACAGCAAAGACATGAACCTCATCTGCATTAGACAGGAATGAACCACGCCATGAGCTCCAGTGCTGTGGACACTGATTTGTTTCAAGGCCTTCCCTGCAGTTAATATTTGATAAGTTGGTTACTGCTTGACCTATAATGTCATTTTTTTACTGCTCTTTGACACAGGTTGAAGATAGTCAAAGAGAAGGCCCTGGCAGATATTGAAAACTACATGTTTGAGAACCACGACCAACTTCGACAAGCAGCCACAGAGTGCATGTGCAACTTGGTGGTCATCAAGGAGGTAACTCACTGGGCATCTCCAGCCTGGCTGCGTGCACCTGCCCCTGTGAGGAGCCATCCCTAATTCTGTTATCTCTGGGTATCTCTGGGGGGTTTTTTAGGTTCAAGAGCGGTTTGTGGCTGATGGCAATGACCGGCTGAAGTTGGTGGTGTTGCTGTGTGGTGAGGATGATGAGAAGGTGCAGGTTGCAGCAGCAGGAGCCCTGGCCATGCTTACGGCAGCACAAAAGAAACTCTGCTCGAAGATGACTCAAGTGGTAAGAGCATAACTCTGACTGTGGGCAGTGCGGACGTACCCTGCAAGGGTCCTGGCTCACACGTGAAAATGCCTCTCAAAAGGAAGATGCAATCTACTAGTTTGATACTGAAGAACCTGGTGAAGCTGGGACCTGGGTGTGCATGCTCTTAGTCAATTTTGATAAATAACCTGAAATCCAAACCTTGTTTCACCCTGAAATGAGAAGAGCTTGATTGAGCTCTCTACTGAGCTTTAGAGATCTCAAAGGATCTCCCTTCCCTGCACAGATCTGTAGGCTCTGAAAACCCAGGCTGTGCATGGCTGAGTGTCTGAAGAGCTGTGGTTGAGAACTCCTAAACCCTGTTGTTTTGCACACATAAATGGACACTGGAGCTCATTAAGATAAAAATGATTAATCAAGCCAAAAGAGAAGCTCAGGAAGATTGGGGTGGGGGAATGTCCTGGTCATCTCAGCTGTGTCAGTACTCTGGTCAGATTCTTTTCACAGAGATTATGCAGCAGCCTAAACATGAAACGTGTTTCATGTGGTGCCAGTGCCGTGGCACCACAAAGAAAGATTCTCACTTTAGTGTAAGAAAAATTGGGTTCAAATGTTTGGAGATAGGTTTCCTTAGTTAAAGAATGAAATAACCATAAGTGACACGAGTATTGCTCTTCGTTCTGCTGAAGGAAGCAGAAATCCTGTTCTTGGTTGAGATACTCTTCAGATCAGTACTAATGATCTCTCTCTCCCTTCCAGACCACCCAGTGGCTTGAAATCCTGCAGAGGCTCTGCTTGCATGACAACATGGAGATCCAGCACCGAGGACTGGTCATTGCTTTCAACTTAATCAGCGCCGACAAAGAGCTGGCGAAGAAGCTGGTGGAGTCGGAGCTCCTGGAGATCCTGACGTACGTCGGGAAGCAGGAGGATAACCCCAAGAAGCAGCACATCATCAGCGTGGCACGCGATTGCCTCACCAAGTGCATGGATTATGAGCTGATCAAACCTCTCTCTCAGGCGTGAGGGAATGGAAAGCACCAAAAGAGGCTGAGCGTGGGGGGAAAAAAATGGAGAAATATGGAAAAGTGAGAGCCATGAGGAGAATCTAGTGCCACTGTCAAGGCACTGAATAGTTTGGGGACAGCTTTGGAGGATCATAAAGTGTATGAAGAAAAGGAGGGAATTTGCCTGGGAAGTTTGGGAAGTGTCCATCTGAGTAATTCCCAGGTGGTGTAAATCCTTTCTCTGCCCCCATTCAGCTGATAATGATGAAAGCTTCAAGGCCCAGCTGTAAGAGAGTTGGTTGTGTTGGAGATGTGTCAGGAGGCTGTTGGAAGGCAACGGCAACTCAACAAAGCTGAAATCTGTTCTGCATCCACCTCCAGCTCCTGGTACTTCTGGAATTCCCAGCAATGGTGGAACGGGGTGGTTAAGTGCCTTCTATTCTGTAGTCAGAAAATAGGATTTTAGCTGCGTGCTTTTTTGTTCATTTATTGTAAGTTGTGTGCTGAAGTGTGAGGATAGTGGATGAATTCTTAATAAATTCAGTACTTTGTTCCATGTGGAATTCTTACTCTGATTTTATTAAGCCAAAAGAGAATCTGAGGCAAGTCTCACTTGCAGTCTTGCATCACACCCAGAAAAACGGAGTAGTTGGTAGCACAGGTTGAGTTTTCACTCCTTGCAAACCACCCAGGGCTCCCAAATGCACCAGAGTCACCACGAAGGTGTCACAGCAAGGCACAGGGAATGTTGAAAATATCCCATTTATGAAAAAAGAACCAGAATGAGAAGCAACCCACCAGTGGGTCATCACATTAAATTTCATTACATTAAATGTTTTCATTCAAGCACAGATTCTTAATGCAGTCTGTGGACAACACAAAAAAATCATAGACCATTTCTTTAGCCCCTGAGGGAAGCCCCTAAGCATGTAATAAATATAATCTTACTCAGTAATGATTTAAATATTAATTCAAACACATTAAAATATTTCTGATCATACTAAATATCAGTGATAGTCACAATAGGTACAGCATGATGAAATGTTGAACTGTGGGGGTTATGAAGGGAACCATGGGGATAGTCTTCTTGCATGTTAAGGAAAAAAAAATAAATGGAAAGTGCCTCTAGTGTCCTGAATTTGGAAAAGATTGAAAATTTTAAGCTAATAGGTTTGATGACCTAAAGGCAAATTCATTTGGAGGGTGATTCCAGCTGTGCTCAATGAATGTAATGTTCAGTTAAATCACTGGTGCTTTATAATCACAGCAGGAGGGTATCAGACTGTTCTTCCAAACCAAGGGAGCCACAATCTGTAGCAGAAAATATGGTTTGTTATTTACCAGCCTTCGATCTTTGGATACTCAGTTTTAAGGATTTTCAATCTGGCTTTCGAAAGTACTTTACATTAACTCTAAACAGGTTTACCTAACCGGCATCTCTGACACCAAGACAAAATACCATCGGTATTAAAGGGCAAAGTTTTCCTTCTCCCACTGAAGCTTCTCTTTGGAGCAACTGGGTTCTACTCACTGACTGTTGCTGAAGTTGAGTGGGGAAATCACTTCTGTAAAAGCCATTTATTGGCATTTTTTAGCTAAACATGGACAAAACACCCGATTTATACTAACAGAGAGCGCCCGCCCCCTCAGGCCCCCTCAGGCTTCCTGAGGGCGGGAAACGCTCGCACCGCCCCCAGCTCCTCTAACGCGCCTTCCTATTGGCTCCCGCCAGCCTCGCCGGAAGAGCCGCGCGCAGTGATTGGTTGTTACCACCGGAGGGGTGGGGCAAAGCGGGCGGCTCCGCCCCGGCGCGGCCGGGCCTGCGGGAGCGGAGCGGCGTGAGGGGACATGGGGCGTGGGACACGGGACATGGGGCACCGGACATGGGGCACCGGGGCTGGGGAACGGGGGTCCGGGGGATGCGGGACCGCGGTGGGGCAGCTGAGGGCTCGGCGTTTGGGGGGACGGGGTCAGGGAGGGCGAGGGGACGCGAAAGCGGCTGTGGGGGCTGGCTGAGGAGGGGGGGAACCTGGCTGAGGTAGGACACGGAGAGAGAATATCTGGGAACCTGGGGGATGTGGGGCTGAGGTAGGGCGGGCACGGGCAGAGGAACTGGGGACTGAAGAGCTGCAGGGACCTGGTAGGGAGGTTACAAGAAAGGAAATGGGAAGAGAGTGCAAACGTGTGGTATGAGGGAAGGGAGGGATCCAAACAGGCCTCTGGACCCTTGGAGAGACACTGACTGCAGCAGCATTTATAGGTATGACACGGTTTTTTCCTCTTGGGTTTGCCTGGTACTGGCTTTCCCGACCTTGGAATCCCGGTTTGTGACCTGTTTTCCGCAGCCCCTGCTCGGTTGTAGCAGGGATGTCACCTCCCTCCCTGTGCTCCCCTGCTACACGTGCTTCATCCTCCTAGGGAGGAGGAAGCCTTCCATCCCCTGGCTTGGGAGCAGGCTCCTTATTGAAGGCAAATGGATTTGCCCAGAGCAATGATGAGCGAAGTATAGTCTGAACTGGTATTGCCGAGACTCCGTGTCTCTGCTCTGACCAGGGCATGATCACGTAATCTTCTCTCTGAGCTACTTAAGGCTAAGCTCGTCTGCAGGAAACAGCTTTGCTGTTCTTGAAACTTTGATGCACCCTAAAAAAAAAAAATACTAAGAATTTTTAACAGTTTCTTTTAACGGCAGAAGAGCAAAGCCTTGATTTGAAAAGTAACTCGAATACTTGTTGCTGCAGCATTAGTGTGAGCTTGCAGTGAGGGGGGCGTTTGGGTTTTCTCCTGTGTGTGACATGGATCACGAAACTCCAGATACTCTGCCACTGTGTCTTCTCTAAGTGCAATGCAGACTCAGAGCTGTCTGTCCTATAGAAGCTCATTAGCAATTCATTCAGCTGTATTCTCATTTAGTGACTGCCAGCAGGGAGCCAGGAGTATTTTTGGAGTACTTTCAATGAAGTGTAACCCCTTTGGGGTTGAGGGAAAGGCCCAGGAAAAGAGACGGGGCTATTCTCTAATTCAGTTTTTTTGTTCTTTTCCAGGTCCTGATGACATCTTTATATTGATTTCTCTCTTTCTGTGGAGAAGGAAGCATCTAAGGGGAATATATACCCAGGAGTATGTTATAGTGGTTTTGCCATAAGAGGAGAAGCTACTTTGTTTCTGTTAAGGAAGTAGCAAAAACTCAGTTGCTTCACGCACCAATTTTTGAGCACTGGCTACATGAGCTGTGAATGTGCCTTAGGTTCACTAAAGAATTTTTAAAAGACTTGCAGAGTCTAGTTCTGGCAGTGAGATACTGAACAACTCCAGTGCTGCTGTTAATGTTGATGAAATTGTACTAAGCAACACCAAAGCACCCTGAGGGCATATGTGGTACATGACTGTATAGAAACCACAAATTAGGATGTAAGTCCAAGGGTTGGTTTAATAAAGTCGGTGCTCTGAAAAAACTTCTCTTGTCAATCCTTAGCTCATCATGGCTTTAAGAACACAATTAAAAAACAGGTGAATGGGAATTTTTGTATAACCCTGATTGGTTTTGTAGCTTTGTTTTAGAGCAAGAAACCTGACAGATGAGTATTTATGTGGCTGCTAAGGACAGGAGGTTTCAAAGGAGTCAAATCCAAGTTGGCATCCTGCAGCCATCTACCGGAACACACAAAATCTGCCGGGTAGCTGCTGAGCCTGCCACCGTGGTGGGTTTAATGCTTGTTACTCAGCTAAGCTTTAAAGGGCAATTTATTGTGTAAAAGAGTAATTACAGCTGCTCAGAACTGGGAGGCTTCGATGTGGGTGGTTCTGTGCAGGTCTTGGAGTTGGCTAAATCCAAGTTTGGCAGCGACAGGGTGTTGTGTAGCAGGGAGTGGAAAGCAGCCAGGGCCTGGCAGGCAGGCATCTGGTGGGCATTTTGGGAGAGGAAGAGGCATTAACCCTGGGAGAAGGAGCTGCAGAGGCCCTGGAGCAGTGTGGGATCAGGTAACTGTTGTGTGTTGGTGGATCTTTCTGCATTAGAGGGACAATGAACCTGCCCAAGAGCCCTGCAGTGCTGGTGGGTGAGTCAGCACTGGTCAGTCTGTCCCACGCCTGCCCAGCTTCTCCCTGAGCAGCAGACACATAACTTGGAAAACACAGGAAGGATAAAAGGGAAATAAACCTATATCCCTGAAAAGGAATCATCAGTCAAATGCTTGTTTAAATGAGCTCTTGCACTGGAGTCAACAGGATGTTAACAAAAAGTAAAAAGTGATTTTTGAAACCTCAGGAAATCTCACACCTTGATGTGATTTCTCTTCCAGTAAGACGTTTGTGCTCTTACTGGCTCTCTAAAGGAAGAGAGGATCCCATAGCTACTGGAGAAGGGAGAAATGAGACACAGTTTTTATTATTATTCCACAGTGGCACAGGTAGAAGGGTCAGGAAGGTGTACAGAGATAATAAAGCATCAGGAATAAATCTCATTTATTACAGTAGGTGTTGTGGGAAGATGCAAATGACTGCATTTCCCCCATTATTCAATAACCTTGCCCTCTTGCTTACAGGTGAGGGAGGATATTGGAGAATTTTATCTTCTGAAGCAGAGGTAAAGTGGAGGGAAAATGAGATGCCTGGTTCAGTGGATTAAATGTTAGAAGATATCTCTTAATCTGGAAAGACCAGAGCGGGGTCCTTTACTTTGTGCAGCAAACTTTGCTCTTCTATACTCTAAGCACTGTCACCGTGATATCTGGAGCACTGCTGCTCCCTAGAGTCAGGAAAACAACCTTCCATCCTGAAAAATCAGGTGTCAAGCAAGAGCCAGCCATGTCACACAAGTTTTCTTCCCTCCTGTGTTCAGTGGAAGGATGTTTTGTTCTGATATGAATGTGCTACATGGCTGGGACTGGAATAATTACAATGTAATGCTCAGACATTAAAGATTCTCAGCCTACAAAATGCTAATCTTACATCCACTATCATCACATGAAAAGATGAAAGCAGCTTTAGTCTTGTCTCTCTTATGTAAATAGAGCCCCCAGAGGAGCAAACTGTTTTTCCAATAACCAGAAAAGAATTAAATTAGGTTCTCAATCAAGAAAGAATTTTGCTTTATAAAAGCAGATAATAACAAACGCAAAGACTTATTTAACAATAAACCACTCTCATCAGTTGGCAGTTTCTGTTTTAGTCTGGTTTGTCATTTTCTCTCTTGTGCAGAAAATGTCACATTCCTCTTGTACCTCTTGTTCCTTTAAAGAGTCAAAAGTCTTAATTTAGAACCGTTGATGGGAATTAGGGGGTTGGTGCTCTCAATTCCAAGGTGAAGAGCCTGAAAATGCAGGAGACTGAAGAGCAGAGGTTTAAGCCTGTCTCCACCTCTGACAATGCCACAGCTCACCCTGGGCAGCAGGAGGGCCTGGGGAGCTGCCCAGGGAGGAAAAACTCGCCTGGAGAATTTCCCTACCTCTTTAATTTGCTGGCTCATGCCCTCAAGCAGGACCAGTGCTGGTCTTTGATCCTCACATCTGCATTCCTCTTACCCAAATCAATGTTTCTTCCCTTTCAGCTGGTCTTTTAAGGCATTTCTGTGCTGGCTGACAGGCTGGGGCTGCGTGATCCCTCTGCAACTGCCACAGGATGCTTGAACAGCTTATCAACAAAGGGGAGAGCCGTGCCAGAATGTGCAAAGGCAGCAAAGCTGATGAACCACCGAGCTCAAAGGCGCTGTAGAGCTCACTGAGGAGCCGTGGCGGTCCGAAGCCTTCCATGGGATGTAAAAAGAGGCGATGGAGGCTCCTGGAAGCCTTTCAGCTCTCGGGGGAGTAGAGTTTGACCAGGTGCTGCAGCTCTGTGGCATAGCCCGTGACCGGGCAGCGCTGGTGAGCCTTCACGTAACCGTAGACACAGCGGTAGCAGAACACGAAGCCGGACGTGGCCAGGGCCGTGGCGTTGACGCGGACCTTGCGGCACAGAGGGCACACGGTCCTCAGGCTGGGCAGGAGAGCCGAGCTGGGCTCGTGCTCCAGGTGCACGGGGGGTGGGGGAGTGGGGAGCGCCGTCAGGGACTTGATGGTCTCCTGGTTTTCTGCGGAGTACCACCAGTCCAGGAACTGGAGGAAGAACACACTGACGGACAGGCCGGTGGACAGGGAGAAGGCAATGCCGCCCAGAGCCTTCCTCAGGGTCGACTGCACTCGTGATGTGATGCTGTAGCAGAGAGAAGTAGGGAGAGATGGTTATTACTGCACATTTATCCATCTAGAAACCGTGGGGAAAAGCACTTGGGGAGTCACTGCTTCACACAGCTCCTTGATGCTAAGTTAGTTGGTCAGCATGTCCCATGTTTGCACTTATGAGGATGTTTCAGATTCTTTCTGTATTTTAAGAAAGATCCAAATCCTGTTTTGTTCAGAAGTCTAAATCAGAAGAGTTTGGATTAAAGGGTCCTGGACCACAGGGTGTTTCATTCCTGGATCACCATTTCACAGGATATTCAGTGTGCTCATGACTAGCTGCTGCTCGGGAAAATCAAAGAACTAAGTTTCAATCCTTTCAGCAACATTGCTGCAACTGCTGCCCCTCCCCTGTTGGAAAAGTGCAGGGGAAGACTGAACAGGATAAAGGTTTGCATGCCCAAAAAGACCCTCAAACTCTGCAATTTTATTACCACGAAATCATTTCAAGCTAATCCCTGCTACTGGTTTCCTTATTTTCACTCACAATACACCCTTCTGGAGCACATTTTGCCACAGGGAACTTTCATCTTGAATTTTTGGAGAACAAAGCACTTTTACTTGCACCATCACCTCTAAATTAACACATCTCCACAGAACCCCCTGGAGAGCAGCAGCTGAGCCAGGTTCTGCCATACCTGTGTGTTTGACTTGGGGTGGTTTCAGCCCATTTCTTCTCCAGGGCCTGGATATCCTCCGCAGTCAGTCTGACCAGGCGGACACCAGCCAGCTTCAGCATGGGGGAATGATGCTCAGCCTTCCCCAGGATGTAGCACAGTTGCTGGATAAGAAACCAGCCCTCCCAGGTCATGTTTACATAGGGGTAGGCAGCCAGAAAGGCTCTGTAGAAGCGCTTCCAGGATGATGACGGAGGGTGGATGGAGTACTCGTCCTCTTCCCTCAGGCTGGACACCAGTTTCTCCAGCTTTCCTTTCAGGTAAGGAACAAGAACCAGCAGGAGCAGAGACTTCCAGTGCTGCCTCTTTGGCAGGCCGGCTGTGGCCAGAGGTTGCTGTCTGCCATCTCCCACGGGGATCCTCTTCAAGCTGTAGAAGTTCTCGGAGAAGGACGCGCTGCACCTGGCCAGGTAGTGCTGCTGGAGCAGCAAATCCAGAAGGACGTAGATCTCATCAAACCAGTGCCAGAGGAAACCGTATCGGCCAGGATTAGACTCAGCAAGCACCTGTTGGGAAAGGGACATAAAACAGGAGCAATCACAGAGTGGTTTGGGTTGGAAGGAGCATTAAAGATCATCTGATTGCAGCCCCTGCCGTGGGGCTTTCACTAGCCCAGGTTGCTCCAAGCCCCGTCCAACTTGGACTGAAACACTTTCAAGGCTGGGGCAGCCACAGCTTCTCTGGGCACCCTGTGCCAGGGCCTCACCACCCTCACAGGGAAGGACCTGAAAGCGGAGTAAAGTGCTAAATTATAAATTACAGCAGCTATAAACGACGTCTCTAATTCACAACACAAGCCAGGTGGGTCACAACTGTCCCGCTGCCTGTGAGTGCGGCCGGAGTTACACGCCGGACCCCCTCCTCTCCCATCACCCCCGGCCCGCCTCGCCCTCACCTTGACCAGGTGCAGCAGGGCGGGTTTC
>VZTH01008621.1:384-86425 GCA_013397815.1 Aleadryas rufinucha
AGCGGGTGGGGGGAGGGGAGAGATGAGAAGGGAAGGGAAGGGAAGGGAAGGGAAGGGGTAAAGACGGGGAGCTTTCCCATCCCCTTCCTATGACTAGGTTAAATGGTGTATGCATGACAATACAGAAAGTTTTCCCATCTCTCAGACAGATTGCATGCTCATGAAAATTCAGATCTCATTCCAGTTTTGTAGATGTAAACCGAAACAAATGAGTGCCTCAGTTGCTGAGCTAGTTTGCAAAATACAGTTTTTGATTTGTAGTATTGTAAGCTTATTTTATACACAAAGCTACTGTAGAGTTCATGGCTTGTGTAGTACCTGTTGTAGTGCTAATACTCAAAAAGTAAAGGGATGTAGAAAATCATATTGAAATACGATTGTATATACAAATGCTTAGTAGCCATAAAATGCCACATTTAGGTAATCTTTATTCTATGTCTTCTGTGGCAACATTATGAAATAATCTTCTGTGTTGTGATGCTGCATCTCCGTACAGAGCTGTTTCACTCAGAAATCAGGTGTGATCCTTTCCAGTAGGTAAACTGTTGTTCCACTTTAACAAGATAAAAACTGAGGTGTGTGAGAGAGCAAATAACCTGTCTGAGAAGTCTTTTGGGAAGATAGGAACAGAGC
The DNA here is from genome assembly GCA_013397815.1 of Aleadryas rufinucha. Lineage (NCBI taxonomy): Eukaryota > Metazoa > Chordata > Aves > Passeriformes > Aleadryas > Aleadryas rufinucha. The sequence goes on from VZTH01008621.1 coordinate 1,018, forward strand.
TTGGTCTCCAAACTTACAGAATCATAGAATCATTTAGGTTGAAAAAGACCTTTAAGATCATTAAGTCTGTGTTTCTTTACCATCACCCCCACATCACTGTCATTCGCTCTCTGTGGTGATTCTGTCGGAGCCACAAATGCCTCTGCCATATGCTCAAAGGTGATGAACATTTACATTTATTCATCTCCTTCTGAAGGCAGAGGCTTTTAAACGCATTTGTACTGTTACATAAACATGAACCTGGAAAATGTGAAGTTCATATTGTGCCAATATTGCTGATGGTAGCTGAGGTCCAGGGTCTGGGTAAAGAGCAGTCAGATGCACTTATATTGAAGAGATAGTCCAAGTGAAAGGAAATCACATGAAGAATTAAGGATTTTGATTGCCAACTTGTTTTCCAGTTGCCTGCTTCATGGTACTGCTCTCCTACAATTAAAAGAAAAATTTTCAGGGAAATTCTGATAAATAGGCTTCACACATTGGACGTCTTCATTGTAAGCAAAACACACTGTGAAGGTGTCTCCTTTAACTTACCTCAGGGTAACTTGGTGGATGATCCACTGACGTCTGGGAAGCTGCGGTTAAAGGGAAGTCTGAAATAGGTCCTCAGCAAGTGTGGGTTTCTGAAGCTCTTCTTTTTCTAAAGGTCTGTTTCACTCTTTCCTAGAAAAACTGAATATGGGTCCAGACAACACAGCAAAAGAATCCAAGGCAGCTTGCACAGGCAAAAATAAGATATTTTAGAAGGGTCTGTCAAAATCCAGCACATTGTCTCACTGATAGATGAGCTTTGAAAGAGAGAGTCTGTGTCTCCTGTATAACTCTTAATTATTTTCTGCAGAATTGTTATGAACTATAAAGATTTTCTCGCTCCACTTACTGCAAATGCCCAAATACCTACTTGAATAATGCACAGTTAAGGCTCTAGCATATTTTCCAAAGATGTGAATATTTGTAAAGCCTGATCTAAAATTTGCAAAAACAATGCCGATCCAAACAACTGACTGCCAAGGGACACAAACTAAAACTTTATACTCCAGACTTCTGGCACAGGCTCCCCTGCCAAAGAGTGGGCTGGTTGCACATTAGTCTTTGCATCACTTTATTTGTCTCACCTCTCTTCTTGTCTAACCCAGCCTGTCTCTTCGTCACCAATCCTTCTTCCCACAGGAAGGTGGGGTTATTCAGGACATGGTTCAATCCACTTTGTTGGAACCAAATATTAGAGTCAAAACCAGGCACCAGGCTATTGGCTAAAATATAACTCTGCGGCAAGTAGCTCCCTCTTACTCTTGCCCTGTTGATAGCATAGGGTTAAAATGTTTTTAAAATTGTATTAGCTTAGGTAGGCTTTGAATAGGTATTGTTTCTGCTAAATCTTGTGACTCTGTACCTGCGTACAGTAAATGGTAGAGAATGTTCTGATTGCTTAATCGTAACACGGATCATGAGGAAAGAACAGCAAACATGGGGGAATATTGTGGGAGAGGGGCTCGAAGCTTATGCTTGAATAATTACAATAGAACAATAGATGGCTAATGATTAACATAAGATTCTATAGCAGTTATGTAAGAGAAGAATATAAAATGGATTTTACTTCAAACCCTTGTGGGAATCTGATTTGGGTTTGTACCCCGATTCCCGAGCGCTCTTCAAATAAAAGGCACCTGCATATAATCATGCTGTGATTATGTGTTTCTACGCTAACACTGTCACCCAGGAGATGTCTGGAGAATGGATGTGTTTTCCTTCCACTGCTGTCTAAATGGCAGATCTGGACATCTCTTGCAGACCAAACTGGAATAAAGCATTTGCTGCCACATCCCTTCACTTTATGTTCTGTTTCTGATGGGGGTCAATAGCCTGCAAAAAGCCTCGTTATGGCAAGAGCTCTACAGATGGAGGAGCAAGGGAAAGCTTCCTGCACTTCCTCATGCTGACCTGACCTCTTTCTTTATAGAGAGGGAGCACTAGGATGCACATTTTCTGCCACTAGAGACAGCACGGGGCAGGGAATGAAGATTCTTTCTCACAGCAAAAGATAACTGGGAGGTGGGTAGCAACAAGTTAATAATGGAATGTTTTCAAGGATAGAGCAGGCTGCATGTCCATTAATTACTCTAGCTGCATGACTACAGTCATACAGTCATACAGCTAGGAAGCTTATTTCATATATACATTCATGCCTAGTGACCTAATTCCCAGCCCAAACTGTATACGTGGAACCTGATGCTGGAGATGATGGTGGGGTGAAGATTTGCACTAACCACGGTTATCACCTGTGGCCCACCAGCACCCTCCCACCTCAAGGGGCAAAGCAGCAGAATCCTTCCTCTTGTGCCTTCCTTACCGCACCTGCTGCTCTGATCCTGTGCCACTCTCCTGTCTTCCCCAACTGCTTTGCTTTCATAATGCTGTGCCATTATTGTGAAGAACAGGCAGAGGTGGTTGATCCCATTGAAACTGGTATGAGTGGAAGAAGAGGAGACAGATTCATGAGCACCTTGACAAAGCATGACTCTGAAACTTGCACTCATCTAATCATGTCCAGCCCCATCCCATCAGATATGGGTAAAAAGTTCAAATCTAGTTCATCCCTAATTGTTAGTAAGGGGCTTTTGGTCTCCCCATCAATCTGCCTGCTCCAAATTTCACCCTGAACAGTGTATTCACTGTGCAAGTCATTCCACACCACTGCAGGGCCATGGACCAGCGGGCTCAAATCCAGCCTGGAGAGGATGAGGTCTGTTGCTTGAACCTGAGGTTTATGCCCAAGTGATTCTGTCAGCAGGTGATTTGAGATGGGGTGAGAAGGAGTAAGAGAATTTATACCTTTAGACTCCCTTGCTCAACCTATAGTACATATCATTAACATTAACTTCTGTTCCTCCAAGACACATCAAGTGTCAAGATAATCACTGTGAGCCTGTGAACTGCAGCACTGAAAATAATTATCAAAGCCACTCTCCATTTAAACTAGAAGAGCTGTTGCTCTGCTGTAATAAAAAGGTCTCATGCTTTGCCCTATCACAGCAGGGATCCAGGCTGTATTAAGTCATTCTTACTGGCCTTAAAGGCTTTAGTGATGTTTCTTTCATTTGAGCGTTATCTTTCTGCCAATTTAGAATCACATCTCCTCCCTATAAAGCAAACCTGTAGTTATCCAAGCAGTAGTGGAGGATGGTAGGTGGCTAGGAAAACATAGGTAGCACAGGAGTATTCTTCGTGGCATTTAGGAATAATGAGTGCAATTTCCCAAGTCTTAGGATTTTTTAGACCATGATTTTAGGAAAAGGAGAAGTGAACCTCAGTCAGACAGGAGCCCTAACCATATAGCTGTAATACCATAAGTAGCAAGTAAGTAGCAACAAGCTAGGCACTGCTGCAGCTCCAACAGGCAACAAAAATTATAGTAATAACGTAAGAGCTTTGGGACTATCAGGCAGCTCTCTCCCCCAGGAAGGACACTGAGGACATACATTTTTTAATGAAGCAGTGTATTCCCTTTCTTCACTGATTTAAAAGAAACTTTAGATTCCCATCTCCACTTGCTAAGTAGGTGTTCAGCCTCCTCTCGATTGCATGCAGATTACTCTCCTGGCACACAAAGGGGAACCAGCAGTTTAAGAACAATGTGTTGATATAGTATTTTATTCCTAAAAAGTACTTTTCATAATGACAGCTCCTAGCGTGATCCCACGTGCTCTGTAGCCACGTGGGCAGATGCTAATTCCACCCACCAAATGTGCCGGTAATTAGAGTGAATGGGACAGGGGTCAGGAGCAGACTCCAACAAAGCTGTTGAGTACCACTGGCAGATGGAGCGCACTGAGCAATTAATAAACCCTTTCTGAGGTTGGTACCATGTTGGTGATGACGAGTTTGATAGCTGCAACAGCTGTATCACTGGCATATTGCATGTCATGCATAATACTGCTGTTATCCCTATCCTGAGAGAAACAGAGTATTACAAATGACAAGACTGACACATGCAGAGTCTTTTGGTTTTTAACGTGATTACAGGCAACAGAGTTAGGGCACATGTGTAGCAACATGTTCCAAGGATGACTCCTGTTAATGCATAATTAAACTTTAAAACCATCAAGGACTGGGCGTTGTCCCTGACTGCCAGAGATGAAATGGGGGAAATGTAAGGACAAACAGAGAGCTTCACATTGGGCACAGGTGAAGTGGACTTGTCTGGAAAGCAGTGGCTTTCCTCCCTGTCTCTCCCATGCTGCAGGCTGTGTCTCCTTTTCCATCTGCATTGGGTGAGGTTACCAAGTGCAAGGGTGTGAGTCCAGGGTGGGCCTTGCTTCCCAGGGAGCAGAGCTGAGATGGTATGTGGTCCTTGGGGGAAACACATCTGACTTTTTTCTTATAGAGCATGGCTGCAGCTTGGCTCTCAGTCTTACCATTGTGCCCACACTGTTTCATTAGAACCTATTTATATTTTTAATACTATATCTGCTGCTAATTATGGCCCAACAATACTAACTCAGTGTGCAAACTAGGCCATCATCCAAATATTGTTTTGCATAACCAGAATGCTGGGGTTGCAAACATTTGCATAATGTTTAATTATTTAGTCAGAACATAAAATTTGTCTTCCTCTCACAAGCATTTTTGTGAAATGTCTCAATAATTAAACACCACTATGTTTATTAACAGCAGGGAAGATTCATGAAATGTATTAGTCAGAAAGAAGCAAGTAGCTGCATCTACAGTAATCAAAATATGCCATTCCAAAGTATGTCCCCAAGCATGGCAAACACCAGCATGAACTCCTATGTGCAGCCAAGCAGAAGACAATTAAAAGTGTAACAGTTCAGCAGCTGTAACTTGGAGGGGCCAGGGAGCCAGAATTCAATGGCTTAATTCACTCTTTAATCAATATATAACATTTTGAGAAGATTGGTTCAATTATATTGAGCCAGCTGAAGTGAGCCTTTTGTCTATGAAAGGTAAAATTTGAGGTCAGCCGGAGGCCCACACATGGTACTGCAGCCTGGGAAAGGCATCTGCAGGCTCCTGCTCCAACACACTGCCCATTGGATAGTGCCTGGGACCACACACCAGGTGACAGGCCCACATTTGTCCCACCCCAGTGAGACCTGGGACAGGGGGTGGTTCTTCATAGAGTTCCTCTAAGCAGTTGCCTAGCAGGCTGGAAAAAAGCAAAACAGGATCTAGTAAAGTAGCCAGAGGCACATAATAAAAATATCTGCCTCGATGGCATAAGAAAGGGGTTCCTTCTGCAGCATTTCTGCACCATTGCTTGCTGACAGGGAAGAGGGACCAGTTTCGATCTTAGCCATTTTGGTGTGTAAATACAAAAATGCCCCTAAAATGAATGGTCAGAGAAGGGGCTGAAGTTGACAAATGTGTTGGGATATCCCAGCACCAGGCAAGACCCAGAGGTTCTTTCAAGCAACTAAAATCTGTAGGCTGCAGAGGAAGAGACAGACCCTGGCTGTCACCTACTGGACTCCAATTGGATCAAAATAGTTTCTTTTACCCAAGTATAAAAGCTCCAAATTGTAATAAGCTGTTTGAAAGGAAGGCAGAATTCAGGACCAGAAATTGTTTCTCAATTAATTTCTCAATTGTTTCTCAATTGTTTCTCAAATTGCCAACTAAATTAGGAGGAAGTATGTCTTTTGTCCTGGGAACAAGCATTCACCTCTAAAATCACATATTTTAATAATTTGAAATGATGAGCTTGCATATAAGAGAAGCATAAAATTAAAAGGTTATTTTATTTCATTTGGGCAAGACTGAGGTTTTTATCCTCTCTTTTGAATTTGACTTTAGACTTCAGTTGTATTTCAATAACATTATGCAAGAAATTAAGCTTGTGTCCTTCTGCCCTCTCTGAAAATCGTCTGTTACTTGCTAACAAGAACTCTGCATTACTCAAGCCAATTTCTGAGACATGCATATAATTAAGAGGCTTCCTTTTTGTCCATCAGTTACATAAAAACAGCCAAGGAAACCACCTCTTCTCCTCCAATACCCTTGGTGTAACTTCCAGGGCTCAGTCTGAGCATTACAGTTTTGTGGCATGGTGCCAGGGGTCCTGCCACCTAGGATGTGGTGAGGGAATGGCTTACTTTGGTAGGTGAATTTGGGGAGGTGTTTGCGCAAAAGGATAAAGCAGTCAGGGAAACCAGCACAAGTCTACCTGCTGGAATAACCACCCTCTGCTTTCCCCACATGAAAACCTGGGCCCACATAAACAGGCTCTGACAGCAGATGCTGTGTTTTTCCTAAGCCAAAGCAAAACCCTCCTTCCCATCCTGCTTTTGGGAAGTAGGTCACAAATCAAAATCTGCCTCCCCAATCTCTTGCCCATGACCACAAGATAAGATAAGATATGTTCCCACATTAATTGGGGAAGTTGGGGTGTGAAAAGGCAGTTCAAAGGCTCTCTGGTGAGCAGCTGACAGCACCATCCACCATCAAAAGTGCCCCACAACCCACTGCCCCATGCCTTGCACTCTGCTGATGGACCAAGCTCAGTAGCTGGATCTGATGCTGCAGAAACACAGGCACCCTTGGGTGGCAGGCAGCTCGCTCTGGGCTGCTTCAGCACACATGGAAAACAAACAGAAAATCACAGAGGAGGAAGCAGCAAGGAAACTGAGTAGTCAGAATTCCCGGCTGAGGTGGAAAGGTTCCCTCTGTTATCTCTAGCTTCTTTACTTTGTATTGCTTTTCTTCCTTCTTGGATTGTAGCACCACTGTAGCCAGGCTGTGCCCACCACATTGCCATGCTGCACAAAAGCACAGGCAGCACATCAGGTGTTGGAGCACATCCTGTGAGTGCTGCAGCTGGATTTACTGAAGGAGCTTTGAAGTGCCACAAGGTTGGGGGCCAGGGAGTGACTGGTGCCATGACTTGTCTTACTTGGGACTCTCATTGTTGTGGCTCAACATAAAGGCCTAAACCAATCTACAGGTTTCATTAAGCAAAACCCAATCCTTTCTGTGTACTTGGAGTGAGTGCTGCAGGAAGAGGCAAAGGAGTTAAAAGAAGGCAAGTCTTGTTTCAAGGAGTGGCTAGATGGGGAAGATGATGTCTGTTTTGCCTGGACAGGCTCAGGACCTTATTTTGTTGCCTTGTCTGCAGGCAGCCTGCCCGTCAAAATTATCTCCAGTACTGAGTGCAGAGAGGATGAGCCAACAGCTTATTAAATAGGAGTCTCTGTTATTTCTGCTGAGAAAGGTGGCTTTTATTTTCTTGAAGGGTTATTAACTGAATTCTTCTCTTGTCATAACTCTGGTTGTTTCCCTCCGCTTTTTCCAGACAGTTCTCCTTGGTTCTTCAATGTAGGCAATGACTTGGAGGGATTTACTGGTAGTCTTGTTAAATTTGGGGCAGGAGGAATAAAAATAATATGGAAATAGGATTTCTTGGGGAGACACAATCACCAGAGCCTGACTTTGGGACAAACTTGGCTCTGCAGTTCAGCAACTGCCCATTTCTGATAGAGTGTTGAAATCTTCACAGCACCTTGGACTGCCACCTGCACAAACAGTCCTGTGATTGGAGCTGGACCCCAGAGATGTGTAAATACTGTTGGCCTCACCTCAGCATGGTCTGGTAACAACTGCTGGCTGGGGAGGGCAGCTCAGATCGTGGTGGGCAATAGGAGGGTTTTGCCAGATTCCTCTGCCTCCTCACCAGCTCTGATGGGGCCATGGTTTTCCGCTGCATCGCCCAAGAGCAGCATGGACGGCCTGTTTGCCTTGTTGTCCCAGCACTGCCAGCGTGGGTGACAAGTGACAGTGTAAAAACCATGTGCTGGTAATTGTTGCAGGACCCATTGGTGCAATGTCATTTTTTAGTAGACAGTGAATAGAGAATTCTTTCTTTTTCCTTCTTTTTAATTAGAGGTTTCTCAGGAAGAGCTGACTCTCAAAGGCAGGGTAATAATTTACATGTCAATTCTAAACTTGAGAAATCAAGCCATATTTGGGAAAAAATGGGGACTACTTGTTACAATGAGTTAGGATACCACAGTACTTGGCTCAGCAACCTTGAATACGCTTCAATGGAACTGTGAACCTGCAAAAGACACCATTTCGTACTTATTTGCATAGGTAAATTACCGAAGCAAAAATAAATCAACAATGAAAGTATTCAATGTGATGGTGTGTGAGATGGAAGGAAGGAAAATTGTCCTCAATCACTTTGCTTCAGTAATATCTTATATGCTCTTAGCTGCACTCCTAACAATTCTTGAGAGAGAGATTTCGGATCCTGGAGAGGGAGATAGCTCAGCATTTCCCAGAATGATCTCCATTTAAGCTGCCTTGAGTGAGCTAGAGTGGTTTTCTTCTGGGAATACAGCCAGTATACATAGAGAGTTAGAATCTGCAGCAAAGGTGCTGCAAGATACTGCAAAGGAAGAAGATCTGAATGGTCTGTGAATACATGTCCCATCAGTCCCCAGCTTCAAAGTGAAACACGATACAGAGAATTATCTGTGAGTAATAATCCATAAAAAAATCTGTCAGTGGTTTTTATTTTGTGAAGTCAGACAATAAAAGATCCCATGCTGTAAAAACTCAGTGGTTTCTGTCACTTGTTGAGTATCTTGGGAAACATTGGGAATATGTGAGCCTGAGTGAGGCCTGTGCCCCATTGGAGCTGAAATGTCTTCTACAAGAGTTAATCCCATGCAGCCCCATTGTGCGGGATCACACAGGGTTGCCTTCCCCCCTGGGGTTTTTACAGACACTCAGCACTGCCCAGTGATCACACTGGGGTCTGGGGGTTTTTTGACTCAATAACAGTACAGAAGTTATCTTCTAACCACAAACACAAAATCCTGTAATTAAACCTTTGTTACCCACAGCAGAGGGCTCATCATGTATACAAAACAAACATTTTGGCAAGTTTATTGTGCTCCTTGAGACTAAGAGGGAATTAATAGCATTGCAAAATTACAGCAAGCTGCTTGCTATGCTGCTGCTGGATATTTTCACTGGCAACAAGATTTTATGTTACTCTTCATCTTGAAAAAAAATGCAACAGTTTTTACTGTCAAAGGCAGCACAGTGCAAAACATCATATCAAAGTAAAGACTAAAGGGATATTTTGGACATAAAAAATTGCACTTCACTGTCCATTTAAACTCATTTAGTTGCAATATTTTACATAAAATTACTAAACATTGGGAGGTAGCTGATTAGGGTAATCCAACAGGTAAACTGCATAAATCATCAAATTTTGGGGTTTTGCGCTCCAAGACGCCTGATAGACAACTTCATTTGCATTATATGAGGCCCTTTATTGCTGGGAAGGCACCTTGCTCATTAAACAGAAAGCCAAAGGTGTCTCATGCAGCACTTCTGGGACAGGAAACTTCTATTTTTCAAGTCCATTTTGTTGTTGTTCTTTGACTGTAATTCCAACTCTTGTTAGTTTATGTGCATGAGTCATAAAAAAAAGGTGAATTTTTACATTTTATTTCCCCGTTAGATGCTATATACCAACAGTATATATTGCAGCTGCCTGAGTGAAATGGATCAGCCCGAGTTAGTCATATTGCCGCTCAGCTGGAAAAGTATGATGATGTCCCCAGGAAAGCTGATCAGATCTGAAAGGCTTTTCTAGTGGCATTGGGTGTGCAACATAACTCACTGTTCATACAGAGGAGAGAACTATATTTTTATCTGCATCTTTCTATTTCCGCAAATGAGCCTTTTCACTAAAGAAAGATACATGAGTTCTAAAACTATTTTCTGCCTACCTGTTGCAGGACACCTATAGCAGTCCTACTCGCATGACCCTTTGTCTTAGAAATCTGGATACAGAACAACACTGTGAGAAAATAAAAATTCCCCTGGCTGTCATACCAGAGATTCAAGCAGCCAAGTGGCTTCTCTTGCACAAAGACCAGGGCCATTGCAGGGGTGGGAGAATATGAAGGAGACCACTGATACTGTCTCCCAAAGACTTTCACAGGCTCCCAAACCAAGGCCCTGGCTTTTGTGTTGAGCAGCACTTAAGGGATTTTTTTTTCCCACTGGTTTGTTTTTTGAAGCCAACTAAACTTTTGGTGTCTACAACCTCCTGTGGCAATCAGTTCCAGTGTAATTATGCACTGTGTGAAAAGAAGCACATAACATTAGTGATTCTCTGAAGCATGTTTTGAGACACTTGAATTGGCCCATAATTATGGCAGAATTGGTCAAGATCCTGAATTTGTTTCAGGTAGGCCTGAGCAGCTTTCAGGGCTGCAGTCTTGCCCTTGAAGGTCAGATGAAGGTTGCTCATGGGCTCACAGGAATCCACAACACTGGCTGTCCCCATGCACAGCAGTCATTGTCACCCACTTGACACTGGAACCTAAAAGTGAGCGGAACCACTGGAAACCCTAAGGCGGCAACACCTGGATCATGTCACAGTCAATGGCAAAACAGAGGCTGATGTGCAGCCGGTGCCTCCCACTTTGGCATGCTCCCAAATCCAGATCCCAAATGCCACATAAGGAGGAGGCCTGTGCCCAGTGAGGAGCCGGTCGCTCTCTCACCTCCTCACCTTGACATGTTCGCAAGGGGGTTGGACACAGGGCTTGCTCCCCTTGAGATGGTGCAGGTCTTGCCATGATACCTCCACCTTTCATCTCCATTATGCCTGAGCACCTTTCTATGAAAACAGGAGGTAGTCCAAGGGAGTTTGTACTCTTCCCCATACAGCTGCACAGATCATGCTCCAGGAATTCAGTCATGATTCAACACAGTTTTAATTGTTTTAAACAGAGAGGGAATTGTAAGAAGACAAAATGTACCTTTAACTACATTTCCTGAAAACCTTTTCATGGAGTGGCAGTAATTAGAGGGTAAAAATTTGGTCCTTTTTTATATGTTATATTCCTTTAATAGAGAAACTGGGTTTTTTTTCAAGACTGCTACAAAAGGTAATAGCATATCGTAGCATTACACTTTATGCTAATTAGTTATTTATTTCAGAAAGGGTGTTTTGGAAAGAGAGGGAGGGAGTTAAGACGGTTTCTATTGTATCTGAAAATGTACCTATTTCTACTGTAGGTCCTAGAATATGAATACCAAAAAAGAAAAAAATATTACTTGAGATTAAGGATTGTGCATGCTTGCTCATGGGGGAGAAGTGTGGAAGTTTTTTGCACAACCAACCTTCGGGCGATTGAGCCCAAGGTTGCATGTCCTGTAATTACTATTTCTGGTGTGGATCTGTTTGACAGAGAGCTGTCTTGCCACTTCTGATTTCAGCGGGTATCTCACACTGCCTTTTTCCATCTGCAGGAAGGAGAAAACCCTGGGACTGCTGGCAGAGCCCAGTTTGGGTCGGGACTAGTGACAGCTCTGTGATGGGCTGCAGCAGGTCTGTGCACGGCCCCATCCAGGCCCCCAGCAGCCAAGCAGGCTGATCCTGACAGCCATGCAGGCTCACTGGCTCTGTCCTAAGGCTCTGACAAAACTAGTTTTTCCTCCTCCTATTTTTAACAATGAAAGACAACCTGACTGAAAACCTTTAACAGTGTCTTGGATATTCACGTGTCCAACTCTCTATTTCTTTATTCATTACTAAATGTAGTTGTCATTACTGAGAGGGCTCGGGTTTTCCTTCCCACATCTGTAGAGAAGACAAGATTTCAAAATTGCAAATGCAGGTACTAGAAAATCCTATGTTTCCTAAAGTCTCCCCACATTTTTCCAAAGAGAGTGTAACATGACAAGAGAAAGAAAACCACTAATATAAACATAAATAAACCTAGGGATTGCAGTGCTAAGGTAGTACTTCACCCATGCATACACAAAACAAAATGCTTGTCTTAGCAGTGGGGCATCACAGGGTTTGTCCTTTGCTTCTGTAACTCGTAGGGAGGTCTTAAAATATGTTCAGAGTAGTTTCAGTCAATCAGCAGGAAATGATTTATCTTGTCAATCTTGTTAAATAAGGGAAGATGAAGAGCCTAGGAGACTTTCATGAGTGGGAGTCACAAACTGGTGGGGGAGACTCAGGCCAAAGAGCATGAGGATGTTACATAAAGGTAGTCAAGTACAGACGTGCTATCTGTATGTTACTGGATTTTAATGAGAAGAATTAAGATTATGTGGGGGGTGATATGTGAAGCTGACACCGTGATGAAATTCACAGTTTTCCCCAGCATTTCAGTTTGAATTTTAGCTCCAGGATTTTCAGTTCTTAATTTTTAATTAAATTCATATTGACCACTGTTACTAACACCATCCTCCTAACTGGGCATGAGGTTTCACATAAAGGAAAGCCAGTTGCAGCCAGATGAATTCAGGTAGGAAAGCAACTGTGAATGCATTGATGAGCTTCCAACTGCAGTTCAGTCTCCTTACTGCTCGCCTGCTTGGAAACACTGTGCAACCAAGGTTCTCACAGAAAGAACTGAGGAATTTTTTCTCATGGTCACGCATATTTGTGCCTCCTGAAATTCAGCCTAACCCCAGAAACTGTATCACTGGCTCAGCTAGGCAAACATGCAGCGCAAAGCAACACATTTTAATGGAGTACTCACTAGCAGCTATTCAAGAATACCTCAGTGGGCCTAACAGCTTTGGTAGAAAGTGTGTCACGTGATTCCAGTGAAACACATCAACAGAATCAAGATGTTAGTGCACAATTTATAAATGTAAACAGAGAAAACCATAACAAATAGAATTTTCCAGCAATGACAGAAGTTCAGCAAAGTTTAGCAAAGATCCTGTTTGGATGCAAACATCATTAAAAGCAGAAAATGCAGGAAATACGTAAGGCAAAAGTTTTATTTTCCAAAGTGTAAGTATGTCCTTAGCATAATTTAAGTAATCCATTGCCATTGCAATTCTGATTGCTACAAAATTGAAGGTAAACTTTTTGACTGCACCTATTGCACGCTTTCTCCACAGCTGTATAATAAAACCCTTCTGTATCAAGAGATTCTTCACTGTGATTAGCTGGTCTGCAGGAGTTCAGTTAAGTAGTTGACTTAATTATGAAAGATGCTACTTGTTTGCATCATTCTATTTTATAATCCGCGGCATATCACTCCAAGCTTGAGATTTCTTTTTGGCCAGCTCCATCCATGATGGCTGATCCGGAGCAGCATTACTGGCTTGCTTCAAGTGGCTTATTTCCTCCTTATCCACCAGTGCAGGTGATGGAGCTACTGTGAATAAAACATATGGGCATTTTACACTTACTTGCTGTGCAACTAAACACCCTGTTTTATTAAATACTTCCCATGCCTTGCTCTTTGGTAGAAAATCTTTACATTTCACATGGAAGCTTCTTCTGCAATAAGTTATTGAAGAAATTACCATTCTTTGCTCTAAAAAATACAGATTTTTCATCACTAATATATTTTGATCCCTAAATTTACCAAAACTCAACATGATGACCTGGATTCCTTGCTGTGCCCTATGTTAACACCCAGGCCAAAGAAGAGAGTCTTTTCATTAGCTAAAATATTCACTTGTGAATTCCTCCTTTACTCAGCCCCCAACTCACAGGAATTTTATTACTTCAAGACTTCTGCCCTTTGAAATTTTGAAATTTTAATTTACCAAAGAGATTTACAACAAACTCGTGGGAGGACTGATGGTCAGACAGTTTGTGATCACATCATTCCAGCTTGCTGAGGAAGCTACATTTAAATTGAATGCTACTGAAAATATTTTTGCTAACATTTCACACTGGAATAGTACATTTGGGCTTCTGTCCTGGGAAAGGGCCTGGAGTTCTTGATTCACATTTCTTCCAACACAAGTTTTTGGCTACCCCTTGTTACTGTTTTGTTTGTAATCAAACTGGTAAAAAGAATATGCCACCAAATAAAACCCCAGACGTGAGTGCTGAGAAAACTCTTTGCCCTGGCTGATGTGGGGCTGAGGAAGAGATTAGGATCTAGCCCCTACTCCTTTTGCAGCACACTCAAGCAGGATTTCTTCTGACAAGGTTGTGAGATAACAGCCTACATTTTAAGCATTTTGTTTCTTACCAGGGACATAATGTGACAGTGAACTGTTTCTCAGCAGGGGTTTCGCTTCAGACTTTGTGTCTTTCCTCTGCTCTTCAGAAGTGGTTTTAGGTGCCAAGTGTGAAGGCTTGCTCCACTGTTGCTTCACTGGCCCCTAGGCACAGAGAGGAATAAAACCCAAGTAATGCAGGGAGAATGAGTTTAGTTTGGAAGAACACGAGCAAAGGTAGTGGATGGGGTGCCTGCCACAGTTCAGCAGACATTGGTCCCAATCCACTCCCTTGAGCTGATACCTGTTCAGAAAGTTAAGGTGTTTTCATGTTAACATCCATGACACTCAATTTTACGAATTAAAACTATCCCTCCATATCTCTTCTTCATAATGGTATGAGTAGATAATTATAGTCTTCACTGCAAAATGCATTCCAAGTCCTTTGCACATCTCTACTAGCATACACAGGATATGGAAACAGCCTCATTCTCTGATGTTTTTCTTCCATCTCCCAAATTTTGTGGGCTAGGGCACTGTATTTTTGGACAGTTGATGGTAAATGGATTTTTCATAAAAAAGAAATCAAACACATCTTCCAACAGATTTTCTTGCCAGCATCAAAAACTACCCTGAAGTGATAGTGCCTGGTGCCATGTGGGAGAAAGAGAAAGTGGGAGTCGTACAGTGGCACCAAGCCTCACATGCTGCAGTCAGAAGCATCTTGGCATGTTTCTCTGTTAGCTGCTATAGGGAAATAAAATGCATGGCATGAATTTCAGGGATCATTGCCAGCTAAAATCTGGAGTTTCCTGTTCTGACATAGAAACTGTATTTTGGGATTATGTTGAGCATTACTGCAGTTCAGAAGTTTGCCTAGACATCTTTTTAGGTATTATTTCTTGTTAATCTAACCACTGCTATTTTTCATCATCTAGAGATCTTCTGTTATTCCAGCATATAATACACCTGTCTGGGGTTCTAGCAGTACCACCTGAAGCAAGAAAGTAGGCCATTTGTATTGGGAGTGCTGTACTGGTATAGGACACACATGCTCCTGCATCAGAGCAGGGTTCTTATTTGTGCAGGATGCAAAACAGGCAGCAGGTTAGTGTTCTGGATTCATGCTAAACACTTCTGCTGGCACAGCTTTGTCATCTGGGAAGATCATTTGCTACAGGTATCACCCTGTTTTGCATGGGATCTCTGAAGAGGCAGTGTCAGCCCATATTCCATGGCACCACATGGGCTTCTGAATTATCCATATACAGGGAACCAGAATTTATATCTTGGCACTCTCTGCAAGTGCAAAAGTTATTTTTATCCTATTTCACTTCTCAAGGCTCTAAAAATTGTTACCTAGGAGCTTCTGGGACCAAGCTGTTCATTCAGTGTTAAATCAGTCAGGAGGTATAAGAGGTTCAATGGAAGGCTGTGCCTAGAAGGATAGTTAGAGAGAACATATTTCCTCTGCACTGAGAAGGATCAGAGACTACAGTTTAGCACCTCATTTTGGATATTTTAGCATGCAATACACATGTTAGTTCTGGTAGGTATGCCAAGAAATTTTACACACTTCACATAGTTCCAGGATTTCTTGGAGATACTAAATTACATATCTGAATAATCAGAGAACTTTGAATCTGTAACACATTTATGAGAGCAGTGTTTTTGTTACTAATAGTTAAACTCATTAAGTATCTGTAATCATTATGGCATCACTGGTAACATAGCAGTAGATCCAAAGAATACTACAGGAGGTGAAACAAAAGCATCACAAATTTGTACTGCAAGTACCTCTGTTTGTTCCTTTCCTTTATTCTGTTTCTCTGTGTTTGATTTATTATCTGGAGCCACAAGCTTTTCTCTGTCAAGTTCCTTTTCCTGATGCATGCCCCTCTGCTTTTGCCTTGCAATGGAAATCCAGGCTGGCTCTGTAGGAGTGTCAGGATCTCTTCCAGAGTCTCCAGCAGCCACGGGGGAAGGCACACTTTTCTCTGTTGACAGATTATTTATGTACATGGTTATAGGAAAAAGAGTTGTAATCAGCTTCAGCTCATACTTCTCAATATACTCAATAATATTGGTCCCAGGATATGAACCCAACCTGGAAAAATACGAATTCTGTTTAGTTTGGTCTCCAGAGAGCAATATTTTCCCGTGCTCACAGGTTTAAGTTATCATTCTACTAGTGAGAAACACTTTGTATCTTTCTTCAGCTGGCGTCGCAGTGTCACTGCCCTCACGTGAGGGAGATGCAGAAACATGAATCAAACTTCACTAATCTACCCATTTCCCAAGGTCTGCCCCTTCTGTTCCCTCTTCCACGACATCTTAGAGATGAGCAGCAGACAATTCAAAGGTGGACACAGAGGGACCGTGGTGTTTCAAAGGCAACCTCTTCCCCTCACTGTGGCTGCCCTCGGCTCCTGCTCTTCTGATGTCCATGCAGCAGCAGCCCGTGCCTTAGTCTGGTTCCTGCTTTCCTTCCATCCCTTCAGGAGCAGCCCCCCTCCCCAGCTCCCTGGAGTCTGCAGGTGCCATGGGGGCCTGTGTACAGCAGTCTACGGTGTCTGAGCACACAGAAGTACTGCTAAAACCAGAGTGACTTTCTGGTCTTCTGATGTGAGGTTTACATTGACTTATCCCTGCTGATGCTGACCACGCTCTTCACTGGGGCCAGTAACTTCCATTGTGCTCTACCAGAGCTGAGACTTCAGTGACACACAAAAAAGAAACAATTTCTGGAAGAGAAAGTCAAAAGTGCTACCCTGCCAACCTCACAACTGCAACCCAAGGACATGCAGAATCCAGGGTTATGAGAAAGAGAAGTACCCTGTATTCAAATACTCTGTGAAAGGAAATCCTGTCTATTCACTAAACAGTGGGTCAAGAGAAGAGCCTCAGCAGCTCCGCTGGCTCCATCACCCTGGTTCTCCATTTTTTGACTCACACTGAACACAAAATTGAGTTTCCCAACTAATGGTAGAGCTCCTCTATAGTTTAAATGAGGAACGAGAACAGGAGTAGCAACCTTAGACCCAAGAAGGTTGATTTTACCTTTCCCGGCCATTTCTGGCCACCAATGTATCAAAATTTACAGAAGGCTCTTTCAGAGCAGAAGTTAAGCTTCTCGTCCTCAAATCATGTGTGGCCCTGCTCTTAGGAAAAGTTTGTTACTTAGTCAGCATCCTGTTCAGGGACCTGGGAGGAGGCAGACCCAGCCAGAAAGGATTACTGCACTAGGGTCCCTTGGGGGCTCAGCTGCTCTGCTGACGTAGAGCCAGCCACGGGACCCTGTGGAGCTGTCAGACACATTTCTGGAGCACTATGGGCTAGTTCAGCAGGATGTGGCCCTGATCAGGAAAGCAGGCAAACGTCTCTGAAAGCACATTTGAGATGCCTCATGAAGGCATAGGAGATGAAAGGGATGATGCTCTCCCAAGAGCTGGAGTCTGCCAACACAGGCGTATTATGAAAGCCCACAAACTTGCTTTGCTCAGGGATTTTCTCAAGTCATTTTTATACCTCACCAGAGAGAGAGTAGTTATTTGAACAAGAAAACATTGTAAAGCCTATGTCAGCTAAAAAATGAAAAAGAGAAAAAACTCCAAATGCCAAAGCAAGATGTTTTGCCAGCTGATGCCTGCATTTCCCTTCACATTCACCTCATGCAATCTTGCAGGAAAACCTCTGGAAGAAACAAGCCATAAGCCCAGCTGTGCAAATGCAGCACGGATAAAACAGGGGCCCTGAACACTGAAGGAGCTTCTCTCCCTCTTTTGCAGCATGTTACTCCAATTCTCTGCATCCTAACTAACCCCCATCTTTGCATGACAACAGCTGTTCCTCCCATACTCTTTTTCCCATCACTGTTTTTTTTGCCTTCCACTGGCTCTCCTCGCTTCATTTTTATCTCATTTTACAGGATGATAAAGAATAAGGCTGGGAGAGATCTCAATATGTCATGTAGTCTATCCCAAGGCAAGATCAGCTGAAAAATCAGTTTCATAGAAACTGTTTCCTCACAAATTTGTATCTATATAACTCTCCAAAAACAGGACAGGTCTCAGAGTCTCCCTAGGCAACCCATCCTATGGCACAGCTCTTTTTTTCTACTTTTTTTTTTGCCTATTGGGGTAAGTTAAATCTTCCTTGCTCTAATTTAAATCCTTAACTACTTCTCCTACACACTATGGACACGAGCAGATTACTCATAGTCTCCTTGCAACAGCCTGTTATGCTTTGGAAGACTTAGACCATGTTTTCCCTATTTTTTTAACTTTTTTGATTAATCGTATTATCTAGATCACTCTTTCTTTTGTGGGAATTGTCCTAGTTTGGTCCAAATCTTCTTCAAATATGATGGTCAGAACTGGCACTTGAGATGAAATGGTGTTAGCATCAACTAACATGGAAGGACTACGCCACTTCACCTGGCATAGTTTTCTGTATACATCAGTCAGTGCCCCTTAACTTCCCCAGCTCTGCAAGATAACCACTAGCAAGTCAAGGTCTGCTAGCCCATCTTCTCTCAGCATCTTAGAACAAACTTCATTAGGATCTTCATAAGTGAACCCACACAGTTGAAATCATGCGATGTCTGCTAATGCATTTGCCATCACATTCCCTCCTTTGCTTGCAGCCATGCTCTTGAGCCCATCTGCACCTTTTTAGGTGGTGGGCAATTTGGGCAGGACCTATTAGTGCACTGCCCAGTAAAACCAGGTGCTACACTTCATCAGCTCCCAAAGCACTGCTGTGGCACACGGATGAGCTGCCACTACTGAAGGTGATGTCCACTGTTCCTTAGAGCTGAGGACCAGCTCTCTGGCTGTACAGTACAGCTGCAGACACACCACCACATGCATCCTCTTCCACCATCTCTTTGCTTTCACCATCTGTAATGTCTTGGTGCTCAAAAACTCCAATGTCTTTATCCTGAAGGTCCTTTTCAATCCTCCCACACTTTTTGATGATACTGGGAACCTGGCTTCTGCCTTGATGCTGCTAGTGATGTACATCTTAGCTGCTGTGACTCCAAATCCCCCTTTGTGCTTTGTCCCATTTTCCCTGTCACACCACAGGACCTTTATGTAAACATCAAGGTTGTTCCTCCTCTGCTTCCACCACACAATCCACACTGACAAACTGACTGCTATGCCCAGGCTCTATTTACTGCACTACATGTAATGGCCTTATTGCTACCTGTGCTTCCATTTCTCTGTCATCCTCATGAACTTAGGATTCATCCTGCTGTTATTTCACTGTGCATTGCCTGGCACAACAGGGTTTCCTGCAGTGATGTCTGGAGGCTGGTATTATAACAATGTTTTTCATAAGGCAGACACTAATGAAGGCACCAAGCACCCTTACTCTTCAGGCAGTTCTCCCTCATGAGATGCCAGACATCGTAGTCATGTCAATTAGAAGGCAGCCAAATTAGAGCCAGGTATCATTCCATAAGAGATGGTATCCAAATGTCCCTTTGGTAGTAGGGAACAAAAGCTCTTCATCATAATATTAAAGATTTTATATGTATCTGTACAGGCCAGCTTAGGACAGCAGAGTAGTCACCTACAGAGGATCAAGAACTGATCTGCTGCTGGGAGAGGCTTTCTTGTGTCTTTAAGCAATTACATTCTGTCCTCGTTCCTTCGAGAGTCTTTACTGCAGAGAGCCATACAGGCAGACAAGACAGGGGAAATGCCTTATCTTCAGAAAAAGAAACCATCAGATGCAACCCACGCAGGATTTGCTACCTCATCCGTCAGCCAGAATTACTGTAAGGGGTAGAAGAGGCATATTCACTATTTATTATCTTTCCCATTGCCCAGAGGTGCTTTACATCCTCCCACCTCCAATTAGATAAGGTTTCTTGGCAGTATACATGCACCATTGTTCCAGCCAGAAGGAGGAAAGGTGGTGAAGTAATCCAGGAGACAGTATGGTGAAACAAGCTGGCACTTTAAGGTGACCTGAGACTGTCCCAGGAAGCTCTTGGTACCCTAAGGGACACAAAGAGGCAAAAAGCTTTCTCAGGAAGTGACTGTTCTCAAGGGAAGTGCTGCTCACACACATTTCTTGGTTCATGACTGTCTGATCACCTTGAACAAGCTCTGTCTTATCTAGTCATGGGACAGTCCATGTGCTTTCATGGTTCACCATGTGGCAAAGCACAGCATTTAAGGAACTGGGCAGCCAGAGTGGAACCAAAAGTACTCACAAGGACGATTTTTATTCCTGTTTCTGCTGCATGTCACATGCACAGCAAATGGCACAGAAGCTCCCAGCTGGTGAATGCCTCTCTTACAGAGACAGCAAAGTAGTACAGAATGCAAGCAGTGGCATCCTCCATCTGAAGCTGAGCCAGTTTTGACAGACCACAGCCACCATAAATGCCCTGTGTTTCATTTCTCCTTTGTCAAAGCAGGGCTGAGCCTCTTCCTTCCGTGTTACGCTTGGGAGATTTTCTGAATAAAACTAAAATCTAAATAATATTCTTCATTTCATATTACAACATGTTATTTTAAACAATGTGCTATTCAACTCATTACTTAATAACTTCATAAGCTAATAATGGATATTGCTGGCAGCAATTTGTCTCTCATTCATTCAGTTTTAACCTCGTGATTGCTTCTTTCCCTGGTTTCCTTGGAACTGGCTTGACCTCAGGCTTTTTTGAAAGGGAAGAGTCCCTTCTTCCGCTTGGGATAAGCCACCAACAATGGGAAGATACCAGGTAAGAACTTGTCAAGCCAGTCTGTGCATAATGTCACCAGGTATTAAAACCAGCAATTAATGTAAGCTGCTGAGGTCTTTTGCTGCCACTTGAAACCACACCCAGAGGCTGCTGAAGCCTTCCCTTCCTGTCTTGCCCACAGCCACCAAATACACACGGGACAGTCACAAGATCAGCTGTTCTGTCTGCATTCTTCACCACTTCCACAGCTTCCAGACCAACCACTGAGGATAGGCTCTGAAGCCAAGTGAACCACAGCCACCTTCTCAATTCCCTCCTGCAGATCAGAATCCCCCGAGCTCTCCTCCACGGGGTCTGACAGCAGCAGGGCTGGCTGCCTCAGTGGTCCTCTAGAGGGGGGAAATTCCCCTGCTGCAACCCCATTTAATGCAGGTATCTGTTTCCTTTAGCATCTTACTAAAACTTTTTTTTACTAAAACATTTTTTTTTCCTCAGACTTAAGCTATGATCTTAGAGATGAATTTTTTTCTGCCTAAATATTGTGGAAATAAACATGTACAATTCTCATTGATATTTGGATATTATCCTGTAACGTGTGTCAGGCTGGTTGTATGAACAATAAGATGAAGATAGAACATCAATCTTTATGTACAAAAGGAGCTATGATTGACTTGTTGTTGTGCATGGGTTTATACACACACAGAGAAAGTGAAAGAAAAATATATATCTATTTCTGTCTATTGACAGACAGATATACTTCATGTATTCAAATGTACCTTTCTCTGTGTGCTGCTTATATGGATAAACACAGCAAAGACATATTTAACCATTACCCTGAGATTTAGGGATTAACTTTGTCTTTTTTAGAGATGGCCTCAGATTTCTTTAAATCTGAGACCTGTTTTCTTTAGATCAAAAAGCCTCTGTGCACACATTGTAGCAGAGGTTCTTTATGACATGTAAATCTTATACCTGGAAAACAACATCTTATGCCTGCAAGGACTGCAAAGAGTTGTTACTCTTGCTGTGCATCTGTGCAGGCGAAAGGTCAGAGCCAGAATTTAGAGTCTTTTGAAAGTCAAACCACTAACAGCAAGCAAAACTAGCTTGTGGATTCCCTGAGTGTTTTAAAAGCAAACATACTTAAAACTAATCCAAACAACTTTACACAGGGAGATAACACCCTCTGTATATAAGTGTCATTGTTTTATATCACTGCTTATGCATGCATATTTAATTCCACACTGTTGTATCTTTGCTCATTTATAAAACTCCAGTTATTTTAAGAAAGGCTTTACAAATGCATACAACATTTAGAATACCCTGGCCTACATATTTCCCTTTGTTTATTAAGGCATTACATGCATTCATGTCAGTATACACACCCAATCCCTTAATTTCAGACAAAGCTATTCTAAAAGATTTGGTTAAGTATTTCTGACATTTCTTTCTTCCCTAAGCTGCTCTGTGAGGTATTTGACTTTTGATTGGATCTATACCACCGGTGCCAGAAGAGTCTTTTTTACACAAGAAACTGCCGTTTGCATCAAAGTCTGTTTCACTGCTGGAAAACAGCCATGTTGCAAAATAGCCTGACACAACTGAGAAAGCAACTTCTTTTGGAAAAAAAAAAAAAAAAAAAAAGACAGCTTGTTTTTCAGCTTTTTCAGCTGTAGCCAGGACAGCATTAAAGCAATGTCTTTTTGATGCAGAGAGAAACATTTTTCTTGTCATTCCAGAGCCTGTATTTGCCAGACAATACACACCAATTTCATTCACCATTACATCCATCGTTCTTCCCTGAGCTCTTTTTCTCTTTTTAGAGGATGTCTCCCCACTGCAGCTCCTCAGTCGCTGATTTTTGTTTATACTTATATGCAGATTCACACAAGAATTGCTTATGGTTTCGCTCTTGCAATAACCTGTTAACATATGGTAATTGTTTCTGCCCTTTACAGGATTTATAGCAAAATGTGTCAACTCCAAACAACACAGCGTAACCTTTTAAATCTTGCAAGGACTTGTGCCTTTAGCTCCAGAAACTTAAAAATGACTCCTCCTGGGGTGACTCATTTCACACAGACATTAAAGAGCCTACTTGCAGCCTGACAGAGGTAAAGCAATCCCTCACTAGTTCCCCAGAAAGCTCTGGGGAGTAGGAGTGCTGCTTTCACTGGGCGTGGTAAGCCAGCATCCCATCAACTCTCCTGTTCCTTTGGTACCAAGAGTGCTGAAAAGCTAAAATGTGAACTGAATGAACCACATTGCTCCTGCTGACCTCATGACGCAGCAAACTGACTTTTTTGAAATGAATGTACATGAGAAGGGAACTGCATCCCCTTGTATCACCATTTCACAGCTTGTCTTCTTGTTCAGCACGGGGATTTCCTAACATGCAGTGGGAAGAAACTCCCTGACAGCATAAAGTGTCTCCTGATGGTGACCGCAGCTCTTTGAAAGGGCTGATGAACTCAAGGACTAGGAGAGAGCTGGGTGGGTGCAGGGAAAAAAAAAAAAAGTGGGTGTACAGGCAGATCAGGAGGCCAGAGATGCCTGATAAGACACATGATCCATGAAGGGCTGTGTTGATTGTGTTCATCAGATTTCTCCTGTTTGCAGTTGCAAAGACACAGTCCTGACTCACCGAGCTGAGAGAAACTTTTCAAAGAGCTTAAGATGATGTTTGGGCAGACCTACTACCCTTCTAAGTGCCCACTGCATCCCATGCCTCTCCTATGCCTCACACAGGGACATCACTTTTGGGGTCACTGTGCAATTTTTCCCAATAAAGCTGGTGTGGTGCCAGGGCACTCAGAGGAGGTGGGCACACCTCATTCACCCAGGACTTCAGGTGGCCAGATCAGGCTGATGTGGCAACTTAGCACAAGGAGGTGCGTGGTCAGCTGTCCAAAGAGAAAGGTCTGCAGTGGGTCAGGTCAGCTTGGAGAAGACTGCTTTTTATTTAGAAAACTCTTTCTGAGTCCTGGCATGCCCTCATATCAAAACCCATTACCAAGCAAACCAAAGCTGGAAATACGTGGAAAACTGCCACAGCAAACCTTTTAGCAAAACTATTTGCTTAAGTTGATACAATAAGTGGGGCAGTAGATAAGGAAGAAAACTAATTGCCATCACAGACCAATCTGAACCATCATTTTAAACAACCTCAGGCCAGACAGATTTGGTGTAATACTCTCAGGTGGAGAGGAAAAAAGCAGGGCTTCTTAACCCTGTTTCAAATTCCAGGTGCATGCATCCCTGCCAGGGAGACGGAGACTCAACTCTCACCCACAGATCCTATTTTGCAGAGTGCAGTCCTGCACCTCAGGGCAGGAGTCTCCTTCATGCTAGGGCTGAGGAGCCACAGAAGAAGCCTGGAGGAGAAATGTGTTCCCTGGCTTCATTTCTTCCCCTTCTTCCTTCTCCAGCACTCATTGTCTTTCACTGCAGGAAGACACCCCAGTCCATCTGCAGGCACTGTGGGACTCAGCAAGAGGGGTGTGACAAAGGGCTGTGTGAGGGAGCACTGATATTCCCACTGCTCTCCTCCATACCCTGCCAGAACAACCCTACATGCTAGGTCTTCTCCTCTCTTGTCCCACTATGACCCTCCCCAAAATCTCAGTCCATCAGAGATGTGGGCATCACTACAAATAATCAACTACTCAGGACAGCACAGAGAGGAAAATGCCTTTAAAGGGAGTGTTGGGATTATATACACATATATATCTGTATATCTGTATATATCACCTGCCTTGCCTGCAGGGTGTGGGGACCTCTGGCTGGATGGCTGTGGGGACCCCATCCAGCTGTGGATCTTAATGAATCCCCTCCTTTGCGATGGCGGGGAGAGCAGGAAACTGTGAACATGGCCAAAGTCCTGCAAAAATGTCTGTGATGCTGCAGCAGAGGACTCCTGAAATCAGATGTCACTCAGGGCATCAGCAAGTTGCCTCTGGGGCCAGGAAGAGACTTTTGTCACCCTAGAGGACAAATGGCCTCCTGTGCCCTGAGATCTTCTTCTCTCTTGGTGCTTCCCTACTCCAAAGCTCAGAGACTGACCCCAATCAGAGAAGAGCAACCAGATGGGGGGAAGCTCTGCAATGGCACAGAGAAACCTTATCATTTGCTTGGCCAGCATCATCTCACATTCTTATCATCAAACCCATGCCCAGACAGGACCAGGACACGGAAGACTTTTCTTCCACGTATCAGAAGACCTAAAGATTCTTTTTCCCCTCTTGGCTGTTCTCTGAAGAGCAAAGGTCTTCTGCTAGAACTGCTTGAGTTTGCTTCACCTTGTTTACTGTCATTGCAAAGACCTCAGACAGTGGTGCCACTTCCAGCCTTTTCTGTTCTCTGCCTGTAGCCCACAGGATATTAGTCTCCAGACGTCTGATTATTTTCTTAACTCTAACCCAATTATATAAGACAGACAACAGGGTGAAATTTAACAATCTGCAGGAGACAGGATCTTGTGGTCTCTCCTGGCTTTAAACTCCAGAAAGCTTCAGGGTTGTTAATTTTTGTTTTAAACAAGGAATGAGTAATGATAAAGATGGATAAATGAATAAGAAAAGTTCACAGGAGGCAGTAAATAAACGGTGTGTTTACCATGGCAGGCAGTGACTGGCCTCATTGCATTTCTGCCTTAATGCTATGCTGAAAAAGAAGGTCTAGAGGTCTGAGTCACTTGTCCCACACAGGGCACTACACTTAATATGTGCTCCTGAATTTTGAATTGCCATACAGCAGCTCTAAATGGGGACACTTAGTGGCTTAATATTTCTGTTTTCCAGTATTTGGTAGTGTACTTTATTTTTTGAGTGTCACTTTAAACATCCTTTAAACAAGACCCTGAAATTCAAAAATCAGAGGTAAAAATATCTTATTCTGTCTGCTGTTTCTTCCCTGCTGTCATTTTGATAATCTTTTCAGCAAGGGAAAATAAGGGAGCAACATCACTGAAGGCAGAGCCATCAGCTCATGCTCACCAGACAGATACAACAGTGCTGCCTCATGCTCTCCATGGGTAAGGCCACTCTCTGCAAGTGAAGGTAAATTTATAAAGTTTTGGGAGTCTTACCAGGCACTTTACAAGCAGTTGACTGTTTCTCCAAGTCCCTGTCTTCATTTCTGGATTCAGGAGAGTGAACAGCTTTGTCCTGCTTCTCCTTGCTTGCAGTAGTGTTCGGAATGGTTATGTTTTGCAACACTGGCTTTTTAGGCAATGGAGGTTTGCTGCTAAGCTGTTCAGAGGACTTTGCTTTGGGTTTGATCTTTTCATTTAAAGAACCACCAATATTTGTACTGGATGTTTTTCTGATCTCTGCCTTATCACCTCTTAGAAAGGAAGCCAATCCCTCACTTTCTAAATTAAATTCTGCACTGTATCTTTTAATCCCTTTTGATTCTGGTGGTGAGTTGTCTCCATATTTCAAGGACAGTGAGGTGGATCTAAGTTTCACTTGAAAAGGACTTTTATCTCTACAACTTGGCTGATTCTGAGATACCACTGAAGAATTGCTTGGCATTGGTGCTGCATCAACAGCTGGAGAAACACCAGCCAAAATTTCTGTAGGTTGGCCTGTGTTCTCAGAGTAGGACTCTGGCAGCAAAGTCTGCTTTTTATTGCTGCATTTTTTCTCATCCAGATCTGATGCCTTCTGGAAGTCTTCTTCCCACTTCTCATCTCTTGAGGAGACCTTTGCTTTGGACAGGAAGAATCCAGTATTTAATGAGCTTTCCAAGTCTGATCTTTCTGGGAAATGCAGGCTTCTGGTTCTTGGTCTCTCCCGTGCAGAGGAAACAGAAAACTTTTTGAAGGCACTGAGTTCATTGACTGCTTTTTCAGTTTTCTTCCCCAGCTGTTCCTCCTTGTGGACCACTGACCGACTGTTCTCCTTACCAGAAGCAGCTGCCTCCTCCGTAGTCTTTATTTTCTCTACGGAGCAGAAAGTAGATGATCCCATCTGCACTGAGGAAGCAGGATGTGAAACATGGAATGAGTCTATGGGCTGGGAAGAATCCATGAAAAACTCCTTGCTGGACTCTGATAATAGAGTAGACTCTTTCTTTGCCCCTTTATTACAGGGCATTTCCACAGGTACATGATCATCCTTCTGTTTATTTTGTTCTGACCTTCCCAAACAAACAATACTATTCTTACTAATTGAAATATTTTCTTCAGATGGTAATTTATTTAATGGAAACACAGTAGGAAGCTCCTTATTTTCTTGATTTAAAATATTGGTTGACACATCCCCAGACAACAGAACCAGTGTTTCTGAGGAATCTTCTTGCTTTTGTACTTCTCTGTCTGAACTGGAGTAGGAAGAAGTCGCAGAGTCTTTGTCTTCCGTCAGCAGTGAGGACTCAGACTCCTCAGATGTCATTTCCAGTGTTGGTTGGCAATCCTCCGGCTTATTCTCTGGTAGCAGGGTTTCCTGTACAGCAGCAGACTCGGAAGCAGGCTGAGTCATCACTGGTCTCAAAGCAGGGGGGAGGTCCTCAGGCATTCTGGGCTTTGGCCAGGAAGCCACATTCTGCGTTGCAGCTGTGCTGCATGGCAGTTCGTGATTGCTGGGTTTGAATACAGCATCATCCTCTTCTTCTTCCTCTGGGGTACAGCTCAAATCAGTCAGAGATTCAGACTGGGTCCTCTGTAAAAAAGAAATTCAGAAAGTCCCGTCACCATGTACAGCTTCACTTTTTTTTTTTCTTATTCATCATTACATTTGCAACTGAGATTTTAGAGAGAAAGGCAATACTTGCCTCCAATGCCGAGCTTGCAGTTTTCTTAACCTACAGACGGGATGCTTTTTTAATTAAGCAGATCCTGGAATAATGCATTTAACCAATATAAAGGCAATGAGTGACATTTCCTTCTGCACAATTAGTGCTTTCATGCCTTTGTAGATGGGAAGTCCATCAGAACAATGGCCATTGGACTGTCCTTGGCAATTGATTCTCCAGAGCATACTGCCTATGTTGTGCTGCTCTTAGGCAAAAAGCAACACTTGAAAGAGAAAAATCTGTCCCCTTGTATTTTGCTACTTCATACTAGCATTAAAAATAAAACAACCTATTCTTCCTAAAGCATGACTCTGAAGAGGAAAGGGTACATAGAAGGAAGAGCAAAATCCTAACAATTCCATCTGGTTATGACACTCCATTCCAGCTGAGTATCTGACCCACATGGCAGTCTTGTATCCAATCCCACTGTCACACAGCATTACAGCCTTGCCTCCTTTGTGTAAAAGTCTTCTTTTTCTTTCAAGAGTTAAACTATTTGATAAAAGTTTATAAATTCATCTGTAGTTAAAAAGTTTACAAATTCATATGTAGTTATCTGTGAGGTCTTGTGATTAAACTTGATGTGAGGACTGGCTAAATACACAGGATTATTTGAAAGCGCAGTACTGAGCTGCTGAATATACCTTTTCATATGGTGCCTGTATTAGCTCACTGTTTCACCGTAGTTTGTTGGGTAAATATATACTTTGGATGTAGGCCCTAACTCTAAGAACACAAGAACTGCACTTTGAAGATATTTTAGGGTGCTTTCGACTTCTTGTTTTGCAAATGCAATTGCAAAAAAACCAGTTGCAATGCCACCTGCATTCACAATCCATATACAAAAGAACATAAAAGCAGAAGATATCAGTTAGCCAGAAGCAAGGTGCACAGGCAGAGCTGGGCAAGAAAACATTAAAAATTGTGTTATCAAAATATGTGAACACTCTCCATGGGAATCCAGAAGGGCTTAGTCAGCTGGCAGTTTATAGGCAGTCTGCACAAAGCAATCGTATTTCAGTAGAATGGTAGAGGAGGATTGATCGGTGAATTATTGCTTTACATGTTTTTCTAAATAACTGGCCTCATCATTGTGCTGCTCACAGCAGTGCTCTACCGAGCTGAAAGGTTACTCACAGATTTGGAGAAGTACAGAATATCAGCTGAGTAATATTTTGAGACAGAGGGAATAATATTTCTGGTAATAAGCAAGCAAAATTAATGGTTTTACTGTATTTAAAACATTGAAAAAACCCACAAACAATAAAGTACAAATATTGTAGTAAAAGCTGAAAACTTTAGTGCTAAAAGAGAGGAAGGAAAGAAAGAAAGAAGAAAAACTAAGGTATGCCCTTCACAAGATATGACAAAGAATCAGATAAATGGTGTTTTAAAGGATGGTTTACAAAAAAAGATAATTTTTTTAATACGATACACTTTTTAATAGCCTTTTTAAAATAGTATACACTTTCATTTTTATTGTGGGGGTTTTTTTTCTGTTAAGACTTATTTAAAATCACTGTAGGGCATGTAAAGGATTTACAAGTTTTGGGGCAGGGAGAGGTCTGAATTTAGAACAGTCCTAATGTACAGAATTTGGCTCCAATTAATAGACCAAAACTTGCTCTTTCTGTACTTTTTGAAAATATAAGATAAATTATATTTTGGAAGTTTAAACAACTCCTCCATGAGTAGTCTCCAAAAGACTCAAGATTTTACAGGATATTTCAGACTATGAAAAGTACAGAACTTGATCATCACACTTAAAAAAAATCTTTTTATTAAGAAATGAAGCAGTCAGTCCAGCTTCTGCACCACAAACAGGATACTAAATTGTATTGCACAGTGAATTTAAGAAGAAATTGTTATATACACCACTGCATCAAGAGCTAACAGGTAAACGCATAATGTTTAATCTGTTCCTAGTGTCTAGTTCAGATACTCATCAGATAACAGCTATTAAAACCCAATGAAATATCCATGCTGCAAACTGACTTTGCCATATCTGAGTTTGAAGTACAAAGTCCAGTAAGAACTTTCTGGGTTTGTGTCAAAAGTGACACTCTTTATTTTCACATGTACCTGGGAAAATTTTCTCATTCTACTGGATCTCTGGTTCCGGGGTTTTATTAAAAGCTTATGTTTCGCAGCAGAATTATCCAAGAAAGCAGAAAGCTCAGGTGGAGTGTCAAAATTGGCTGTAGGGGAGATGGTACTGTCAGATGTCCGGGGAGATCCAGTTTTGGTACTTCCACGCCTAGTGAACAGCTGACTGTCTGTAGAGCGAGATCTAGATGAAGAACCCAATGTAATCTGAAAAAAAATTAAAAACCCCAAATGGAAACAAAGAAGCAAAGACACAAAAATAACAATTCTGCAAATAAGTAGCCACGTTTATTACCATTTTAAGTTTGCCTCTTTTTGACATTTCTTTAAAATACATTGCATTTCCTAATGTTGCACGTGATGTACTGGTGTTAGCAATTCTGCATTTTTAGCTGCTTGAATATTATGATATACTGTCCAGTGGGAAAGAGCAAATCCCATCTAACTGGAAGATCTAAAGCCCACAGATGCATGGCCAGCATGTTTTAGAAGACAGATTTATGAAGAGTACTCATTTACAGAACCTAAAGGGCCATTTTCCTTTCTGGGTCTGTCCTCCAGCATCTTTGTCTGGGTTCCTACCCACAGCTGTTTTGTGCTGAGCATCTTTAGCTTCCCATATGTCCACAGGTCCCTTCCAACTCTACGATACCCTCCTAAAGACAAAAGAATTAAGAATTAGTGGCATTGACACTTAAGTCAGCTTGTGTTTTCACCTCATGTATTTATATCTGCATTTACTGGAAAGGTAAAATTTCATTAGTAGACTGTTTTGGGGAAGGAAGTGATGGATAATTCCTGCTAGAGGCCAATAACCCATCCAGAAGCAGCTCCTGAATGCTGCAAGGGATGTTGTACTTTCACAAACCTGGAATTCAACTTGCCTGTGAGCTTCCCCAAAAACTACCCTAGTTCCAGGGATGATGCAGAAAGGACACTGGAAAATTTATTAAAAATTACTCTAAAAAGGGTTCCTCCTCTCCCTCAGATTCAGTTTTGCAAATAGGCAAAATGGTATTTCCAAACTATGTCACAGCATTAACATGACCTCTGACAACACATGACAGCACTCCCTTTGTAGGCTAGAAATTCCAGTTCATTTCATGGGAGGAGATTTCCTCCTTCATCATGATTTCTTCTGTGGGAATTCTTCTTTCTTCTTCTTTCTTTTTTTTCTGGAGTTGGTATTTTACTAAGGAGGTTGAATGGGAGAAGGGGAGGGCAGGTTGGTGTTCATTTTACTTTGAGAGGGAAAAAGCATCGGCATTTTCTGCAAATAGAATTCTGCAATATGCACTGCGGCCAAAAGATACTCTGTAGTGTAGTGAGGGCCTGCTACAGCTTGCTCAATGGCCAGGGGTAAAGTCCCATTCATTGTAGCAGAGGCTGGATCCACACCTTCTAATCATACTTTCTACTTAAGAAAAAGAAGGTAGCTCAGACATGGTGAATAATGGATGCTCTCATTAATTTTAACTCTACAATATCTGCAGTCTAGTAGTCAAACATGACTAATGTACAACAAACGATAGGTGGCTGCATTATACATTAGTACCTAACAGTGAATACATTGACATTTCAGCTCCATGATAAAGACACAGCACATGTTCTCTTTCAAGGCAGGTCATTATTTGCCTGCCTTTCTTTTGGCTCCTGCTTTTCCTCGAAAACTTTGCATGTCTTCTCGTTGGCAGTGCTCAGTGTTGGCCATTACACTGGAAAATCCAATGTCTGGTTTCTTAAATTTCAGCAGCCTTAGTGAATGCCAGCTCTGAGCCGGCTGCAGAAGTTCTTTGTCCCATGAAGTCTGGCTTTGACAAAGCCTACTGGCGAAGGAAGAGCTGGCAGACCCCTTTCTCCAAACCTCATGTGCATGTGGCTCAGTCATCCTTCAGCTGGTCATGCTGGGTGGCACAAGGTGGGGGGTCATGAGGAAACCCCATCCCCAAAGCCCAGACAGGAGAGCTGTGATTCCTTTCTTCAATCCTGAAAGGCTGCTGAGACACAGCAAGGTGTCAGTGCTGCCCAAAACCTCAGGGCTCTGTGGTGCAAAATTCCTCAGCCCTGTGAAGTGGTCTCCTCTGACTTCTAAAAGCAGGGCTAATTTCTCTGAAATGCCAGGTAGTAGATCCTATGGTTTGGGAGGAAAGCCTTCAGATGGAGCTGCATTCTGGCTGCACTCTCATACTGGCATGGGATGATGAGAACTCTGAGCTAAATGATAGGGCATGTGGAAAAAGCTAAGCAACTGTGTAGTCACTGCCACGACTCAGGAGTCAGCAAGTGACTCAGATGTAATGTTAATGGAACAACAGGGAGACAAATCCTCTTTTAGCAAACATGCATCTGGACTGGGTACAATTACAGTGAGCCCATAACAGCTTTCAAGAAATACTTTCTTCATGTGTTCTGTTGTTTTTATTTTAAAAATATTAATATTGCACTGCATATAAGCAGTTTTTTCAAACAGCTTCATGTGGAATCTAAGAAGTAAGGCCAGAAATTTTTGCTGAGCCCTGCTGCAGCTGGTCCTGAAATACATTTTGCATAATAACCAAGAAATGGTCAGCCCAGGACTAGTTTCTCTATTTCATTTCTGCAATTTCCCTCCACCCCTCCTCCTATTTCTAGAAAATGTTCTTCCCTCTACCCCCTGTGTTGTTTCCACCACGACTCCAGCTGCGGACAGCTAAAAGGGACTCTTCAGAGCTTTTCAAAACAGCCCTTTAATCAGCCAGAACGGCTGGCTGCTGATTGAAGAAAGCCATCCATGCACCTATACTTGAGCTCTGAAAAACATCACTTCAGCAAAATTCACAGCCAGAATCCGACTGAAGGCTGAACTCAGACTCCTAAGCAGCAATGTCAGCCACTGTCATCAGGCACACACTTTCTGTGTCAGCGTGAGGTAACTTTGTACTTAAAGCAGGGTCTGGGCAGATTTCAGAGGATCTAGAGCTCGTTCCCATCTCTTCAATAAGCTTTCTCCCTTACCCTATGCATGCAAGTCAAGCAGACTTTACTGCAATTTCCCATCTTTCAGAAAACAGACACTGCTTCAGTGCCTAAATCTGGTTGGTTGTGCTTGGAGATTAAATAATGTCTATAAAGCTTGCTAAAGGATATGAGCTTTTCTAGAGACCTTAATTATTATCGATGGGAAATTACTTTGCATCAGAATTATATCGATAAATAATCATAGTTTTTGTGTTAGACAGGCATTAAAACAGCAAACACAAGCAGGCAATCACATGCATACAAAGCTGGTTTTTGCAGCAGACAGGCAACAAAATACTATTTTTTATATTTCTTTTAAAAACTATTATGGATAATTGCTTGTCCCTTAATACATTTGGCAGAAGTTACCTGTTCTTCTTCTTCACTGCCTGTTCCAGCTAAACTCAAAGAGCTAAGGTGCTTGTGAGAGTCAGAGAACTGTGGGATGGAATGAGGAAGAGATTCAGTAAAAGATGACAAACAAGGTGGATTTAATCGCAGAAACCATCTACACAAAGTGCACAAAGGTACTGACAATGTGAGTTGTTTTTCTCTACAGTCTTAAGGATTAGCAAGGACACTGCAAACATGAAGTATAAGACTTGCAGATAAAGAATGAAATAATCTAACAAAACTATCATAAAAAAAATTCAGATTATTTTATGTTTCTTTTTCCAATGACACCCTAGAAGAACATTAGAGAGCTCTCTTATCAATACACTCAAGGAGGAATACAGATTTTTCAGCCTTATTTTTTTTTATGCCTGGCAGCTCTTTGTAGTCTCTATAAAAAACACAGCATTGCCATGCATGCACACAAACACATACTCTTCTTCCTAGTTCTGCATTTTCTGGTGTGATATTTATATTTTAACAGGACACAGATTTTTACACAGAGGGAGAGTGTTTTCCCAATTGGAGCAAGGTATTTCTGAATTGCTCAGAGGTTAAATAGTGATACATAAAACCAAATACTTTATTCTACCTTCCACATATAGGTAAAAGAAGTCATTAAACACTCATTTTTGTCAACACTGGAACTACTCACTCTTGTTCTCATGCCTGAGTTTAGGCTTTCATGAAGCAAAGACATTTCTGGAGGGCTCCTGGGTAATCCATCATCTTCAGAACTGGTCCCAGCATCCTCTGTTCGCTTTGCATGAAGTCCAAATGGAGGTGGAGGTCCCAATTTCATGGTAGGCTGGAGTTTCAGCTTCAGCGTGGCATAAAATACATTAGCTTATGATAGTGATGGAGGTTTCCCCAGAACATTTTTTTAGCTGAGGTCAATGAGTTACCATTATTTTAACTTCATAATTGAATGATCTAGGACACAGGACATCTGACTTTACACATTCTCTTAGGGAGCCAAATAAACTACCCATTTTCCAGCTGTCATTTATGTAGAACCAAGACAGGATACTGCTGTCTAATTAAGAAATGCAACATTTGATGTAAGCAGCAGACAGATATTACTTACTAATCAAATGTTCAATCACAAATAATATTAAAAAAAAAATCAAGCCTGGAAAGACATTCCACGTCCTGCATTTGAAAAAAAATCATGTTATGTAAATTACCTGTAAAGCTCTAATCCGATCAGAAATGTTCTCTTGAGAAAACACTCTTACTGGCCTTGCAGGCTCTTGCCCAGTCTCAAGGATGAAAATGCTATCATGTGATAAAGCTCTGCTTCCCATAATGCCTTTGTGTGTCCTAGAATAATATAACAAATGAATGAAAACATGCAAATTTTTTGCCATTTCTCTTAACTTAAGTGGTCTATTGAATGTGGAATGGGAGACAGGTATGCACAGCATACACCACAAACAAGATTCCAGACTTCTCCATTGATACAATACAGTCATTCAGGATAATCTAAGTAACAACTTTAAAAACCAAAAAAAAATTTGTAAATGCTGTTATCTGTCATGTTAATAAACTGAATCAAGGTTAAAGACAGTTTAACCCTAGAGGATGGGTTATATCTTATGGAAAAAGCTACTGCCCCTTGGGTGGAAGCCAGCAGTTGGGTGGTGTCACAGTGCCACAGGCAAGCCCAGGTGCAAAATGAGGAGATTTCACATAAACCAACCTGTACTGACACTTCTTGCTAATGTAAGACAATGTCTTGCAAATGAGTGACCATTACCATAGGAAGAGTAAGTACCTTTTACTATCCAAATGGGGTACAGCATTTAATATATCTCTGCCATACAGATCATTAGCAAAAACATTCCAGGCAATGTAGTCCTCACATGGAATCATTTGCATAAATCCTTAAAAGGTGCAGTGCTCTATATCAAGATCCCTTCGATTTTCTCTAATGAGCCTGTGAGACACATTTTTTCATGGGCAATCCTTGTGGCTTAGTTAGAGGAAGTGGGAGATGCTTTGTGGGCAGTTTCTCTCGTATTCTGTTTCCTACTTCTGATGCATGTGCTATGCAACTTCTTTTGCAAATGGTGCATGTGGGACGTGAGCACCTTGTTTCCTTATGGTAATGGTAGAGGAGGCCCACAGACAGACAGCTAGCTGATAGGAGGTTTCTTGTTCTCATTTTCCTCAGCTTAGCTCGTACCCTGACTGAGCAGGGACAAGAAATGCGTGTACACATCATTTTTTTAAGAGTACCTTTTTCAAATTTTTTAAACCAGGGAGCTATGAAATGGCAAACGAGTGCAGAATTCTTTGGGTCCATGTAACTATCAAGTTAATTGAGCAGAAAAGAAAAAAGAACTGTATTTCTGGATCCTAGATACTGTCATAGGGACACAGAGGACAAACATAAACAAACATGGCAGATAGTAACATTTTCCTTGTAATGGCTGCTATAAATATGTTTGATAACACAATAGCAGGAAGGAGTTGATCTACATTCTTGTTGCAGAAGGAAGGAAAGCCTGCTAGTTCTGCTTAATGCATTAGAGACATTAGAAGAACAATTTATCTAAGTGCAAATGTGATCTCTGCAACGCACCGAAGGTCAGACAGATCTATAGCAATTTGTGGAGTAGGTGCCAGTCAGGGCTGAATGGTGCACAACGCACCATTTAACAAGGGCAGCAGCCACACTGGCAGTGTCATTGCATGGGCACATTTATCCCAGCATTCCATCCTCATTTCCTCTTTCTAGCAGATGCATCCCTCCTAGACACATAATGGAGGTACCCTACATGTCTCCTCAGATTAAGAGAGATCAAATTAATTTTCCTTCCTTTCAAATAATTTCCTGGTCTTTGTCTATTCTAAATAAATATTAAGAAACAATGATGTAACAGCCCTTCGAGTTACAGCACAGGAATATGGCCAAAACAGCCAGAGATGGCACCCACTCAGACATGCCCTTGTTGAGCCATACATGGAGGAAAGAAAATTTCACCATCCACGTCTTGTAAATAAGTTGTCAAACAACAACGCAGCACACCACCTGGTGCTGCCAGCCCAGAACTCCTAGGGCTTCAAGCTGAACTGACTAACATTGCTATTGTCAATGCCATGAAAGCAAAACGAAACAAACAAACAAAACCAAACCACCAAAGCAAAAAAGAGAAATTAATTGTTAATAATTTCTTTTGGTTGTTTGGCGCTGCCTGGTGGCCACATTCAATAATGTCGTTTTAAATGGCCGGGATGGTTTCCTTTCCCCATTCCCGGGCACAGCAGCACCTCTTGCTTGAGGACTAGGAGGCTTGTTCTGAGGCACAACATCCACCAATGCAAAGAATTGCTTTATAGTTAGCCAAGGGGCTCTTCAGTCCACCTCTCCATCCAGAGACATATCTGAATGTTTAGACCGGGTTTCTCATGGTTACCTTTCATAGTGGGTAACATTTTTGCAATGTCTGGATGAAGATGTGGTTTTCAGAGGCAAAGAGGTACACAGGATGAGACTCATCTGTTCTAATTTCAGACATCAAATCACAGCTATTTACATTGGAGTTGGTTATCCCAAGCTCCTGTTTACATTCAGTGGGGAGATACAGACACTTCCAGAGCCTATTTCATGCATAAGGATGATACAAGCTTTGTTAGCAATGCTGACTTCGCTCTGATTATAAAAGGCAGCTGGTAACTGACTATCTCTGTCCATGGCAGAGAGATCGGAACTGGATGATCTCTAAAGACCCTTGCAACTCAAACCATTCTATGAATCTGTGGTTCTATAACTCAAATGCAGACATTTTTCCTTTGGTCAGATCAATCCCATGTATACAGAGGAAAAAAAGGCTTCAGAGCCTCTGGATCCTGCTGATTTCAGTTGCAGTCATCCCGTTACTCCTTCCTTGCTTTCAAACCCTGGCATAAATGGTTAGGCATCTAAATTTCTCTAACAATCCTTAGCAGTTGCATTTTAGGGGCACAAGACAATCCTGGCAGGATATAAACTGAGTATCAAATTCATTTTTGAAGATGGAAATTACATTCTTTTGAAATTATTACCCAAGGCTTATTTATGATTAAATGAAAGCTTTTTTCATTACTAATTTCTCGCTACACCCCATCCAATTCCCTTCTGATTAGCCTTGCATCAGCCATTTTAATTTGTACTTTCCTGGGAAAAGCAACTATTTGGAAATACAGCGTTCTGAACAAGGGGAGGAGGCAATTTTGGAGTGTCTTTAATCTACAAACATTGTAGCAATTTTCTATTTGTTTACCAGACAGAGCCCAAAGACTTACTCAAGTTCATCTTCAGAATCATAACTAACGCGCATGTCATGAGAGGCTGCGACATCACTTGTTGACTGGCACAACTTCAGACTG
Source organism: Aleadryas rufinucha (assembly GCA_013397815.1). Taxonomy (NCBI): domain Eukaryota; kingdom Metazoa; phylum Chordata; class Aves; order Passeriformes; genus Aleadryas; species Aleadryas rufinucha. The sequence goes on from VZTH01008621.1 coordinate 38,357, forward strand.
CTGCTCACAGAAGATGACGTCTCTTTCCTTTTCTTTTTACCAAAAAACTTTTTGAAAGATTTGAACTTTGATTTTTTCTTTCCTAAGTGAAGAAACATAAAGAAGATGCAACCAGCAGGATGAGCAAATTTTTGAACAATAACATTTCATTATAATTTTTTGCATAAATGGATTTTTTTCCTGGAAAATGCAACACAGTCCACTCTTGCATTAATGTCTTTCAAGACTATACTGATAGTATGAAATTACTGTTATCTTGGAGAATGGATTACAATGTTTATGAGATATAAGAAATAACCAATGGTGTAGAATCATTCCTAATAGAGTTTCTACTTGCCTCTTGAGGTAATTAAACTGTGAAGGAAAAATTTATTCTAAACTGCCTGGGATACGAAAAAGAAATTATTACTTGGAAAANTAAATAAGTTGTCAAACAACAACGCAGCACACCACCTGGTGCTGCCAGCCCAGAACTCCTAGGGCTTCAAGCTGAACTGACTAACATTGCTATTGTCAATGCCATGAAAGCAAAACGAAACAAACAAACAAAACCAAACCACCAAAGCAAAAAAGAGAAATTAATTGTTAATAATTTCTTTTGGTTGTTTGGCGCTGCCTGGTGGCCACATTCAATAATGTCGTTTTAAATGGCCGGGATGGTTTCCTTTCCCCATTCCCGGGCACAGCAGCACCTCTTGCTTGAGGACTAGGAGGCTTGTTCTGAGGCACAACATCCACCAATGCAAAGAATTGCTTTATAGTTAGCCAAGGGGCTCTTCAGTCCACCTCTCCATCCAGAGACATATCTGAATGTTTAGACCGGGTTTCTCATGGTTACCTTTCATAGTGGGTAACATTTTTGCAATGTCTGGATGAAGATGTGGTTTTCAGAGGCAAAGAGGTACACAGGATGAGACTCATCTGTTCTAATTTCAGACATCAAATCACAGCTATTTACATTGGAGTTGGTTATCCCAAGCTCCTGTTTACATTCAGTGGGGAGATACAGACACTTCCAGAGCCTATTTCATGCATAAGGATGATACAAGCTTTGTTAGCAATGCTGACTTCGCTCTGATTATAAAAGGCAGCTGGTAACTGACTATCTCTGTCCATGGCAGAGAGATCGGAACTGGATGATCTCTAAAGACCCTTGCAACTCAAACCATTCTATGAATCTGTGGTTCTATAACTCAAATGCAGACATTTTTCCTTTGGTCAGATCAATCCCATGTATACAGAGGAAAAAAAGGCTTCAGAGCCTCTGGATCCTGCTGATTTCAGTTGCAGTCATCCCGTTACTCCTTCCTTGCTTTCAAACCCTGGCATAAATGGTTAGGCATCTAAATTTCTCTAACAATCCTTAGCAGTTGCATTTTAGGGGCACAAGACAATCCTGGCAGGATATAAACTGAGTATCAAATTCATTTTTGAAGATGGAAATTACATTCTTTTGAAATTATTACCCAAGGCTTATTTATGATTAAATGAAAGCTTTTTTCATTACTAATTTCTCGCTACACCCCATCCAATTCCCTTCTGATTAGCCTTGCATCAGCCATTTTAATTTGTACTTTCCTGGGAAAAGCAACTATTTGGAAATACAGCGTTCTGAACAAGGGGAGGAGGCAATTTTGGAGTGTCTTTAATCTACAAACATTGTAGCAATTTTCTATTTGTTTACCAGACAGAGCCCAAAGACTTACTCAAGTTCATCTTCAGAATCATAACTAACGCGCATGTCATGAGAGGCTGCGACATCACTTGTTGACTGGCACAACTTCAGACTGCTGCTCACAGAAGATGACGTCTCTTTCCTTTTCTTTTTACCAAAAAACTTTTTGAAAGATTTGAACTTTGATTTTTTCTTTCCTAAGTGAAGAAACATAAAGAAGATGCAACCAGCAGGATGAGCAAATTTTTGAACAATAACATTTCATTATAATTTTTTGCATAAATGGATTTTTTTCCTGGAAAATGCAACACAGTCCACTCTTGCATTAATGTCTTTCAAGACTATACTGATAGTATGAAATTACTGTTATCTTGGAGAATGGATTACAATGTTTATGAGATATAAGAAATAACCAATGGTGTAGAATCATTCCTAATAGAGTTTCTACTTGCCTCTTGAGGTAATTAAACTGTGAAGGAAAAATTTATTCTAAACTGCCTGGGATACGAAAAAGAAATTATTACTTGGAAAACCACTGCCTTTGTTCAACAAGCTAAACAGTGATGATAAGAGCAATGCTACCAAAACCAATTTAAATATAGAAAAGGCATACACAGGTGAATGCACTGTGTCGAGAGGCTGATGCTTTTAAAATTTTGGGTTTATAATACATTGAGAATATTTTGAATGCTAATTACAAGATTCAATAGATCACAAAGTATTCATCTAGGAATCAAGCAATAACCTTGAAAAGCAATTCTAGTCTGCTCAGTGAGGAAAGACCTAAATTAGGATCAGTTGCAAGTTCTGTGAAGGAAACTATTTAAAATTAAATCAGTGTTTTACACAAGAATTTCAACAACTTGTGCCTGGCCCATTTAAGCTACTATGACAGCACTGTGAGGCATCTCTGTCAGCATTTCACTTACTCTTGGATCTTGTTGGGTAAAAAAGTTAGCTTGTTCACAAGATGCTACAAAAATCTTATTTCAAGCCTCTGAAAATGCTGAAAACATGTAACAGCTCTTGGAAACAGGTGAAGAGAAAGGCAGAATGTGTTCTCTAAACAAACAAATTTACTTCTATGATAGTGCAAAGGCATAGAAGCTCAAGAAGTCAGAGCTCTTTTCATTCACTGGGGAAGGGAGAAATTCTACCTGAATTGTCCTCTCCATCTCCTTCAGCCTCTCTCATCTTAGGATCCATTATCCTTGAGGAACTCATGTGGCAATCACTAAAGGAGGTACAAAAAGTGTTAGTTGTATCAACAAAATAACAGTACTTCACTGTACACATACAGGCAAGTCACTGAAATATAAAAATACAGAATGGAATATTATGTGTATGCTTACATAATATATGTCTCCATACATGTCTAAATATATGTGTGTGTATATATAAATATACATAAAATATATGTAAAATATAAAAATATCCCATATGGTACTTATTAGGCTAAGGTACAATAGATTCCACAGACTATTTCCACTTTCAGAAGACAATAGTACATAACAGTTTAGTTGACCAGCCTCTCCTGTCTGAAGAGTGAGTTTGGTGAATGCCTGAATGCTCCTAAAAACATGCATGAGAGGAGGTGGACTTCTTTGATTCTCCCTTTCTCAGCCCATTCAGGACCAGAGACAAAATGACAAAATTACAGCATTTGAGTAAGTGTACAAATAACAACAGTAGAGAACCCCATGCATTTTCCCCTTATTTATATCCAATTTGAAGTATTCTACAGACTGTAGTTTTTCTTCCTTCTAAAGAAACCTGGGAAAAGATAATGATTCTTTCTATTCTTTTTTTTTTTAATAGATAACAAGGAGAACTAGTAACAGAGAAATACAAATAAAAATAAAACAACAGGTTTTCTTATTTCCTTCCCTCTTTTTTACTCTTCAGAAGCAAAATATTACTTTGCTTATTAAGGTTCCTAAATTAAAAAATAATTGCTAAACTGTACATGTCCAAAGCCTGAAGATAGTATATTTGTAATTTAAATTGCATTTCCCATGCAGTAGTCTGTTTGTGCTCTCTTTTCTTCATCTGGAGAGCCACAATTTCATGGTCAAGGGAGAATAAAGTCACGGATGCCGTTGATTGGATAGTGAGTTAAATGCTGTAGAGTCACTCTTTGGGCTGTAATGGTGACAGATGCTCATGCTACAACCTGGATGGGAGGGTGAGTAGATTGTGGCTGTTTTGATCCACTGAAGTACCAGGAGACTTAAGAAACAAGGCTAGTAAATTCAACGAGCTAGTGAAATGGAACTGAAACCTTTATTACTCAAATCTAAACCACAACACATTGCCTGAACCATCCGCAGCCACCTGAGCTGGGCCACAGCGCATGGCTGCAGGACAGCCACAGCAAAGGCACCTCTACTGCCTGGCAGCTCCGGGGCTTCTGCACCAGATGGACCCACATCTTGGGTGTAAAACACCCCCTGCCACCACCCACCGGGTACCAAATCACAATTAACGCAAACACAAGAGTGAGCAACTTTTGGTCAAGGGCATCTGCCTTAAGTATGGAGAATGAATGAGGAACCTACCCTAGAAAAAAACATAGATGAGGGTGGTGAGGCACTGGAACAGGTTGCCCAGAGAAGCTGTGGATACCCCACCCCTGGAAGGGTTCAAGGTCAGGCCAGATGGGGCTCTGAGCAACCTGGTCTAGTGGAAGGTGTCCCTGCCTGTGGCAGGGAGGTTGGAACTAGGTGTTCTTTAAGGTCCATTCCAACACAAACAGTTCTGTGATTCGAGGATACCTTTATTTTTAAAGAAAATGTCCACTGGGAGGTAACAGATAAATATGTATTGTGGACTGTGGCATATCCAGCCAATTGTTAAACAGGGTGTCTCAGATTCCTGCTGTCATGTTGCAGTAGCAATGGCAAGAATGTAAATCAATACCTTTAAAGCTTCAGCTGTTATATGCATACCCTGTAGCATCTGTAAGCTACACACCAGAAGGATCCAGAAGTGGGATCCTACAGTCTCTGTATAAATTACGAATGACATAACTCACATCCCCATCTGTGGCTCACTGGCATCACCCTGCTGCATCCAGCTGCACTCAGGTGAGGGTATATTTTTTTTTATCCAAATGTTTGTATGCCATACATCACTAGTTCTCAATAGCAAAGCCTCTGGGGGATAAATCCCCACAGAGTGACAATACTTGTTTGAAACATGCAGGCAAGTATGAACATGTTCCCTCTGGCAAAATTCAATCAGACAGTATATTATATTCCTGACAAACCAGAACTACGTTCCTGTCCCAAATCTTGACAGCCAAATTTCTAGAGAATAAAACCAATTTAAAAAAAAGTTACCTCTGCCATAATGCGCGCAAAGATTTGTGTGATTTATTGTGTGACATCTGAGGTCACAAAGAGTGTTTCCACTGGATGCCCCAAACATTGAGGGACACTAATACGTGACCAGGGGTGCAGCATAAATCTCCTGACTCAGAGGAAACAGAAGGACACTGAACGTTAATGGGCTCGCTCCTTGCCAGTCATGCATCTTGAAGCGAGATACTCACTCCCCTTCTGTCCTCATGCAGCAATTCTTCAGGCCCACCATGTTTTTGCTGTTTCCTAACATATTTAAGAATTAGTGTGTTGTGCCAAGAAGCTCCCAAGACCCAAGGAAGGCAGCCCTTCACTGCTGTGTCTCTTGCAAGGGTACAGGGCTGGAGCCCTGGCCTGTGGAAAGAAGTGCTTGGCCACCACATGTGTGTGTGTATGTGGTACTCATATTCCATCACGCCTGGAATCCTGGGGTTTTTGTTATGAGGGGAAATCAAATTCCTAGGTTACAGGAAGATGTAGATCAATGTGCAACATTATTTTATATTATTTGTTCTGGATATGACCCATCCTGGGCCAATGCTGGCCTGTTGCTGAAGGAGTGGCACCATCCACATGAGCAAGATAAAACTATTGAAAAAAAACATGTGAAGTTGACCCTACTGGCAAGGGGAAGTTGGGCTGTCTGGCCTCAGATTGATCCTGGTTGGGATTGTAATAATCAGACAGAGATAACTGCCAAAGTGTGATTAGAGCTTGTGAGGAGACAGTAAATGGAACTAAAGTATAGGAATGTGGACAGAGACCAGTGTAACATCCAATGACTACTAGAAAAGATTGTAATGGGTTCTGTTGAGGTACTGGGGAATGACTCTCCAGAATCTTAATAATATTTTATTATTTTTTTTTATAATAAAATAGAGTAGCAATTGTATTTGTGGACGCAGCTGCCTCTGACATCTGCAACTATTTTTAAGGATCACATGTCAGAGTGATGAAGAGAAAATTAGGAAGATATTATATTACCTGGAGGTTCTAAACTTGTCCAACACATAAATGATTTGTTCCTTGCCGGCAAAACACACTAAGATTGTTTGAAATATGCTATTTGTCTATGTACTGCTTTAACATGTTATCCAGGGATTTCTTTGTTCAAGGACCCTCTTGAGAGATGCCCAACTCAGGCTGTAATGCTATTAATAAAAAGCACTTTTTTAGAGGAATCTGTCTTAGCTTATTGATTCAGCAGAAACCCAGTTGAACCCAGGTATTGCAGCTGGCACACATAATTTCCATAACACCAGGTCCCACCACTGCTGCCGGAGTCATCCCTAGAGAGCTCAGTGTCACCTGGGGGAAAAGCTTTGCTGTGGGAGAGCTGCCCGAGAGACCCAGGCTGTGTGCAGGGAGGAAGGTTGCCCAGGCAGGATAACTTTGGAGTGAGGCAGAAAGCAACCCAAGGTGCAGGTCAGAGGCATCTGGGTGCAGGAGACACAGAGCACAAGTAGAAGTGGCCTCTACCTCCAGTGCAGGAGCCCAGAGACTCTCTTATCCTCAGCAAGGAAATGGTTATTTAAAATTATGGCAAATAAATCCTATAAGTTTGGGTCAGGTAAGCAATACTGGCTTTGCAGTGGAGTGACTGTAAAGCTTTTATAAAACTGCCTCTCAACTCATCATGCAACTATAAGGATTGGGTTTTCAGTTCAAAAGACAAGTTTCCAGCCCAAACCCAGGGTTTGATGTGACTGTCCCAGGCCAATGGTGGGTGTCACGAAGTAGAAGTGACAGCAGCCCTCGCAGCAGTCACTGTGTTGTGCAAACGTACACTATGACAAGGGCAGCGAGGTGCAGCCACTGCCCCATACCAAAGATGCAGGAAGAGTTTTGTGCCTGCTAATATTACCAAGGAGAGAGTTGTTTGTATCAAAGGATGAATGGACACATGCTTCCTAACGTGAGAACAGCACAGCAGTGGGGGAACCAGCAGGTAGCAGAGGGGACTGGAAGAACTTGCAAAATGCTTCTGGGCAGTGTGCTGGTGTTCAGGTTTTCAGAAACATGCTAAAAAGTCAACAGATTCATTTTTAGCAAACCCTGGTTTTGAACAAACACTGAAGCTGACACTTAGCTGCTTACTTGAGCGTTTTGCCAAGTGATGGTTTGCATTGGAGCAGTATCCCAAGACAGTGTGAAGAGACACTGATCCTTGCTGAGCATCCAGTGGCTGCCAGAGATCCCTCTGTGATGCTCTGCAAGCCAGGCACTGCCTGGCTTAGTGTCTCACCAAACCTTGCTGTAGACAATCACATTTGTTTCTACCTTAAAATTTACTAGGATGTTTTTATTAACATGGGGGAAGCTGGTTTTCCTTTTAAAAACTTCCTTTGTACTGTCACAGAAACACTGGTTTTCCCCACCAGGAGATAATCCTATTTTCCTTCCCAAATATATAAACTCAGAAAACTATACTATCTATATCTTCCCTTTTTCCTTCAGTATACTGTATTTTAACGGTTTAACTGTATTTTAACCTTTCAAGAAAAAAACCCAAAATCTGTAACAAACCCTCCAGTATTAATACATTCATCATAGGAAAGATTTGATTACAACATGATACTTAGAAAGAGAAACAAAAAAATCCAGAGTTTACCCTTGGTATGACTGTAACTACTTGACATTTCCCTGATGTAAACAGAGATTGGAGTTTTTGCTCTGGAGCTAAATTTTTTCACCCTCAAAGCTTTGTTTAAAATCTACAATGGCCTACAAGTTTAAGAGCTGTGCAACGAAATACTGACAAAATCCAGCAGCTTTGAATCAGCACACACTGGGACGGATGGTATTCATTGTGCACTTATGCTTGAATCTAGGGGCTAGGCAGCTGAGCTTTCTCATTTCCAGTTTCCCCAAAGTTCATCACTTAATTAAATCATTCTGTGATCTGAAAACTCAGCAGGATTTTCATCCTAGAGAAGCAACCTGCCTCAATTCTCCCTTGTTAGCAAGGGCAAGATTTGCCACACCACTGGCAGTCACAACTTTTTCCTCGTTCTTTATTGTACGTGTGGTTGTTTTCACAAAGGAATACTAGAGGTATGTGGTTAATCAATTTATTATGAGTTTTTATAAGCCAAAAAATGTCTGATGACTAATTGCTAAATATTACCTCTTTATAACAGTATTTTTGCTATATTGGACTTTTCCCAGCAGAGACTTTTTCACTTTCCTTCTGCCTTTCTAGATAAGCTATGATACAAGAAATATATCTGAGACTATGCCACTGCAGAGAATAGAGATGGAATATAGAAGCACAACAGGTTTTTATTCCCTTTCCTATCCCTTCCAAATGCCAGTACACTCAAAAGCGCGTATCCAAAAACCAACCAACAGCAATTTACACCTTTCATTTCTCTTTTGTATAAGAATATCTCTTTTCCAGTGGACAAAGAAACATGAGGAGTTAAAAAAATCTGAATTGAGGGACATTATTTCACATGAGAGGAAGAACTGTCCTTTTCTCCAAACATCGTGATATACACCAGCATTCCTACTGATATTACACAGCCTTGAAGACTTGGAGAAAAAAAAAAAGAAAAGAAAAAAACCCAGGGTTTCTGGGGATATAAAGAAAACCCAAATACTCAGAGACACTTCTCTAGCTGAGTGAGTAACCAACCCAAAACCATCCTAAATGCCAGAGGCAAAGGCTGAGGCAACTTTTTCTCATCCTCTCCCTCTCTGAGGACTCAGACCTGAAATGAAGGCACCATCCAGAGGCCACACAGCCTGTCACTTGGACTGCAGATATGGGACACCTCAAAGTTTCCAGAGGGAGCAAGCTCAGGGTGCCTGCCATGGGCCTCTGCCATCCCAGGCACATCAGCAGTGCTTTCACAATCCTGAAGACGCTCCAGCTCTCCAGCATGTGCATTTACAAGAGCACCACCTGGACACAGCCCTAGGGTGCCATGCCTTGGCATAGCACAGGTTCAAAAGTGTGTTGTGATCACCTGCCTCCCAAGCAAAGGTTTACCCCTGCAGCCAGGGGAGACCTTGTGCTGAAAACATTGCACAATGGGGTGTGGCAGGAGGAAGTATAGGGCAGCAGGTAGGTATTCACACAGCTCAAGAAAACCTGCTGTTCAACACACCTCTCTGCTCAGACCTCCTCCTGCTAACAGAGATCATTGTCCCCTCCTTTCAAACTCTCAAACAACTTTCAGTGCTCCCAAGTGGTAATGCTTGAGCCTAGCCAAAACTAAATCTCTCACAGTATGTCCAATTGTAAAATCATTTCCAAAAGGCATCCATCATGTTGAGCTTTTGTTTCTAAGATAAACCACCTGCAACAGGAGGTCTAAGAAGCATAGTGAAGTGCTGCCCCTGAGCCAGCACAGCACATATGAGCCCAGGTATTAGGAGTGTCCACATGAGTGAGGTGTAGGTCTCTGGGAATCTGATTAGTCTGTATAAACACATCAAAAAGCTCATAAAATGGACAGGAGAATTTCATAACAACTGCAACCTCATTTCCAAAGCCATATGTCTTCCTGCTTCAGACCTCTCATTAGGTCAAAGGAGTTACACTTTTCATTTTTTATTTGGCCTCCAATTTTTAAATCAAATGAACAAATGTATCTGAGTGCATGTTTACAAACACACAGCCATCCTAGAAGCTTTATCCAGAGTCCCAGCACTGGGACTGAAGGGTCACACTGCATTTCTACCATATGTCAGCATCTCTACAGTATCTGTACACATTCTAGCTGCGTCCTCATCATGTGTGAATTATTAAAAACAATTTAACCAGAGAAGATATTTTCTGAGAAAACTGCACTGGTTTCTACTACCAAGTCTATATAAAATATCAAAAATAAACTTCATGCAAAACCAGGAAGAAAAACACCCTTTCACTTTTTGTATACAACTATGCCTTTTGTTTTTAAAGTTGGGAAGACAATCATCTCCTTCCATTTTGTTCAAATGGTGTGAATCAGTAAGCGAAAAGTATTGCTTTGCAAAGTCTATGACTTCATGTGTTCTTTGCTTGTTTTAATAATTTAGTGCAGATGCTGTCAGCACCTACTTGTTTACACTGACTGATGTCCGTGGGAATATCATCAAAATGTGGTATTTTCACAAAGAATTTGCTGTCTAAATGAGAGTTTGCTATCCATTTTCATCTGTCTCACACTGAAGCTGGTACACCTTCCCCATTTTTTCTTATCCGCATTATTGGCTAATAAAAGGTTTTGTTTCTTTGCTTGTGGCTAACATTTTTCTCCAGCTAATGTGGTGTTTGTGGCATGCTCTTACGTTAAAAGAAAATTTGCATATTGCACAACCACATTGGTGTGGTGAGAGCCTGTGAGCCACTCCTCATGCTCAGAGCAAGGCTGGCTCACATGTCTCTGCTGCCAGCATCCTCTCCACGGCTGCATGGGTCCTAGGCCAGCACCCAGGTGAGAACATCCAGCCTGAACACAAAGTCAATGTCCTTTTGTTTTGAAACTCTGCCAGTTAGGGATCCTCTGATCCTCTTCCCACCCACTGCCAAAATGAATAGAGCAAGCTCTGAGTGATTTGCCCTTTCTCTCAGAAATAACTAATAAAAGCCAGTTGCACCAGCACATCTCTCTTCCAATGCTGTTCCTTGAGCCAGAGTTTGCTATTCTTCCACCCCCAATGTGGCTGGAGGTGGAAGAATACCAAGCTGTGTCACACAGACCAGGAACGTATAACTACTGACACACTACTGGCCCTTTGCATCAGCCCTTGCCTTTGCAGTACTTGCACCTATCACTCAAATTCGTGTTCCATTTGATGTAAACATAAGGTGGGGCTGCATGTCCCTGTGATCACTGAGAAGAGACATCAAGGGATGTTGTGTAATAAAACACCTGCTAAAAGGAAGATTGGAGAGAGGAGATAGGATAGAGTTTGCTGCACAAGCTTCAAGCCCGAGCCTTTGTGCAAACAGGGCAAGGCACAGCATGAATAGCATGTGAGGCTTTATGGGCTACAACAGAAAAATCTTCCCTAGCCTTTCAGGGCTTTCTGGGTATTCAGTTGTTTTCAGTCTTTCACTGCTGTTGGGCAGTGTGTGTTTTCCTTTGCCTAACCAGCCCAAACTACTCTCTGGTGCATCTGCCCCTGTTATTCCAAAGGCTGTGCAGATTCTCATCAGATCTTCATGAGCCCTTCTGCCTTACCCCTGCCAACAGCACATTCCTTTCTCTATTAAAAGCACAATGCATTTCCAAGGGATGGGAGGGAGAGGGGAAAACCTTCCTTTTCTACCATTTATTTTTTACCCAAGAATTAATAGTCCTTCCTTTCTTCAGCATTTCTGAGAGAAGTGAGAAACACTCCATAAAATAAACTTTCCTCCCAAGCAGCTTTTGAGGAGTGAGCTTTTTATTTTTTAAAATAGTGCATTGCTACAGAACACACAAACGTAACAGGTCAGAAGGCATAACTAGGACTGCTCAGTCTGATGTCCCGGATAGTGCAGGCAATAGGCTGTTCCAGAAGGGTGAAGGGACCTTTCTTCCCTGATAGAGCCCAGTAACTTGAGGGTATACACCTTCACAGAGGTCATATTTTGTTCACGGGAAAAGCCTTAGCTTGACTTGCATGCTTTCTTTAAACAAACAAAAAACCCCAACAAACCAAAACCAAAGCAAAGCAAACAACCATATAAAAGAATTACAGGAAGGGGGGTGGGGGGAGGCGTCTGCATTGGCAGAATAAAGAATAAAGTAAACTCATGTGGAAATGTCATATTCCTATGCTGTAACCCTTTCCTTCTTGCTTTCGGTCCTTTATTTTTTGTGATTTAATAGAGGGCCCAGGAAATTTATTCTACCAACAAGGAAAGCATTATTATTAAGAGAACTGTTGAAGTACAAAAGCCACATTGGCTCTCCTTCTTCCTCAGCATGCAGGGATAATAAAGGCATAGTTGTTTAGCACAAAGACACAAGATCTCCCCCAGCTAGCTGCCTACCAGAGATCCTCTGCTACATTTATGAGCACAAACAGCTCAACACACTACCAGACTTTTAGGTTTGTACCAGCCATTTTTACTGATAGAAGCCCAATCTGTATTTTTAACTTAAATAATATCAAATGTTCACATAGAGTACTTTGCTAATAATGTTCTGAAGAAGTTCATCCTTTTTGTACAATAGCAGGCTAACATCACTCAGAGTCAAGGGTCAGTGAAGTATTAAAAATTCACTGTGCCTCTTCTTGAAAAGCAATAGAAAATAAAGTAAAAAGCCTTTCTTTAGTTAGAACAAAATTACATTTGATTCTACATGTTGCAATTGCAATTACCGTTGAATTCAGCACTGGGAACATTCCTGAAGCTATTTCACAAAAATAATTATACCAGGTCCTTTGGTATTCAGAATGAGTAGAAATATCAACAGTGTTACAAGGTCTCAGTGCCTTTAAATTCACAGAAATATAACAGGGCTTTCATTGATCCTTGCTTTTTTGGAACCATGAATACAATAAATTGTCTATTCACCTACGTACATACACACACACATGCACACACTTCTTTTGTGGTAAAGAAAGAGCAAGTCTCCCCTGGAAGCACAGCAAGCCCTGAGCAAGGCTCGCTGACACCTGCTGCCCCATCAATTAGCCTAATGTAAGGGTGTTCTTGTACAGTGCAGAGGTTAATGGGAGTTTAAGATGCAGAAAGTGTTTAGCAGTACCCGGAATGAGATCCTTGTTCAGCTTTATCTGCAGTTCTGAAGGAGACTCGGTGGGCCAAGTTAACCAGGCAAAGAAGTCAATTGCTAACATCTAGAGCTGAATTTGGCCCAATTTTCACAGGTCCATAATGTGTGGTATAGTCAATAGAGTAATTTCAACTGCTTTGTTAAGTTTCTTTAGAAGTTAATGACAAATCTTTTCAAATGCTGGGTTCAACTGAACACAGAATATAGTTATATCCTAGGCCAACTTTTAAATATTTTGCCATTAGTGCAGTGAAAATTAGGCAAACTCAAGTAAGAAGGAAAGTGAACGAAATAAAGAGACTAAGATGGGCTTTACCAGCTTCCTTGGGAATTACTGTGCTAGAAGGATGAAATAATTATTGAGATCACCCATGAACCATGTGCAGAATAGTTTTAATATTGGACATTTAAAATAGAGAGAAAAAGAAGAAGAAAGTAGGAAATGCAAAGAGAATGAAATAGGTATTCCTAGGAGAAGCCTGAGCCCTTCCAGGCAGAGATACATCAGCCTACCAGCTGAGACTAGCCAGAACAGAACAGGCTGATTTCCAGGACCTGCTCATGAAAGGTGCCATCAGGGGCCCTCAGTCCTCAGCTCTACCTCATTTCAGCCCAGACCACTCTGCTGAACCAGCTGCAGCCGTGTGCTAACCTGGAGTCCCCTCGGATGCAGGGATAACAAGAAGCCATGTCTCCAGCCCAAGGACCAGTTCGTCTTCCTGGGTCATCCTAGCACGAAGGAGCAGTGAGAATGGAGTGAGACCCAGCTGAAGCCACAGGATGGCAGCGGGACATGGTGGGGAAGGGGAGCATCATCCCCTGCATTCCCTCTGTAGATTGCAAACTTTGAGACCAGTTTCCTCCCCAACATCCACACAGTCTGTCCAAAAGGTAGAGCCACTGTCAGCACAGTCACAATCCTCTGGAATTTCCCCGGGCAACAGCACTCACATATTTCAGCAATAACTGCTACCTTGTAAACACATTCCACATTCCTGTTGCATTAAACCCCACAGGTCAAATGCAAAGCTGAACAGCCTCTTGTCCAACTGTTGTACAAGGCTTGCTCTGAGGTAGTACATGTGGCAGGCTTTTATTTGGAAAGGACCTTATTTAGCCTCTTTTGACCCTTCCTAATTTAGGCGCTCTCAGCTTTCAAATGATAATTATTTTTTTGAGCCCTGATGGGAGACAGATGAGCCATGGGCTCCTTTAACTTTCTTCTGTACCAGTAACATTAGGATCACTTCCAGAAAAAAGAGCATGAGATTTTTAACACAAGGTCACCGTAACGCCTGATGTCCTCAGAGGTTTCAGGTAGGAGTCCAGTTAAGCTGGACTTCATAATCCAAATAATTTCCTACACAAAAAGACTAGAAGGTTGTTTTCTGTCCATGCCACAATAAAAATCATGGCTCAGTCTTTTCAGCTTTGCTTGGCACCCTTCTCCACAGTCTGTAAGAAAAACAGTCATGATTTCACAAATTTAAGAACCCTAATTTTTTGTCATTTACTCCCTTCATGACATGATCTTGCAAACTTTTCATTCTTACTATCTCTTCAGGACATAATTGTTACTTTATGTTTGAAAGAGAGGAAATATTTTTCTGTAGCTCTTATCTCATTTACTTGCAGGTCTATGCTCCAAATCACACTGTGCTCCAAAGCAGGAATATGAGCAAATGGAAATAACTGCTACTTGCTCAGATTCTTGTTTTCTCCTTCACTTCTTCCCTGCAGCAATAATCTCAGCAAATATACCTTCTGGCGAGTCATTCAGCATGTATCACCTCCAGCTGCTGCCCCAGACTTGTAGACTTTTGAAAGTCAAAACCCTGAATGCAGCCTAACAATTTTTACTGCCACCTTGTCAGAAATCCAGACCCAAGTCTCTAGTGTGCCCTATACCACCTGCACAAGCCCACTCATTCCCTTGGACTGGGAAGTAGAAAGCACATCACAGAATAACAGAATTGTTAGGGTTAGAAGGGACCTCTGGAGATCATCTGGCCCAAGCCCCCTGCCAAAGTAGGGTCACCTGGAGCAGTTGACACAGGAATATATCCAGGTGGGTTTTTGAATGTCTCCAGAGAGAGACACTCCACAACCTCCCTGGACAACCTGTTCCACTGCACTGTCATCTTCAAACATAAAGAAGTTCTTCATGTTGAGGTGAAACTTGTTGTGTTTTAGTTTATAGCCATTGCTCTCATCCTGTCACTGGGCACCACTGGAAAGAGTCTGGCACTATCCTCCTGACACCTGCCTTTGAGACATTTATATTCATTAATGAGATCCCCTCTCAGTCTTCTCTTCTCTGGACTAAATAGGCCCAGCTCCTGCAGCCTCTCCTCACACGAGACATTAAACGCTTCTCCCAATGTTCTTCAAGCAGCAACTCTCAGAGCAGGGGCCAGAGTGAGTCTGTCATGCAGAAGCGATGCTCAGCTCCAGGCCTGTCCCTTGGTCCAGCTTTGCTGGAGCCAATAGCATAGACTGAGGTGCCCTCTCTGGCCTAGGGCCCAGCTCCCCATGGCACCTTGTGGCGTAGTGGAACTCAGGAGGCAAAGGGAACATGATGGTGCTCCCCAGGTCTTCGCTGGAAGGGGTTCCATGGACCACTGGTGGGGAATACACTGTGAGAAATGTCTCCCTTTTCCCACATCACCACTTGCCCTAAGTCTCTTCTCCTTTCTGCCACTGGGACAGAAGTTCTCCCTATCCCCCTCTAACATGATAAGCACCATCCTTGTGAAACTCCTTGCTGCTTAAGATCTCTGTCAGAAATCCCTTACGTGCGCATTACCCTCTACCAGCATCTCTCTCGGCAATGGAAAGAGGAAGACATTTCAGGAATTAATAAGTCTAAATCACTTTACCTGAAAGAGACACACCTCTGCAGAGGAGATCTCTTCCTTTCTGCCCCTTCTAAACCTAATTTTCAGGTTCCTGTATAGCCTTTGGGGCTTACTTGGCATGGGGAATAGGACGGTGGGGATGAGAATGCGAAGCCATTTGGAGACATCCCATTTGTCCCCAGGCTCCCTTCTTTGAATATACCACAAATGTTTTACTTCAAATCTCAAAAGCCCCATGAGATGCAGGTTATTAATTCATGACTATGACAAGATTATTATGGTTAATTTAACATGTGCAGGCACTTAAGTAACTACTGTTGGGAAATATTTGTCATTAATTCAAAAATTTCCTGCCTGTAATTTGGCAAATATAAATGCAAGTGTGAAGCAGAAATCCAGCATGACATAAAGAGCACTCATCTGCCATCACCTTTACATGTGACTGTACAATGCTTGATCTCTGCTTGATCTAAATAAGCACAACAAAATGTACTGCAGCATTCATAAATTAAATGCCATTGACATTCGCATGCTAGAAAGAGCCCAGATGTAGGAAGAGAAACAGAGAAGCAGAAAACATCCCCATGGGCAGCAAAAGGGACACCACTGGGAGAGAAGGTGGCAGAGCAGTATTCCTAATCAAAGCTCAAACAGCAAAGCTGTGCAAACAAAACCTACTTGTGAGGGCTTTTGTCCCACCTCCTGTGGGTCTGCAATAATTCCTACCAAGGCAGGTGGTGCAGAGTAAAACCACCAAAGTGGTTTCAGTCAGGAAAAACTTGTCTCTGAGGCATGGCACAGACCTCCAGGCGCATCCCACCACTCCTGGGGAGGGAACTCCCTGCCTCAAACTGCTGTTTTGTTTGCTTTCCCAGGGAAGTAGGTGAAAATTCTGTGTGCATGAAGCTAGTTACAGCAACAAATCAAAAACTTGAGTCCAAAATAACCAGTCTTATGGCACCTGAGAAGGGTCCCAGCACTTCTCGGCCTTTGCTGATCCCTTGGGCAGGTCCAAAGTCAGCGATGAGTCATTTTGCTCCCAACGGCTCTTTAGCTCTGTGGTTTTGCCAGATTTACCACTATCAGATGCATCCCACCTATCAGGTCCTTCTCATTGCAGGAGCTCCATGCATTGCCTGGACTTTTTCAGTTCTCTCATATGGTGAAAACTCCTTAGGGAAATCCTGAGGAATGTTTTGGTACACTTATATCTTTGAGCTTCATATAGGTGTTTCAGAATAAAATTTGGGAACATACTACCAGAGGGAATTTCCTGAGCATTCAGTCCCATGTTGCTGGCAAGCACTCGATATAATCCCTTCACAGGCTGATTAAATTCTTATTTTGAAAACTATTCGAATTCAAATGCTATTCCAGAACTTGGTAACTCTGATGGTTAGAAAATCCCAAACTACATGACCGGTGCTAATGTAATATTTTCCTTGAAGCAGCTTTTTTCTTTTGCCACAAGTATTTAGAGAAGATGTCCATCTCCCCTTTCAGCCTCCATCTGCAAAGCCAAACAAGCCACGGCACCTTAATTTCCTCACAGATATAAGCTCTATTATCCTGGCATCTTAGTAACTCTTCTCTGCATCTGCCTTATCCCTATTCCAAGCTCACCTTTTCTGGCAGCCAGATGCCCAGAACCAGACACTGGGTCCCAGGCAGCCTCTATAGCTAAATGACACAGAGATGACTCTTGGATTTAAGCTTCCCAGCTCCTAGTTAGGCTTGCACATGTTGGCAGACAAATAGAAAACATTCACCTGCCTCCTCTAGCCTGCTCTCTGCTGCAGAGTCCAAGTACATGTTTGAGCTATTTACTATCAAAAAATGTTGTTCATGCAAGGCCAGTGTTTCAATAACCTTTCCAGACTTGGCTCTTTCCTACGTCCAACCACCCAGATGCTGATGCTGGCTGCCAACACCAGACTACAGGACCCATTCCTGCTTCTTTTCAAACCCCGAAGTGCCAGCTACACTCCCTTGGCTGGATTTGCAATGGCCCAGCCATCTGTGTATCTACAGAGTGTCTCTGGTGTAGGTACAATGGGAAAACATTTTGCCTTTTACATGCAGTTGGCAAATATACCAGCTCAAGCCTGGGGAAATTCTGATTCTCTTTGCTTAGGGGCCTCCTTTCCTTAAGCATTTTAAAAATATTTGTGAGTCACAGCAATGGGTAGGGAATGATATGTCTAGCAGAGCTCCCAGCTCTGGCAGAGGAGCCTTACTAAGAGGACACTACCAGGCTTTGTGAACAGAGGAAAGATCAGGAGGTGCTGGGTGACTTAATCTCTCATGTCCCACGCTATGCTCTGAGGGTGCTATTTTACTGAAATAGCTAGATCAAAGCTACTAAAGAGGCTTCTGCCATTAACTGTCTCCTGAAAGTTGTTGACCTAGACACCAGAACAATTAAATGAAATGTGAAGCACCTCGTCAAACAGACATTTTTCCTACTCTGTCCTACATCACCTAATCAGTCAGTAGTATGAAGTTACACACTTGGGAGAGCTTTTTGTAATAAAGGACATCCTGAACTGCATGAAGTTACTGCCCTGGTAAATATTTTTTCTCTCTTATGTGGACACACACCCTGTGAGTCCTAGGAATGTATGAGCTCTCCCATAAGAATGATAGAGACAAAAAGTCTGGGATACCAAATTGGACATGTACACTTGAAAAGCAGCTGCTGTATCACGTATGCAATGTGAGACTCTGGGAATTGTTTTTCTGAATACTAAATGTGGAAAATATCAATTGAAGCTGCACTTGGTCCCTCTGAAGAAATTAGCTTCTGAATGCCTTAGAGTCAACCCTCAAATTAAACAGTTTCATATTAGAGATAATTAAAATATATTGCTTAAAAATAATCTGGTCTTTTATGTCCCTATTCAGAATCCACCACTACAACCTTCTGTGCAAAAACCATATAAACATGCTTGCAGTGTACCTGTCCCAGAGATGTGCAGCCAGATCTTTGGCTGATGGCACTTGGCAGGCCTTTGCTCAAGTTAATTGGAGCTGTGCCAATTCATATTTCTGAGGAGATGGAATGTACTGCTTATAGACTTCTGAAAAAGGCAAGTTAAACAGCTTGTATGCACCTGGAGACATTAATTCCCATGTTTTTCAAAATATGAAAACCGCATTTTCTGTGAGGAGTGGTCCTTCAGAAAACTATCATGCCAGCCCTGTACCAGCACTAGATACGAACATACTCTGGTTTGATTCCCACCATTTCTACTATCTGTGAGTGGAGGAGAGAAGGTACAACACAAGGAAGACAATATTTTTTTTGGTAAGTATTTTTCTTAGAATGGCACATCGCTTTAATTTTTACATTTGACAAAGGGCTTCTACTTGCAACCTATCAAAGGAAAACAAAAAGCAGTAACAAATCCCATTGTGTTACCAACCAGAGGCAATGATTGCTGGCCTCTGCAAACAATACATAACCAGAGGGACTTGCTGCTTTCTACTTTGCAAATATGCTACAAGCAGTGAGTTGCAGCGAGAGCATGGCAACCAATAAGTCTTGATCACTTAAAGATTTTTCATTAGCCAATCCTACAATAAATTAACTACAGAAGTTTAAAGGTTGTTTTCAACAATTTATAAACACACACCACAAAGAACAAGGCAAGACAGTTCATCTTTCTACTTAACTTTTTTACTTACCATCCAATGAAACTTTAATAGGTACAAAGGCAGGTCAATAGTCCCAGAGTTGAATGTCGTGCACCTGTGAAACCAAGAAACACATTTCACCTGTAGGAAAACAACACTTAAAGTACCTCAGGCATAAACTTTCTTCAGCTGCTTACCTGCGTAGGTTCCTGTTTGTCAGATTCAATGCACCACAAAAGGCTACTGGTGTTTCAAAAGGGATCTGTCACCTTGCCAGACATTTAAGTGGTAGCAAAACCAGCAGAGGCACTTTCAAGTTTGCGCAGAGAATTCTGAAAGTCCCGATTCGGTTCCACTTGGACAGTGCATCCTATGTCTCATCAGACACCCAGCATGGGGCTGCTCTGCCTTCCTGAAGCATGAGTTATTAGCACAGATCCTTTCACCAAGTGATCCCTGTATCTAACGCGGAAGGAGTCGGTCAGAGGAGAAAGCACCAGTATCCCCCAGTTGCTAGGTAACAAGCAGGGAGATCCTGACCTGAATTCTTAGTGGAGGCTGATGTTACTCAGGAAGCTTAGCTGGGTCCTTCCTGGAGAGGGAGGGCTATGCCAAAAAGTTACTCCTGGCTTTGTAAAGGCCACTGCGTAGCCCCCAGGACAAAGGGACAGCTGCTGAGCTATTCTTATGATAAAAAGGCACCTGTTGTGAAAATAGGAAGCACACATACAAAAATGGAGGGTGACATTGCTCTTCATGCCAATGAAACCAGAAAGTTTTTAACCTTAAAATAAGACCTATTTCAAATCTGGTCAATAAAGCAGAAGAAACCACCCAGCATGTGCACAGCCTCAACATTAACAAATGCAATGAGAGAATATTAAGCACATGAAAATAAAAAAAAAGTGTTATCCCATACACATGAAACATAATATAAAGCCAAACTCAATACAGAAAACTGAAAGGAAGCAAATCACAGAAGTTTATGATGACACAAGAACTCTGCATTTTCTGGCTGTGTAAATATTTTAAGTTATTGCCATGCCATTGTATTAATTACTCTATTTAGCTTGCAAATTCCTCAGGATGTATTTTCTAAAAGATGAAAAGTAAGAGCTGAACCCGACCTGAAGAGCTAATGTGCCTCTCTGTCCCTCAGATGAGGTATACCCAACCCTATCATCTTGTATAGCAAAAGGAAATAATGCCTACTCATATGCAGCATAACACGAATGTCAAAGACCCAATTATCTGGAAAAGAGGCCTGTTTGCTTTCTACTGGCTCCAAGGAACATCTTGGCAAAAATGGCATGACAGCAATGCTGTGCACACCACGTGTGGCATGGCTCCCACAGGCTGGAGGGGCCCATGAGGCCAGGAGGGCTGAGGGGTATCGGTGCAGAAATGAGTCCTTTCATTCCAGCCGGCTGCTTCCCCATCACGTCTGAGCACATTCTCACATGTGAGCAGCTCCCTCCCTGCTCAAGTACATTCTGCCAGTCCCAGACAGGAATGTCTGCGACGACTCCAGCTCAGCCAGGGCAGCAGATCCCGTATCTCTGCATGAGAGGTTTGTGGTGGGTGTACCTAGCCCCCAACCACCATACGGGCAACAGCTCTTTTAAAGAAGGGTCTCAGGGACAGGACCATGTCATGAGAAGCCAGCCATGTCTGGAGAAGTCTAGCTATGACCTTAAAAGGGAATTACTCCACAACAGCCTTTTATCTGGTAGAAACAAAGCAATGCTTTAATGGAAGGGAGAGGCACACAAGTGTCTTTACAGAAAGCCAGCCCTGCTCAGCTGTGCACGGGCACACCTAATGCTTACTCCTAATGCATGTAGTGTATCCCCAAAAAGGCTCTCCTTTCAATGTAGCCAGGTTCAGTGGCCCAGTAAATCTGTGTTCAACACAGGCTCGAGGTCAGGAAGCAGTCTCTCAGCTAAGTTTGAGATCTCTCCCTCCCCATAAATGTCCCTATTTATCCAGGGAATCAGTCAATCCCTGCAGCAATTATAACTGCCCAAAACCAGATGAGTATTATGGTGCTTCAAGTACCTTTCTGAACAAGAGCCAAAGCTCATCATATTGATAGGAAAATTATAGTTCTTTTATTCATTTCCCTTTCTCATTTTATTGCAGAAACAGGAAGAGCTCAGAGTTAAGTCCTATCCCACAAGCACTTAAATTTCCAGACAAAATATTTATTGATGTCATGATCTGAATTCAGCAGGGTTAAATTAATCCAGGTTTTACATAGAGGCTCAAAATATAAAAAACCCTATAGATAACCAATAGACATTTGAAGGAAACATAATGAAAATTTAAGGTATTAAATATATACTCACCGGCTGCTAAAGAAAAACTGATCATGTAACAACACAGCCAGCACAAATCAGAAACCACAGCTCTGTACAGTGCAACTGATTTTTAAGCAGTGCAGATACTCTGAAACAATTTTCTGCTGAAAGGCCATCTTACAGATCCCATCACCAGGAGGCAAAACAGTGCAGAGAATCTACTCATAGAAATATTTGTGGTTTAGACAGCACTAGAATAATTTTTATACTCTAGATTCAGCTTTTGCAAACTGAGTGAAGTGGATGGCACTTCAGTGCATCTTTTCCTATAAATTCTTCAAAATGGCCTTAATGTTCAGCCATGCAACAAGCTGCATTAAATAACAGATACTAGAGTAAACAGGGAAAGCTTGGCAAGATGAAAGGTGTGGCAAATATAAGCTTTTACTAATGAGGCCCTTTATGGAGGCAAAGGGAAATTAAAAGACACAAATATGGTAGATTTGAGAAGAAATGGAGAATTTCTGAGCCCAAAAGAGAGAGGAAGAAGGAAATCCTTTCAGGATTCATATAAAAGTTAGAAAAAAGATATAGAGGGGAAGAATGCTGTTGGAAATGCTGATTCCACGGAGAGCACAAACTGGACACCTCTCCTCTCTTTTAACATTTCCTCCAGTGATGTCTTGAACAGCAAGAACAGGTAAGTAGTAAAATGGATCTAGGTGGGGTACAAAAAATCCCCTCCATGGTGGTAAAAATAACATGTCACATCTTCCTATTGTCTAAACTGGCATAACTCCACCAGCTTCATTTTATGCCAGCTTAAGATGTGGTCAAATGCAATAAGAGGAAGATAGCAGGTCCTCTTACACGTTTCACTTTGCCTGCAGGCAGGTTTCAGCAAATTGCGTGTCTGTTCCAGGGGAACATACTGAATGGAGGATTTAATCTTCCTGCTGAATACAGAAGGATGCCAAAATATCAAACTTGTCAAACCCACCTTGCAACAAAACACTGTTAAAAATTTGCTTTACTTGGCCATATACTTGCAAAGCCATGTAAAACAGACAGCTCCAAACTGCCTCATGTCAACCAATGACAGTCAAACACGGCTGTCCAAATCCCCTTGCAGAGGTGTAGTGTTACAGTAATTGAGAGGGTCCGTAATCCGCTCACATCTCCGCGCACGGCAGTGGCACAGTGCCGAGCAGTCTCCCGGTTGCTCAGCCGCAGAAGGAGCTGCGTGAAGCACTGATTCACGCTGATGAATTGTAACCAAGCAACACTGCCAGCATCTCTCCAGCCCATTGTTCAGCTGAGCTGGGGAGAATAGCAGCAGAACAGCACTGAAAAAACCTGCCAAACTCCAACTTCAGTTAAAGGATACCATCCCTCTCACACTAGGTATAGTAAAATCTTTAACCAAAATTTAACAGAAATAAGCTGTTACTTCCCTCTCAGTAAAGACAATGACGTGCCTGAAGGCAGCAAATTAATTTGTGTGTGTTCAGGACCTCTTGTAAATCATCTTTACAAAAGAAAGAGTCGAAATTTACTTTACACAAAAAATGCAGGGCAATGAATTATTCATCTGAGCAAGAGGGACAGAAATACTGCCTTTTTGTTAGTCTGGCTAGTAGATGCTGAGGGAAACGAAAGACTTTCTCAGATACAGTAACTAATCAGTAGCAACACATAAGAGATGGAAAGGAAATAGATATTTGAAAATTTTGTTCAGTGAGAGTTGGCAACCTTTTCCCATGTAAATGTCTGAAACCAACAGTTAATGCACAAAATACTGCTACTACAGCATCACTCATGTCAACCTTATTATCAACAGAGGCATTAAAAAATTAGGTTACAATACCAAAATCTTTTCCTTTTATTGCAGTTCAGTCTGAGTAGTGGGATTATTTGTTCTGTTTAATGCCACAGGCCTGGATATCGGGAATAAAGTTCACTGCAAAATTATCCATTGTTGCCCTTTATGGAAATAAGATGACACAGTCTGCCAACAAAACTGTTGGTTACTAGATGTTTTTGCAATGTTCAACAGTATCCCCATCTTACCAGAAAAAAAAATCATATATAAATTAAGAATACGATACAGAATTGACTTGTTTTTATAACATAAAAGACAGGCTAGCAGCTGTAGGCATTTCTCAGAGCATAAAAACCAAAAGCACTGACCTGTAAAACAGAAATAGTAATAACATCTGCTAGACTTCTGGGCTCTGAAATCACATTCCCTGAGAGCAAATTTCCAAAAGAAAGGCTGGGCACTTATGTAAGATACCAATTCCCTTTTCAATGGATTGTGTTTCTCTTCTAAAATTTTACTTAAAAGCCTGAGTGCAAAACCACATACATCTTTCTTCTCCTGGAATTAATGTAGTAGGGCAAAGTAACAAAACACCATGGCATTGGCATAAAAATACATTTATCAATGTCTTTCAGAATCTGTGATATCATAAAATGGATTGGGTTAGAAGGGACCCTAAAGATCATCTAGTTCCAAAGCCCCTGCCATGGGCAGGAGCACCTTCCACTAGACCAGGCTGCTCAAAGCCCCATCCAACCTGGCTTTGAACACTTACAGGGATGGGGCATCCACAACTTATATTAGGTCACCCTCTTAGCTTTCTTCCATGCTCATCTTTCTAGCCCCTCTCTACAAATGAGGTTCCTAGGTGTGGTCTTTTCAACCCCATCGTGGGGGATCAAGCAGTCCTGTACTCACTATTCTATGTGGAATATCACCAGGATCTCACACAGGCAGGAATGCTGCTTTTTAGGTTCTACCTGCTTGGTAGTTTAGACTCCTTCTTATAAGTCCTCAAGACTACCACAGGGTTTGACACTACACAGTACTCCTTACAGGCTTGAAGCCTACTCTCCCATGGTATGAGTTCCCACCAACTTCCTCTCAATGTGAACAGATATTTAAAGCAGAACTTGGTTTCATCATCTTCTTTCCCTTCATATGTTTGCCAGATGGCTTTATTTAATGTCTGTTCTCTGGATTGGCTCTTAGATTGATTTTTTTCCTTTACATTTGCCATCTGCTGGTCCAAACAGCTGAATGATACACTTCCTTTTCAATCTCATGGCATAAATTCCTTCTTGCTGTCAATTTGGCATCGAAAATAGTATGGCAGGCAGACTGGCAGGTCTGGGTAAGGCCTTGCTCCACCAACAGGAATTTTCTCCTTGTCCCTTTGAGAACCATCAGCATAGGAGCAAAGTTTTTAAGAGGAAACAGTACAAAGCCAGAGCAAAAGACAGGTACCAAGAAGAACTGAACCATATTGTCTCAATGATGGAAAGTGGTCTGTGTTGCAGCTATTTCTTGGAAGCAGGATTTGCAGCCCCAGCAGCTGGCATTGTGTGCTCTTGTACAAAGAGCACATCAAGTTGTGCACCAGCTAAGGGCAGAGAATTGCATGTGAACATCCAAAAGAAACAAATGCTGTGTGGAAAAAAACTTGACTCGGAACCTTCAAATCATTTTCCAGAGTCTTCAGCAACTGTCTTGCTCTTTTCAGTGAAAATATATGAGGACTCTTGTGAAATAACTGATGGGGATATGGGACCATGCCTGTGCCCTGCAGGGTACCCAGCCTGGGCTGCACTACAGGGTCAGTACCAGAACAAGGGCTTGCAAAACTGCAACAGCAGCTGGCTGGGAAGGGTGTCAGGAAGAGGACAGAAACAGCACAAGAGAAGGAGGAAGGGAAAGGTGCCAAAAAGTCTTGTTATGACCCCACCTAAATGCGTAACAGCAAGGTATTACTGAGTTGCCTGAATGTTTTGTTATGTTAAGATGTAACTCATCTATCTATACCTGTGCTCAAAAAGTTTAGAGACGATTCTGTCTCTTGAGTGTTTGCACAGTTCCAAGCACAATAGCTTCTTGTGCTGGCTGAGTCCTCTGAATGCTGTCAGAATACAATTAAATAATAAGAGCAGTAAAAAGCTTGATGCTATTCATACTTGAGAAGATCTCACATGCCTCTGGACAAATCATAGCCACAGCAACACTCTCAATAAATACATTTTCTAATCCTCTCATTACTACTGTGACTTCCTTTTAAAATTAAAGACAGAAAAAATGTCATGAAAAAATATTAACTGTAGTTCATATCTGAATGCCACAAAAGATCAACAGTTTATCCAAACAGCCTAAGTGAACAAAAGCTTGAGAACTACTACTTCAATGCTTCTTCATATACATGAATTTGCACATACACTTGCCTTTTCCTGTTTCCCCTGTAGTTTTGGTGGCTCAGCTGACATCCAGTAGCCTGCCTACTCTCCACTTTCTCCATGCATTACATGGTCAAGTAAGTGGGAACAGTGTGAGGTTTGCAGTGCTTGATCTCTTAATGTTTAGATAAATGCTGATACTACAGAGCTGGTCCTAGTTTTCCAGAGTTTCCTACCTCAGTTATGAAGCTAATAAACCCAACCCAGTGGTTCAGTGTCCTTGGTCTCAGCAGCTCTGATCCAATGCCCACTGAAGCCAAAAGAAAGATTCCTTAATTAGCCAGTTAGTGTCAAATCAAGCACCATTAGACTCAAGTGCCACTGAAGAATAAGATGTATAAATTCTTTCGCAAAGCAAATTCCTTTGCTGCTGAACTGTACGGAACTGACCCACCTGCTCCAGGTCTCCATGTAACCTGAGACTTCGTACACCACCCAGCGTTCAAGGGAGTGGTGCTGAGAAACAGATTTCTTGAAATTCCCAAGCTGCTTTATATGCTTCACGTTGGTGGTTCACAATCAGATTTCTGGTTGTCACCATCATGAATGGAAGGATAAAAATTCAGTGACAAGTTATGAAATGTTACATCTGCTCAAAAAAGTAGAACGACCAGCCAAAACCAATGTGTCAAAGAAATGTGTAAAACAGCTCCAGATTTAGCCAGATCCAGCACAAGCCAGGTCTATATTTGAAAGATGCACTGGTACAGATGTTAGTAGGTGTATGAATAAAGGATAGGAAGACTGTACCACCAGTTTGCATATCCATGGTAACTAAGAGAGGATCTCCTGAGAAAAGGAGCTGCGAGATGGGGAACAAAGAACTCTTTTCCCCTTTGAGGGCTAAGTAGCTCACACTGTCTAGCGAGATTATTTACGCTGGGGACATGTGCACCACCGGATTATAAGAGTAACAAGGAAAAGAGAACAATATGGCATCTTCAGTCCTCAGAGGGCTTGTCTAGCTTGCACTGCAGTCCATGTCTCTGCATGTTCACAGCTCTTGTTCCACCTAGGCTGAAGTTGACGCAAACACATAGTGGCCTTAAAAACAACCCATTATAGTATACATAATACAGTACAGTACCAAGACATACACTGGCTGGTTGGGATGGGCAGGCTACAGAAAGAACAATGGCCTTCTATGAAGCTCTCTTCTTCTATGAAGCTGAAGTATTTAGGCACAAATCATAGAACCATTGAGGCTGGAAAACATCTTTAAGGCCACCGAGTCCAACCTTTAATCTAGCATTGCAAAGTACCAGTGTAGCTCATTTCTCTCTGTGTGTATGAATATGTTCTGAATGCATTTATGGTGATGCAATTGCATCCGCTCTAGGCTGGGTTTAACAATCTTTACTGTTTCATGACTAGTCATAAAAGTTCTATTACTATTGAAGGACAATGTCCCGAGAAAGTATAAGCAATTTCAGAACAATTAAAAAGTTAAAAACTATGTGCAACTCAGAGGGATACCAGTGTCCTCACACATGTGCCTACTCCATTACTCTAATGATTCAAAGGGCAATCACTTGAGTTCCCAAGTGCTCTGTGTTCCCCAAACAACACTCACAGAGCTGCCATCTCTCTCCATTTCCTCACAGCCATCATTGGGCAGGAGGGCAGTGCTACCACCGGCACTGAGCTGAGCCCATCTGGATTCGGGGTGCCTGCATGCAGAGCTGCCAGACAGGAATTCAGAACAGAAGAAATAGGCACCATCTTCCATGCTGCTGAACATAACCTCTGAAGTAAAAGGATGCAAAATTTCTACAAATACAGTTTCTTTTAATAATCTCATTTCCTTATTCTCCTGCCCCTGCCACGATTTTTAGTTTTAGATATGTGAGTCTGGCAGCTCTCTGCACATGGTCCAATTCTCTGTCTTATTTCTGGCCCAGGTTTTCCTTGGGTTTTGCTAGAGGCAAGAAAGAGTAATATCAAAAAGAAAAGGGGATAGAAAGAAAACTAAGGAAAACAAAGCCTTAACATATCCAGAAAGTCATCTGAACATCCAAATAGGAGCAGAAGAGTTCCTTCTTCTTTTTAAATATATCTCCTGTTTCCAAGCTATACTAACTACACGGTATGTTTTTTAATAGTCTGTTTTAAAATAAGTTGGGCGTGATCTAGTTACTAAATATTGTATGATTTGATAATTACACAGCAGAGCAAACTACTTTCCTAATCTGGAATAAGACCTAAAATTCTACACTGCCTTCAAGCAAATGGGACTTAAGTACCTTTTATTTTTTCCAATGACATGTAAGCCCCGGAAAAAGTAATTTTCTCTCTATTTTAGTTGGTTTTCGAAGTCTTAGAATTGACAGTTGCATGTAAGCATTTTACACCTTCACTTTTACAGCTGCATGAAATAAGCATTGATTTATGCAGCATACAATGTCTTTACTTCTTGATGAACTTTCCTTCAGATTTTCACAGTAAGCCAGTGATATTTTATTAGAGATAACAGTGATACTTGTATTAATTTCCTTCATCATATTCAGTAGCTCATAACTTTGGCAGGCAGTGTAACTTTTAGGTCCTTTGAGTGGGGGGGCAAAAGGATTAATAACTTGTGATGGTGTAACTGGAGTCCACCCCACATACAAGAGGCAGGTTATGGCTGCACAATGAACTTTGGTTCTGACACACTCAACCTTGTGCTTTGACTCAGCAAAGTAAATAATGCTCTTTACAAGCAGTCTGCACAAAATTGTCAGGGCGTTCTGGTTTAACACACGGCACGTTATCAGGCATTACACATCCAATATAATTAATTAAGACATTTAAAAGCTGGAGTGATCTCACCTGGTATTTGGCAGTCTGCTGCTCCTAAGCAAAGCGGCTGAGAGTTTAACAAGAAACATCACAAAGACTAGGTAAAAGTTGAAGATCACTTTGAGTATGAACCTTCTCATGTAAGCAGACCACTTGCATGTTCCTACCACAGTAGCACTCTTACCTTCGCTAGCAAATGGCTTTTGCTTCCTTACCCTAACCTTTTAAAGCAGTTATTGTCTCCAGAGCACTACAAACTGTATAGACTGTTGTGGAATAAAAGTTTTAATAACATCACAGCAGACTCTTGGGCTGAGCTAATACAAGCACTCAGCTTAAGTCTAATTCTAATAGCCAAATAAACAGAGTTAGGATGATGCTCAGTGTTATTCTAAATTCCAACCACATTTCATACTGAAGAGTGGATGGAGAAAACAAAATGATGTAATCACTTACAAATATTATGAAGAAAACTGGATTGGTCACTTTTACTTTGCCCAATGCTTCAGAAACAGAGGCTATTAAAATAACAAATAGTCAGATACAAAAAGCTAGGAGGAAATGAGACCTTATATTATGGAAATACAGCTGACAAATGCAGTGCTGTAGGAGCAGATGTGGTTGAGAAAACAATGAAATACATTTCAGCAGAATTTGCAAGTTTGTTTTGTGGAGGTGGAACCAGGAAGCCCTTGCTGGAGATTCCCCCACCATCATCCACAGATCCAAAGTACCTATGAGTCCAACAGGAAGTTGAGATGTACCTATCTGCACACATAGTCCTCTTATCTTGTTGTGATTGAGCTACAGCTTGTGACTTTCATTCAGAAGAAGACTGCAAAGCAGCTGAGCTGGTTATTAAACCAGACTCTTGAAGCAATGTAAGTAAAAACGACAGAATTTGATTTAAAAGTTACAGTCTAATTGTCAGTATTTTGCTTTGACTAAGAAACTTGCTACATCAGGCTCATTGCAGGAGTTGCAGAGAAAGTTTCAAGAAAACTGACCAAAAATCTTTTGTGTACACAGGACAATTTACAGTGCTCTCTGCTCATAAAGTCATTTAATATCAGATTCACAGGGTTAGCTTTTGCTAAAAAAATCCTCTCACTGTGAGAAAGGTCATGGAAACAACCTCTTTGCTCTAGAGCAGATAGCTCTTCCTCAAAGCACTCCATCAGAGTCCAAATGGAAACACTCATATGCTTGTGCTAACAGTGTTGAGTTACACAAGAGTTGGTAACCAGTTTAAAGAGCATCATTTTGTCAAAACAGCAGGCCAGCTACCATTATCCTTCCATATAGTGCAGACTCAATGCATATGTCAGAAGAGCCAGACCATTTACTTGCTTCAGGTATCTCTGAAATGGACTAACCTTCTGTCCTATAAAACTTTGAACTTTTCCTGTTCAAGGGTTGAAGCCCACTTGGGGATCCTGGAGTATCAGATATGCAGTAGTATATTATTACAAACCCACGATTTCAACTTGCTTCTAGGAAAGAAATATATTTCTTTTTCTCCTATCATCTTCCACTGTTAAATTTCAAGTTAATAACCCATTGTTGTGACTGGTTTAAGCAATACTGAAGCAATTTAAAGCAAATGTAAAACGCAACAGAGCTTCCTCATCCAAGAACATGATGAGAGCAACAGAACCATCATCTATAGAGGCATGTCAAGTCCAAAGAAGCAACTGATGTTCTGGGGCAGAAAAGATGTCCCTTAAGATTGCCATCACAAATGCAGATATTTGTATGGCAGAGATGTTTCTGTGCAAAAGAAAGCAAGGAAGGAGAAACTCTGCAGGAAAAACGGTAGTAAAGGCAGCAGAAAGTCAGAGGGAAAAAAAGCATAGTTATTGAGAAAAAATTCCAAAAAAGGGCTAATGACAGATCATCACTTCACTGGTGGCAGAACAAGTAGGGAGTGATGCTCAGAGAAGCCTCCCTCCTCTTCATTGAATTCTGCTTCATCCATGGAATCAGGGTTTGTTTGGCGTTTTTTTTAGTTACCAGGATTAGATCCGGCTCCATCATCAGATTAACATTAGCTAAAAGCCTGGTTTTCACCTAAGTTTTGACAGCCTCAGATCTCAAGTGAATCCAGGGACACAACCTATTCTGACCTTGCAGTAGACCCTTGTTCTGTCTTGCCCACATATGGCTTTATTCATACACACTATACTGTGATCTCAAATGCCTGTGCAAAAGTGGAAGAAGAAGCAGCAGCAGATCGACTTTCAGGTGGCTTTTGATGATTTCTTTCACATCTGTGGCAAGAATTAACACTTGTCAAAAGCAGCAAGTGAGCCTGTTCTACAGCCAAGAGGCCACAGACAGGACAACAGCTATGCACCATACCAACCCACGGGACCCTGTGCTCACAGGAGCTGTGCTAGCAGGCTCCCTTCTCCTGTGCTGGACTCCATCCACCTTTCCCAGGAGCCATAACGCTCCTCACTGTATTCTGCACCCCAGCTTACCAGACACGTTACCTTCGCACCATCACTGCACCCAACACAACGCTCCTTCAGACATTTGCAGGCACCTCAGAAATTTTGTCCCACACACAGAAGGAGCCGATTTCCTGAAGTCCTTTTGGCTTCTCAGCTGACTGCACTATGTGCCACAGTTTCTCAAAACTAATCTGCTGTTTCAGAGAAACATTAAACTTATGAGGAGAACACGTCAATTCATTCACAATACACGCTCCTCTACAAATATGTAACACAGATTGGAACTGACACTCAAGATGACCCACACCCTATATAAGCCTCACAAAAACTGCCTAGTTATTCACTTTTCCAGCTTGGCAAACTAAGCCTCTATACTCAGTGTCAAGCTAAAACATTTGTTAAAATAATTCTTGGCTTCCTTCCACTCCAAACAAATTCATCAGACAGCTATTTCAACTCATTTTTGACTCAAGCAAACAGAAGTAGAGAGGTACAAAAGTAGAAATGTAGGACCCTTCATTAATTAGAATATGACTTTTTTTTTGTACACCTTTTTCTACCACTTAAGGATAATGGAAGGTTTCAGCTATTTTTGAGGTCACTGTCTCCAATTAAGAGAAAAGCATGAGCTTTAAACAAATCAGACAACCGTGGAACAATTTTAATCCCTGAATGAATAAATCCCTTGGGGGACGTGGCTGCAGAGAAATCAATGGGCAATTCTATTAAGCCTTAACAGCAAATAAGGCACAATCTGGCTTCTACAATGAACCTCAAAGCCACAGATCCTGTCATAAGAATTTATGTGATTTATGTGATCAGTCATCAGTGTACAGAGCCCAATTATACCCAGAATATCTTTTGCTTACAGCAGCTGTTGGAACAGCATTGTACTAGACCATCTTTGAGTTAGGGGCTATAATCTTAAGGCAAAAAAATGACAGAAATAAGTGTTAACTGAGTGAATACTGATTTGTTCCAGTGAACTCCTACTCTTCTCAGCACCCTGCTGCCCACTGACCTTACCTCTAGCTCCAAAGTGTTAAGAGAAGTGTGAGCTGTGACTGTGAGAAAATTGGCATTTGCTCCCACAGCCTTTCACAGCAACACATAAATGACCTCCTCTGCCCTACAGACTGGAAGTACTCTCTCTAGCTGTGGGATCAAACACAAATCATTCATACCATGCTATAAAAAGTCCACAGGCTAGCATAGAAAATAGAGCAGTGCTTTAAAAAAAATCATCAAAACAGAAGACGAAATTTCCCCTCCCCTTCAATAAACCTTAATGCTCACCTACTGACACCTGTCAGGGTAAGGACAAAATCACTTTGCTTGGTGCGGTTGATGCAGCCTAGCCCATATCTAGGAGCCTCTGCCTTGGGCTGCATCTGCTCTTGTAAGTGAAACACTCTCAGGGCTGTTCTGTGGCACCAGAGACAAAACTTCTGTGCTTGAAACCAAACTGCTAAACTCTCATGATCTTCAAAAGAGGTTGACTACATCCACTCCGCTTGTTGAAAGCCATCACCAGCCTATCCAACCAGGATTGTGCCCAGGGCCGTTCCAACAACCCAAGATCAATGACCTGACCCAGGAACATTTCCTGCACTGTTTTGTAGTTTAGATGCATCTTCCCTGTCCACCTACCCAAAATGTTCAGATCTGAGGCATGTCCAAGGTACATGACAGCTGCCTTCTTTGCTCACAGAATTGAGTTTCCTTTCCTCAAAATCAAAGTATGTGAACAAGGAAAGAGGGCGAGAATTACACATATACAGCTACTACCCAGACAGAGCTATACTACAGACATGGCACACCCAGTGCTCACAATTTCAGAAGTACTCCCTACAAGCATCCACTCTTTAGATGAATTTTTATTCATCTAAATTATTGAGGGTCAAGTTTTCACAGCCATTAAATGCCTAAAGATAGAGGTGGGAGCCATCATTTCTTGCAGTGAATACAAATCATTATCCAATAAGATGCACAATGAGATTTTCTGGTTAGGTGCCTCATTCCTATTGCAGTTGACTGGAATTATATCCCCAAAGATGTTAAGAGCCTCTGCATTGTGTGTGCTGCCTTTGTTATCCCTTTACAAGAAAGTATAATGTCTCTAATCCATTACACTGGCTTATGAAAGAAAGAAATACAGGAGTAATACTAGAGGTAAGTGTTTTCCTCCTTCTCTTGGGTAAAAAAATATATATATCACCTGCATATTTCAGCTTTGCAATCTTGTTTCATGTCTATCTCTGAGCAAATAAATTGAAGTCCTGTGGAAGCTGCTCAGGAAAATTTCAACACTGCCTGGTAGTGTGAGACACAAGACAAGCAGAAATAGTTAAGTAGTTTAATTCACACTGGTTTGGCATTTGGTCGAAGAGGTTTTGTAGAAGTAATCAAAAAAGAGGAACCTTAAGTCATTAGAAAGAAAAATAATTTTCACAGTGACTCTTGACTTTTTTTCTCCCAGCATCCTTTCCCTGATGCAAGTTACTCAGAACTTTGTAATCTGCACAATCAACTTAAAACACTGATGTGAAGTTAGCACCTCACTTTAAAAAAACCAGTGAAGAAACACAGCACTCTTCATCTGTTGGTTCAGTAGCAATTAGACAAACAGAGTTTACAGTCTGCACCATACTTTCATCTCACAATAAGATTTGAAAAAGAGCTAGGCTACAAGATTAAACAAAAAAAAATCTATACCTGTGCTCCCATGATTTTGTATCAAATAACTTTTGAGAGAAGTACATATTTAACTGAATATTTGAGAGCAGTAACCTCTACAGTATCTCATAAAGCAAGCTGCTGAGGAACAAGAAACCCATGGACCAGATACAGTCTATGACTTCACTTTGATAATTTTGGACTGAGTGATTCGAGGGGAATGCATTAGGACAAGAAAGAAAGTGAATATGTGCCCTGCCAAATGGGTCTGACAGTTCTCCCCGGGCTGCAGGGAAAAATTTCTCATTTGTTCTATAAACCAATACTAGGACAAAATTACAACACACACTGACATAAGAAAGTACTCCTCATTAACTGTTCCTATAAATCTCAATGGCAAGTAAGAGGGACAAAAGTAAAAAATGTTACCCTCCTTATCTTAACAAGGGATGTCTTTTTCAGAGTTAAGTTAGAAGTATTCATGTTGGAAGTTAAATCTAAAATACCTGAAATGGGCTCCATTTCATAAACTGTTGAGTACTCCTCTCTATAAAAAAATCAACCTTTGGTTCATCCACCTTCAATGTCCCAAAGACATTAGCCACCTAGGAAAATTCAGGACACTTCACTGAAATACGCTAACTTGTCTTTCTTTAAATACTCCTTTTTAAAATCCCGAGACAACAGTGCTAATGAGAATAGCATTTTCTTTTTCTTGCTTGGATTATGTGCCAGTGTGGCAAAATTCAGCTACCACTGATAGCTTGAATGCACCAAGCAAGATATGGAGAAGAATCTCTGCAAGTCTGCATGTCCATTCATGTTTACAAAAACTGACATCACACAGATTTAAGAGACTGATTGATGTATTTTAACTATTTGCTTCAATGATGATCAACTCCAGGTTTCTCATCTGCTCTTTTTGTTTCATACTGTCCTATATATTTGTTCATGACACACTGCTGAAGAAATTAAGAGCTGATTTCTGTTTGGCTAAAGACATCAAGTAAACTCTATTTTATTATGATGCTGCCACCTATAGTCTTTCTGAAGACCACACTACCTCCGCACAGTTTTGATTTGCATTTAAATTTCTAAAAATTGCATTGTTTATCCTTTGCTAAAACTTTCAGCATCACCGCACCCAGCAAGGAAAACATCAAATAAAATATTTGGAGAGACATGCTTGTGTTATCTTTGCTCTGTGATTTCCAGCCCCACCAAGAAATCTCCCCAGTTCTGGCTACTCTGATATTCTCTGCTGAAGACTCTGATTTCAGAAGGTCTGAGAAGAACACATGACTCTGAGGTGAGTATCTACCAAACCAGCATAGATAGTTATTTCCAAACACCAGAGAGCATGCCTGAACACACTGCACAACCAGCCTACAGTGCAGAAGACAGGATGGAAACCAGATCCGAAGTTTCTGTGAGGCCTAATGGAGAACTCTCACCAGATACTCCTATATATACTTCATTCATGCTCTACTCCTGTACTCTGATTAGGATGACTAAGCAGTGACATTAATTCTCTTCCTCTCCCATTGTTTTTCTGTACTATAGTTTTCTTAAGCTAACCTATCATTAAGTAAAAATCAGACCTCAAATAGACCAGACAGACATGCCTTCCACTGCAGAGCAAGACACAAAGGGATGTGACTCTGAAACCTCTCTGTCCTGTAATCTTACCAGATGAGACCTAAGCCATAGGGATACTTTGCACAGTGTTCCTAGCTATGAAATTGTCAACTCAATGGTGATGCATTAAACACTACACCAACTCAAAAGGCCTGTAGCTGCAGAAATTAGCAATTTGTTCTTCTTCTAGGAATGGAATTCGTTAGAAGGACAGATAGACAGATCATGTGTCTGTCCCTCCTTAACCTCCAATCTGTCCAAGTACTTATGGAAATTCTTGCGTGTTTCCATGGTCAGCTGATGCAGTGCAACCCCTGCATCTGCCCAACCCCCAAATACCTTGAAAAAAACCTTAGTGATACTGATTCCAGTATCAAGGAAAGAATGCCACAACCGTAATATTAAAAGAGCTACTAATTTTGATGGCATACAGTGCCCTGAGTCCTCTAAGTTCCATGTTATACTGCATTTATAACTTCTTTGTTCAGTTCTAGAATATTTTCCATTTTAGGAAGGAAAGAAATCTACTCAAGTGTAGAACCAAATAAACCCCATAATTCTAAAATACAGGCAGCTGATTGCATTGTATTAGACAAGTTAGAAGATGAAGCAATTACTTTGTTATATTCTACTTCTCTTTAAATAGCAGAGTTTCCAAAGCTGATGTGATAAAAGAAGAATGACATGGAGAATGAGAAATGTGTAATCTTCTCATCTCACTCACCAATTTAAGATACAAAAGAGTAAAAGTGCAACCTGTCTCCCTTGCCCAGAACTTTTATGTGCTGCAGATAAAAAACAAGCAAAACAAAACAAAACACACCAAGTTTTTAGCTTTTCAGGTATGCAATATTAAACAATGTCATTAAAAGTAAATTGACTTTTTGAAAAAATAAACTCCTTTTCTGTTAAAAAAAAAAAAAAAAAAAAGAGTTATTGTGAATTTTTATCCATAGAAAAAACAAACTTTTTATGGGGACTTNAAGAAGAATGACATGGAGAATGAGAAATGTGTAATCTTCTCATCTCACTCACCAATTTAAGATACAAAAGAGTAAAAGTGCAACCTGTCTCCCTTGCCCAGAACTTTTATGTGCTGCAGATAAAAAACAAGCAAAACAAAACAAAACACACCAAGTTTTTAGCTTTTCAGGTATGCAATATTAAACAATGTCATTAAAAGTAAATTGACTTTTTGAAAAAATAAACTCCTTTTCTGTTAAAAAAAAAAAAAAAAAAGAAGAGCTATTGTGTATTTTTATCCATAGAACAAACAAACTGTTTATGGGGACTGTAGCTTAGCAGTGCAAGCTGAAGCACTTTTTATAACTGTGTACTCTCAGGAGTGTCTCACCTGTAAACTCAGACATTATCCCTAAAATCATTAGTGCTTCCATAAAAGAAAAAGTTGTGCTGCAGTACTGTCAAGAAATTTTCCTTGAAGGACTCTTTTCAAAGCTGCTTCTGTCTTAACTTAGCAGCAAACTTCACCAGAAAACCAGCTGGCAGAGGACAGCACAGAACATATGTGCCATGTGTAGGTTTTCCAGACTCCTGATGAAGTCTGCTCTGAAGCAGCCGGGAGCATGGAGCACCACGGGCCTGAGAATTCTGATAAACAAAATGCACTGGAAGGAATACCAAAGAAATCAGTGTCCTCTTTTATCTCATTCTCTTTGAACATCAACAGACTGGCTAAAAAACCATTTGCCCTAAGTAAATACTCTTGTAATTACACTTCACTAGACTCATTCAAGG
The DNA here is from genome assembly GCA_013397815.1 of Aleadryas rufinucha. Taxonomy (NCBI): domain Eukaryota; kingdom Metazoa; phylum Chordata; class Aves; order Passeriformes; genus Aleadryas; species Aleadryas rufinucha. Next base: position 75,481 of record VZTH01008621.1, read on the forward strand.
TCACGAAGAGTCAACGGTGACAAACTGTTAAGAAGTCCCTCTTCATCTCTTATACCTGTTTTGATGCATATTTCTCCAGTCATTGATTTCATCTTCCTCTTGAATTATTTCAAAATTTGTCAGAATTTAAGGCATCACCAATGTGTACAGTGAGATTTGCTCCCAAGGTGCACTTCAAAAGTGCTGTACAAAAGCAGATGCACCATCTGCTGTTTAAAGGGTTCCAAGACACTTTTCTGTTACATTCCTGTAACTACTGGATAAGCTACTACTGCCAAGAGGAATCCTGTTGACTCCCTTTGAGGCTATATAGAGTACAGGCATCAGGAGTAATAGGACTTGCAGGAGGTATGAACACAGTAAAATGGTACCCTGGAAATTAAGACAATGATTATTTAAGTCTGAGCTTCACTAGAAGCATCACTGCCAATCGTTTCCACAGTAACATTTACTAATACATTTACACTCTTCTCCCAAACCTCTCTCTGTATTTTCCATGGGGCCAACAGACCCAGTTTCTTGGCTTTGAGCTGCCAAGAATTTTAGTTTCATCCTGTTAAAATTCATCAAACAGATGTAGGCATTTTACGCTCAGAATTCTACAACCCACTATATGCACTCTTTATGGACACTAAATAATGGAGTACTCCAGAATTCCTGTACTGATTGCATTGTTTACTTTTATGTCTAATTTCAAAACTTTCTATTTTAAATGTATTTCAGAGCAGCCAGATGCCCCCTTGCCTCTTATATTGCACTGTTTTACCCACGTCTACCTCCAAAAAGTTAATCAAATTTGATACTGCATCAGGAATATCATTCCATTAATGACTTTATGAGATGACACAGATTTAATGAGCCTGTCTTAGCTTCACCCTCTTCATATGTAGTGATGGAATGAGGGAGGCTGCAGTGCCATGCTGAGAAGGCACTGGGGAGGGATTTGTGCAAGTATTGGCCAGTTCAAAAACATAAACTGAGAGGACCCAACCTTATCAAACGCAAATAATTCTGAGGGAGTTCTGCTGACTTGAGGATGAGCAGCAATGCACCGAAATGCTTTGGTACAGATAAAGCCATCTTCCTTAAGTAGTAGTGTCCATGAAGGGATGTTTCACTGTAAGAAAATAGGTAAGTAAATGGTCTCCTTTCCTGACTTTTTTGCGTAGAGTCTCCTCTCTTTAATAATACAAAACCATAAATCTTGCAGTAAGAGAATATTGTATATTTAATACCTTGGGTACATTACATTTTATGACTGAATTTCCATCTCTCTTGTGATGTTAACTCTCTTCCAGTATATGCACAACTGGGAAATGAAGCAGCTTCTTCTAAGAGCATGTTACAATCCTGGCATGTACAGCCTTCGTTCTACTGCCTTCCAACCAAGATTTCCATGTTCAAGTGGATGTCCTTTAGTATTTTGGACTTAAACCAGATATACTCAGTTCATAAGCACCTACAATTGCAGAAGGGCACTTCTAGGCTTCTGTAAAAGAAAAGATAAATGAACTGTGCATTGCTGGATATATACTACATTTAATGGGCCAAAGCCAGAGCTTGCTGTTATGAAGCAAGACCTCAGAGGACTGATGCATTCCAGCTGTGCAGGGCACTGGACAAGAGATCTGTGACACTAGTAACAACAGACTTCACTTTCTGCACAGTGAGTGCTCTGCAGATCCCTATCTAAAATGTGTATTGGTTATACTCCCCAGTCAAAGATTGGTTGTGCTGGAAACACACATTTGAAATCAAGAATGGAACCCCTGGGCTGTGAGGCAATGACCATTTATTAAATCTTCACACAAAATAGGGAGAACTTGTTTATGTATTGTTAGACGTTGATGATTTCACTTTTGTCCTGGTGAATCTGAAATGCAGCTTTGCTACTATGATAAATATTTGCCTGAGACATTTCCATATTTCAATCCTATTTTCAGTTCCTCGGTAACAGTTCAGTGCCAGTCCTTGTTATTAAGGAGGTTTTTTCCTCCTTTTTGCTACTCTTTCATCATGACTATAAGTACTGAGGCTGCCAGCCAAGTACTCTACAGCTGTTAATGTCCTGCACGACAGAGAGGACAGCACAGGCTGTCAGTACCACCACAGGCTGAGTGTGAGCAGAACCCTTTCCTCTGCAGAGCTCAGTGGCAGGCAGCACACACTCATATTCCCAACCACTGCCTTAGAAGCAACACTGCCAGGTTAGCTGTTTTTTTTCCAAGAGGATAATTAGACCCTATGCACCCAGAAGCACACACTAAAGAAAACATTTTTTAATTAAAAACACAGCAGAATTTAAGCTCACAAGGTCTTCATGAAAGCAAAGAAACATGACCTTCTAGTTTCTATAAACTCTGACATCTGTACATAGACAAACTAATTACCCACCACTATAAACAACCACAGACAGTTCCTACCTCATCACTGGATAAACCTAAATGCACCTGCTCCCTTTCCTTTAATGATAAGCCAACTCCTACCCTGAAACTGCCTTCTTTCAATGATTAAAGAGCTACAAGGCAAGTGCCAGTAATAAAGTTACATTTTTTTTCCTTCTGTAATCTAATCTTTGCCCTGTAGAAACTGCTGATGAGAGCTCAGCTCCACTTAAAATTTACATAAAAGCAATCCATATCATGTTGCATGGAAAAGGACTGTTGCCCCAGTGTTTATTGGCATGGTGATACAAAGAATGAGAAATTACGCTGATGCAAAAATGATGTACAGCCTTGTATCAGTATCAAACAGGCTTTGATGCACGGTTGCTATTTTTGGAAGCTAATGATCTATGAGTGATAAAGCAAATGAACTTCTTAATGATGACAAATACAGGAGAATGTACAGTACTGAGTAGAGCACATGATGTCCAACCAAAGAGATTTATGGGAGTTAGTTATAGTACCAAAGATTTATAATGGCAAAATAAGAGAACAGGAAAAGCTTCTGGAAGATCTTGTGTGTCTACCTGGAAAAACAATTTGCTTTCAGACAAAAGATGGAATGTACGATCCACCGCATGCTTCTTGCTGATACTTATATTGCTTTGGTATTTATATGCATGTAAAGCCGAAGACATGCATAACTTTATCCAATTTAAATAAAATTAAAATAGCTATAGAAAAAAATGTAGGCTTTTAACTAGTGTGAAAATATGCAAACAATTAGTGTTTATATTGTTGGGGTGTTCCTACAAACTTCTCTTTATATATGGGGTGGTTCTCAGTTAATCGTATGGCAAAACTGGCAGGGTGATATTTTCACACCTAAAATTTCATTGTGCTCTTAAAAGGTTTTGAATTGAAGAGATTCCTGTCCAGTAACCTAAGATCCATCAGTGGCAATTAAAATTTAATACACTAAATATACTATTGACAGTAAAATATACACTAAATACACTACTTGCCAACAGAAGCTAACATAATAATGAAAACAATGCATTTGTGGTATTTCAGGTCTCGTGTCCAAAAATACACTAAAGAGGGGGGAAAGTCACACAGTTTATGGCTAATTTCAGGGTAGAGGGTCAGCCAGCATTTTGAGAGATATTTGAGGAACGGGAGAGAAAAAGTCACAGCCTTTCAGGGCAAGAAAACACGCCTGCCAGCTGAGTTCAGCCTTCCCGCAGGGAGCCGGGCTAGTGGGAGCACAAGCCTGTTCACCTCAGTCCAATTCACACCTTCGAGGAACCTGGAAACGCCGGTCGCGACGGACCCGTTTGTGTACAAACCGGTGTCTCCCTAGGCACCTCTGGCCTCTAAATTAAACGCCTGTTTTGCTTCAGATTAAGCGTCTCCCGCCGCTGTGCTCCCAGACAAACAGCCCCCGGAGCAGACGCGGGGAAGGAAGCAAAGCCCTGCCCGCCGCCCAGCCTCCCCCGATGGCAGCGGCCGCGGCTTGGCCCGGGGGAGCCGCTGCCCGGCAGGTCCCTCGCTGCCCTCACTCACCTGGAGCCCCGGGGGGCGGCGTAGCCCCCGGCAGCCCGGGGCGGGGGATAGCGGGGCGGGGAGCAGCGGAGCCGGGCTGCNCGGCCGCGGGGCCAAAGGCGAGGCGAGCCCTCGGCGCTGCCCCGGGGGCGGGCGGGGTGCGGCGCTCAGGTGTTTTCCGCCTCGCCAAGACACTGACCGCCGGGTCACGGAAGCACACGGGGGTGAGAAGGAGCGGACCAGGCACTGTGATAGGGCGATTTCACTGCTACAGCTTTCTGCCTCGGCTTTGCTTTCCCCCGTCGCCTACCCGAAGTGGCTTAAGGTAGCGATGAGCCATGTCCAGGTTATTTTGTCGAGCGAGTTAGTGTTGGAGGTGGCAGGGTACTTGCAGCACGTAGCTACAGTCAGGATCCTTGCGGTGGTATCGGAGTGAAAGGCTCTCGCTGAAGTTGCTTGCATCTGTGAGCAGTAGTGCCCTTGGATCTTCAGATGCGGTATTTCAAGCTTAGCTTCTATGCAAGAGGTGAGAAAGGAAGGCTGGACGAACTGGCGGGAAGAATTGACTAAAATAACATCGAGTAGTTAGTTCCCCACTTCGGCATCTTATCTATTTTAATAAATTTATCTCAAACTTGAGAGAATGAGTTGTTGAAATTCTCTGGGTTCAACATGAGCACTTTTTTTTTTCTAAAGAGTCTCTCCCGTGTAAAGTCAGTGAGGCTGAGGACAACAGTTTTGGATAGAAAATACAGGTGTTGCCTGATAAATGAATGAACACCACACTACACTGCCTTGCAGTCCAAGGTAAAAGCATTAGAGTGAAAAATGCTGTGGAGGTTGCTTGTTTCTTAGGGCACTGATAAGGGAGGCAGAAATGAAAATGGAAAGCTGGTGCACACTGACTCAGTCTTCAAATGAAAAATCATTTCAACACTACTTCCAGAGCAGCCACTGCGGGTCAAAAAAGAAATCCAATTATAGGTTTTATTTCTGCCAAGTAGCATTGTTTTAAAAATATTCATGCTATACTGGCTAAAGTGATTTTGTGAAATATTACTATGTACAGGAAAGACATACCCTCGCGTAAAGCAAATCTGAGAAGTACATTGTTCACTTGCTTGGTTGCACTGCAGCTCTGACAACAAAGACGTTTTCTGCTTTGTGTACTCTATATAATTGCTTGGGTGTAGGCTGCATTCAAGATAAAAAATGTTTGTTCTTCTCCCACCTCAGGAAATAAAAGCACCAAAAATACAACACAGATGAGAAGCACAAAATAGGAAACTTAAAACTAAGCTTAGACTTTTGCATCTGCTGAAATAAATTATTAAACTTCTTCATGGATTTTAATAAAAATCAAATGTGGGACAGCCTAGAGAAAAATCGAATTACAGTTTATTAGAGTCTGGTCAAAAAAAATCCATTGGAAGGGAACATCATTTCAGGCCATGCCTTTATACATAATGTTTTAATTACAAGCAAATTTTGTTTTTTCAAAGTTTATTAATAAAAAATCTGATCCTTGCCATGCAATAAGGTTATGATTTGATGTAGTCAATCCAAGTGGAGTCACATGAAAATTTTACCTGTCTTATCAAGCTCTTTTTCTTCTGTTTGGAAAGCGTCCAAAATGTAAAACTAACTGAAATACCTTTCCACGTGTTCAGATAACTGTGCATGTTAATACCACAAGCTATGTATGATTCATTCATCTTCATTTCACTTACTCCCTCTGCTGGGAATTAGCGTGAAAGTTCAGTGGATCAGAGGAAAGATCATTAAGAGTGCAAGATACATTAAAAAGTCTCTTTTGCTTCTTTTATTAGAAGATCACACTTCTTTACAGACCCTCCAGTCTGTATCAGTAAATCAATTTGCATTTCTCGTTGCAAGGCTATTCATTCCAAAATGATGTGGAAGGAGAAGCTAATGTAAATGAACTAGTTAAATATGGAATATATACTAAGTTCTTATGCATTCTACTGTATCATTGTGACTGCCAATATCAAAGATTAAATAAATATAGAAAAGCAACTGAGTAACAGAACTGCTAAAATATATCTGATGCTGATAGCCATTTTGCTAATACTCAACTGCCTACACTGACACCGACAGGATTAGTTGGTCTGAAAAGAAATGAAGGGGATAGAACAAAAAACTCAGCTGTAGTACCACCAAAGACTACCCCACACCACGAACATTTTTTTCTGCTCAAAGACTAAAACCACTTGCTTTAACACTGACAGCAGAATCTTAACTCTGATTAGTGTTGCTAAAGTTCAAGCTTTATTAATGACTGAAAAGAAGAAAAAAAAAAATTGAATGATGGCAATGGTCAACAAGGGGAGACCAACAGATGTCATCTATCTAGACTTCTGTAAAGCCTTTGATATGGTCCCACATAACATCCTTATCTTCTTGTCGGAGAGATGTGGATTTGATGGATGGACTGTTCAGTGGATAAGGAATTGGCTGGATGGATGCAGACAGAGTTGTGGTCCATGTCTCTGGCCAGGTGGAGGTGGGTGATGAGTGGTGTCCCCCAGGGCTCTGTCTTGGGACTGGTGCTCTTCAGTATCTTCATCAAAGACACCGTCAGTGGGATCGAGTGCACCCTCAGCAAGTTCGCAGATGGCACAAAGCTGAGCGGTGCACGTGACACAACACAAGGACAGGATGCCATGCAGAGGGACCTGGACAAGCCTGAGAAGTGGGCCCACGAGAACTTCATGATGTTCAACAAATCCAAGTGCAAGGTGCTGCACCTGGGTCAGGGCAATCCTAGATATGAGTGGACAGGGAGAAACCATTGAGAGCAGCCCTGCAAAGAAGGACTTGAGGTTTCTTGTGGATGAAAAGCAGGACATTACCCAGCAATGCGCACTCACAGCCCAGAAAGCCAGTTGTATCCTGGGCTCTATCCAAAGCAGCATGGCCAGCAGGTTGAGAGACAGGATTCTGTCCCTCTGTTCTGGTGAGATGCCCCCAGGAACGCTGCATCCAGCTCTGGGGTGCCCAGCACAGGAAGGACATGGACCTGTTGGAGCAATTCCAGAGGAGGCCACAAAGTTGACCAGAGGGATGGAGCACCTCTCCTGTAAGGAAAGGCTAAGAGAACTGGGACTATTCAACCTGGAAAAGAGAAGGCTTAGGGATGATCTAATTGCATCCTTCCAGTGTCTGAAGGCGGCTTATAAAATGAGAGAGAGGGACTTTTTATACAGGCAGATAGGGACAGGACAAGGGGCAATGGTTTTTAACTGAGGGAGGGCAGGTTTAGATTAGGTGTTAGGAAGAAATCCTTTACTCACAGGGTGTTGCACTGGAACAGATTGCCCAGAGAAGTTGTGGATGTCCTGTCCCTGATGTGTTCCAGGCCAGGTTGGATGGAGCTCCAAGCAACTTGGTCTAGTGGAAGGTGTCCTCTGTACCAGGGGGGCTGGAACTAGATGGTCTTTAAAGTCCTTTCCAACCCAAACCATTCTATGATTTTATGAATCTATGATTCATTCTAAATCTCTCTTTCTTTGAGTGGAAAAACCAGGATAAATCACATAGATACAAGGCTCCAAATGCTGCTGAAAGGTTGCTTGCACAGATTTTACAAGAAGCTGGGAAATGTTTCTACCCAGAAACACACGAGGAATTCTTCCCCTTTGGATGGTGGGACTGTAATTTAATGGAGATACTACCCTGTATCTATACATACTACTTCTTCTAGTACACAGAAAAGATACTAAGGAGGAGGACACCAGAGGTACTGAATTCTTTCTTCTACAAACCCTGTAAACCAGTTATGCTCAAGTGAAATACCTTCTACTGAGCAATGGAGACAGTTTCCATTGTCACAGGTAAGCAAACTTAGTTGGAAACAACTCTATAACCAGTGGCTAAAAATTAGCATGAACACTTTTACAAATTTTTTGGGTTTCTTTGTTATGCAAACCACATGATTTTAGGTCATAACAGTATAGCTGAGTTTAAAATAGTCTTATTTTGTATAAAATCACAAATTGTATTTTCAGGTTTACCTATGTAAAAATATTGTGGTAAAAGGCAATTTAAATATATGTATAAAAATCAAGTATAACATTATTCATGGTTGCAAATAAGTGTCACAAATGTAAACAAATGATAAATAGATTTTTTTGGTATAGGTTTCTTTCCAATCAAAATATTGTAACTAAGCAACAACAAGAAAATCACAAGTAACCCACATCATGTGGAAATAGATACTATCACAAAGTGAGTAGCACATTTCAGGCTGGGTATTGAAAAAATTATGATGTGTTACAGACAAGAGCGTTTACAACCAAAAGTAAAGAACTGTAAATACTCTGAGCTCGTTATTGGCCTTTACATAAGGACAAAGTTTAATATTCAGTCACGGTCTGAAGGTTTTTAGAATACACTATTGGGGCAGTGCATACAATTCCCAGCCAACAAACACTGTTCCAGTCCTCTTGGGCTATTACTACAGACATTGCCAACAAGCAAGTTTATTGTCAAATAAAACATATTGTTTGCAAACTTCAGCAAATTCAATTAAATCTTTCATTTTTTTCTTTCTTTCAATTTCTGACTTAGGTCAGACAGGGGGATTGCCACTACAGTGATCCTGCTCTCTGAATATACTCACTTGAATGGGGTTTTTTTTCTTAACCAAAAATCCATCCAAAATTATGCAGCAATTAATTGCTGTCAGAAGTCACTTGAAGTCTGTATCTCATCACCATTGACAAAAGTTCCTTTGGCTCCATCCATGACCTCGTAATCCCCTTCCAATTTTCCTGCAAAAAATTAAAGTTTTCATTTCCAACACATTTTTCAAGGAAAGGCTAACCCTAATAAAATGGCTATTTCTTTACCAGAGTACTCAAGAAAAACCGGATTTATTACATCTTGATATTTATAATCTCATATTCCCTTATTCCTCTCTGCATAAGAGAAGAATTTTAAAGTCCAAACTGCTTAACAATCTTCTGCTTTTTCTTTGTAGATGATCACCTCTTTACTGACTTCTTTATTATGTTACACGGAAAAGCATCATTATTGCAACTAAAGAATTACATCTTAGGACATGGGCCTCTGCACAGCATATCCACTCCCAAAAAGAACTCCTTTTATCTATATTAGGTTTATCTAATATCTGTTTCTCATCTTCTAGATGATAGGGTATTAATTTTATAGACCAAGACTACATTTCTCAAACTGTTTTATAATCTTCTTCTAGAAAAAAAAATCAATATGACAATATGATTGCAAAACAACAAATCTCTTTCTCATCTTCCAGAATAATGAAATGATCATCTTCTCTCATCTGGGAAAAGTGTACAATACGCCTTTTAATTACTGCATAATGTGGCAATGGTTAATATCATTATGTCTTCTCCTACAGTCTTTATTACTTGCAAGCAGTCCCATTAACACTGGTGATGGCTGAAATGACTTCTGTGGCTGTCTGCCAAATAAGGAATGAAGAACCAGGACCTCCAAATTAAAATCAGTTCACCTGTACTGAGAAATATTGTTACTCTTGTGGAAGATAATCCTAAAATTTATGTTACACATATATATGTATACTTTAATCTTTTAAAACACTATTCAGAAACTATTTTTAGAGGCTTGTTAAAGCCACCTGTTCCTAAAAAGCAACACAGTTGCTTTTTTACAGTATTAGGTGCATTCATATGGGTTATGCTGTCTTTAATCATTACTCAAACATAATGTTAATGTTGAGTAGTCAGCTTATAAAAAAAAATTAATATAAAGGAACATATGTGCAAGTTTATGCTTAACCCATTATTGTGACCAACATGCCTTTGCTTGCAAAAATAAACCAGAGACCTAAACAATTCTTTTATGACGATAGAAAAAAGGATGAATCTAGGTGTGGATTCTGAAAGCACTTTGAGGAAGCTTCCTAGTCTCTTTAACAGTCAGTCCAGATCATTTGACGGATTAGATTTTATTGTTTAGAAATGTTATAACACATTTGATGTGTAAGGTAAGCTTTGGACTCCTACCACTTAAGAAAATCAGACAGAAAAGGTCTTTCCCACCAGGTCTGCAACACAAACTGCAGGGCACATCCTCTTCACTTCACTGGAGCAAGGAGTGTGGTACAATAATGACAAAGATGGAATAATAAGAAAAAGTTACTGTCCAATTTACTTCTGATATCACATCCTCCATAGAATGAAAAGGTGACTGTCTGCCTCATCTCCCACCAGACTGTCTGCTGAAATAGCACCAGAACCCTGGAGAAAAGGAAGGGCATTAATAGTGATTCCAGCACTGCTGTCTCATTATACTTCATGTATACTGCAGAGTCACACATCAGCTGTGGAAGAAGCTCTCCAGTTTCTAGCAGTTGTTTCTACAACACCTTTTTCAATCCCTGGTGACTTGTCTTAAAGCAGTTGAAAAATGAGATTTCCCCTCTAGGAGAACCCTCCTGGAGTAGTAGTACACTACTTAACAGGAACTTACACCTCGATCATATTTCATCAATTCCCCAAATACCTATTTAAAAAATTTTAATTCTGTGATTCTGCTGATTATTACACCCAAATACTTGCATTAATATTATTTCTTTTACTCTCAGGCAGTATTTTACATTGATTTTTATTTTGTTCTGGTCTCAATTAATTTTCTAAATCTTTCCAGAGCTAGTTGAGAGGGAAATCATCATCCATAGATATTTCAGACATTTCTACTATTCCATCTTTTTCTCGATAGACACTCTAAGTTCTTGACATAAAATTCATCAAGAACTTTAGTATTGTGGACATTAAAGAAAAAGGCAAATCAAATGTAAATCACTTATACAAAGCAGAAATTTCCAGATTCAGATCTCTGCTCTGCTCTAGGAGAGCCGTTTCTAACAGGTTATTTTATTCATTACTGTATCACTACACTACACAAACCTGATAAATTCTTTCCATTTAAGCTTTTAAAATGTAGCACAAACTGCCGATGTTTCAACTATTCTTGTGCCTTTTTTTTTTTTT
>VZTH01008621.1:86487-107579 GCA_013397815.1 Aleadryas rufinucha
AATGAAAACAGTCCCAAACCATTTAGCATAAACAAATAACTAAGTAGTGTTCAAGAGAATTGAGCAACCTGGTCTAGTGGAAGGTTAGAACTAGATGGTCTTTAATGTCCCTTCCAACCCAAACCATTCTAGGATTTTAGGATTCTGCAAGTAAGTCTGAAACAACCCTAGTTCTGCCCACATAGCAAAAAAAAAAAAAGTATAACAATGAGTTGGATGAGGAAAAGAAGTTATGAATTCTATTAGTTATTATGTATGAATTATATATCTTGAATTCTCAAGAATGGAAAATAACCAAGCAGAAGAAAAATTGAGTTCATTTCCATGCAAAAACTACATTGATTTGATTGAGGGAAAACTTAGCTTGAAACAGTCTGGCTGTTTTTATACTTCATTTTTAGTCCTTAAACTCCTTGTACCCTAGGAATGTGCAAAGGCCACAAAAGGCCAACCAGGATAAAAAACCCCAAATCAAACCAAAACAACAAAACACCAAGCAAAAATCCCCCACAAAACCAGAAAAAAAACCAAAAAACAAAAAACAAGCAAGATAGGAATTGAATTCCTAATCTAGTTTGTAGAAGATAAGTCTTCATTTGTTATTTAGCCAGAAGTTTACTACTTAGAATGGAATTTTATCACCCTGAAAAGGAAGTAATGCAAATAGAAAAAGCACCATAATTGTTAGTATCAGTGCGGCGACTACATGGATTGTTTCTTCTTTTCTTTGTAAGTATCAAAAATAGAAGAAAGTATTATGGTAATTAAAAGCAAATGAAACCTTTCCAAATGACACAATGTTTCTTTCAAGAAATTTAAGAGCTACACTGTACTCAGATGAAGGAGGAGTAGATGCAGTTCTATCAGAGGAATGAAGACTCCCTGTACTTGCTATCAAGGATGGGCAATAGCTACAAAATAACTGTCTTGTACAGCTGTGTTTTCTTGCTAGGGGCACCAGAACCAGCTCACTGACCCGAGGAAACTTGTCTCATATTATTGGGACCTATTTTTAATACTTAGAGGAGCCTTTGACAGCAAAGATTAATCAAATGCCAAAGGTAATAATCTCAGTTAACAAATTAAACTTGGAAGTACATAATCTTCTCAAAAGCAAGTCATGAACTGAGAATTTTTTCCCCCTCAACTGGCAATATTTTTTTAATGCATGCTGCCATCAATCTATCAAAAATGTGATGCAACAAGCATACAGCTACCAAATAGGAAACTAAGCTGAGACTGAAACTGTCAGAAGTAGCTCCATACTGTGGAAGCTCCATTCCACTAATTGGTAAAAAGAAAGCTGGGCTTGCTCCTCCTCAGGATTACGAGTACTTGAAGACTTATAGAATGCGTTTATGTTCTTGTAAAAACATGGACATATATAGAGTAAAAACTATTCTGAAAACTAGAAGAAAGACTGGATAGTTAAGAGCTTTTCTGTAAGAAAGATGAAAATATTTACATTTACACTTTATGCAAAACAGTGACAAGCTGAGATTTTCTGTAGCACTATTTCCATTACTGTTTTAAGAATTTTTGACTACAGCATCCCAGTACAAGTAGTTCCTATTGACTATATATATGGTTTGATACAATTCAATAAAACAAAATAAAAGGAGCATCATCAAAATATTGCAATCCTGAATCTTCTTGTAACTTTTCTCGCATGAATGTAATTCCATAGAATTCAGTTTATATTTTGACAAGAAATATCAGAGTTCATGCTTTTGTTTTTATTTCCCACCCAGTGTTTGGAAGTTAAATGTTGTGGAACGACTTAGCCTTCCAGGGCCTAGTCCAGAGACCCATCAGCAGATCATTGATGGGAATGTTGAGGTGATGATGTTTTTAATGTAGAGCTTAACTGATGTGAATTTGTACAACTCTGGTGTTGAAGCTCCTGAAGTTCCCTAAATAAACATTATTTTACTGTGAGATTAAGCACTTTTCAAAAACCATCAAAACAATCTCATAGTCACCATAAGCCCTTTTTTTTTTCTATTTAAGATTGTCAGCTTTTAAATTTTATTTTAAAAGGAAATGTAGTTTTCATCACATACTTCTCTGAAAGACAGATGAGTGAGTCTCTTTGTATTATTCCCTTACTGAGATTTATTTCTACATATCCATTGTCTCAATTTTCCCTGAAAGACAGAAGATAGCCATGGTTACTGCAGGTTTAAAACTAAAAACTCTAAACATCTCCAGGGAGGAAGAGCCTAGTTTTAATGTTATTCAAAAGTAAGAACAGTGCTGCTTGCGGTATTCCTGTGCTGTTTGAGTTGGCAAGGCCAGTGGACTAGAGCCTACTGAAGTGCCCTAAAACTGATGGATATTTAAGAGATGCTGGAATCCCCAGTGGGAAAGCTGCAAAATGGAAATCCATTCATTTTGACTGCAAGAGATGGGGCTCGGATATTGGATCAATCCATAAGTCCTGCATCTGCCTGTATGGGAAGGAGGTACGTGGAATTGGATAATACATTGGAAAGTTTTGAAGGTATATACTCCTCTGGGATCCTGGTTTCAGTCTGTCAGTTGTTTACATAATGAGAATCTAGTCTGTGCTTCCACAGGAGTCCAAACTGTTTCTGCAGTCAGAGGGATGGGGAGGTGCTTTTCCTGGCTGGTAAAGAAAAAGCCAGACAGATGGATCAAGCCTCTTGGTATCACTGTTTCGGTGCCTGTTCAAGGTCCGACAGTGTTGGCACTTCCACCTCCTAATTTCAGGCATTGCTTCATTCTGCACCAAGGCAGTAAATCAGTACAACTAGTCCAGTCAGTGTTATAACAAGGGTATCATATACCCTCTCCTTTAAAATAACAACAAAACAAACCAGTCACTACTCACAGCTGTTGCCTCCATTATGTACTAACGTGATACTGACTTTAATGATAATATTTTTCTTATATGGCCAATTTTCTGGTTTTCACTCACCAGTGCCAAAAAAAATAGATAGGCTCTAAGAACCTGGTTTGGAGCTTTAATTTCTTTCCGTGAAAGCAGAGATGCCCTCTCCAGACCCCTCATCCTTACTTATTAGAGAACAGAATGTCAACAATTTACTAGTTAAATGAGACACTTCATTCTCAGGCCTGTGCTATAATCACATCACTTTCCTTCTTTTAGCTTGCTCTTTTACATATCCAAAATAATACCCAAAACTGTAATATTTTATCCTCAATACATCCATGAAATGGATGTATTGTACAGAAAAGTATTGTTGTTTCAAAGATAAGAAAACTATATAAGACACCAAGACTATGTAGATAAATTAATTCATGAAGCAGGACAGGGACCATTCTCGGATGCTGTGGCCAAATCATTTGAAATAGTTCCTACATGTTGTTAAACTCTCTTCTTGTAAAAAAAAAAAAAATTGTCATGCTGCCATTTGGGAACCATCCATAGCACTTCAAGTAGTATCTGGGAGAATGGGGGTTGGTGCAGTTGAAAATCATTCCAGAGGGTGCAGAGAACTAGCAGGCTATAAAGCACTTGTATAAACGACTAGTGACCTGGATTTTCACGATAGATCAAGACAGGCATCAGTATAAATCAGTGAAGAGAGATGAGCATCTTCAGGAAAGTGACCCATCTCATCCTAAACCAGGCTATTCCAGAGGGTAGTTTATCTCACTGTCTCATTCTGTTGGCTGTACAGGCAACCTACAGAATTAATTTCGACAGCATGTGTAACAGCTGAACAGACTAAATTTAGTGCCATGAATAGTCTCTGAACACACAGGAGATGTACAGCAGTGTAAACCCAAACTTTGTTTTTTATCTGACTAATTAGTCTAAGTCTTAGTACTACATTGCATTTCACCCCAATTAGCTGCAGGAAGCACAATACAAAAACATATACTTGCCTATCAAAGAGCTCAGTCCCCAGCTGTGTTTTGGTGATATCCAGTTCTGACTCTGAGCTGCTCTCTTTCTGAGGTGAGTAAAATCTTGATTCTGCACAGCACTGTGAAGTCCATACACATTAATCAGATAGCAACTGTAATTCTCCAAGCATGTAGCCACACGCAATTACTCAAAATTAAAAAGGAAGCTATAGCATTCAATTGAGATTAAGAACATTTTTTTTAAAGCAAAATATAACACAATGCAGAAAAGTCTATTAGGGTATAACTGAGGAATCAGAAGCGGGTTTTTGCTATCTTCTGCTATTAAGGTAGTCAAGCTACACTGGCCATTTGAAAATGCAGCCAGATATAAAACCACCTCTGTTTAAATACGCTTGGAAAGAATGAGAAAAACTGCAATACTCTCCTCATCATTTACTCACAGATTATTTTCTACTAAATCAAGCTGTTCCTTGAGAAACTGAATTTCAGTCTTTCTCTTGCTTTGCTCTTTGTAACAGAAATTCTTTCTCACAATTGGACACAAGCAAAGATTCCAGGTTTTTCAGAGATGCTCTTTCATTTCCCAGCTGTTTTCTCAGCAGCTCTGTTTCAGAATGACTCCCACTTGCTCTGCAGATAAACAAAGATTTTAAAGTTTCAGGTGTATGTCTATTAAGCTTACTGGCATTCTATTGGGGTAACCTTTAAAAAAAAATATATAAGTAGAAAAGCAAGTCTGGGATCAATGATAAAATTTTCTTTCACTCCAAAATGGGTGATTAGTTTTATATTTTCCCACTCAAAGTCCTCTGTCAGATTTATAAAATCATCCAATGTATATATCTTAATATAAATGTACTTGATACAAATGACAAAATGCTATGAAATATATGGATCAATGGATTCTGTAGACAGAATCATTAAAGAAGAGGAAGGAAGTTTCACATTTTGTTGACGCAAGAAACTATTGTTTAACTGTTTGCATGCAGGAAATAACAAGCGGTACTAGAAATTGGTACCAGCATCACCAGCAGAGTGAGATTACACTTATTTTATTTACAGGAGCATCGAGAATAAACTGGGGAGAAAGGGAAAATGAATAAAATCCAAACAAAGAGATTAAATATCTATATATCTTGGAGGAACCTAAAAAAGAATACTCATAAAACCTAGTGTATTCCACTGCAAAGGGAACGATGGACATACCTGAGACATAGCTACACACACACATTAAAAAAATAATTTCAGAGACTGAGAATCAGGAAATTGGTATTGGGTCAGCTACAGAGACAAAGAGAGCTGCCTGTTTTAATCTTAGCATAAGTAAGCTGTATACTATTTCCCCTTCATCTTTTCATGTATGCATTATAGTCTGCCTAACTGAGTCTGTTTGGGGTGCTGCAACACTTTTATCTGTATTTTACTCAAGCCTAGTTTACATTAAGCACAATAATGCTTAGCCAAAGGTCATGGGAAATCTATGAACTGAGACATCTTAACAAACACTCCACCTCTCCAGCACATTCCTCAGAAATTTCAGAAGATAACCATTTGTGTGTTCAAAGGAGGAAGATACTGGAAGAATTCAGATCATAGGCCAACAGAGGGGAAAAAAGAAAAAAGCAAGAAAAAAGAATTTATCATTTATCAAAGCAAAAGTAATTTTTTTTTTCCTTTTACCAAACATAACTGGAAGGTTTCTTCATTCTGAATGATCCCATTTTCTAAGAACTGTCACTTAAAAATCTAATCCCTTTGCAGAGAAACAGTTTTGATATTCTACATTTGTATTTCAGAACAAAAGAACACTGAAAACTGTAGACAGAAGAAGACATAGGAAAATAAACAGTATTAGAAACATTGAAAGAACAATATTATTCAGAATCACATTTAGCTTCCACTTCTGAATAAAAATATGCTGCAATCTAGTAATGCAAATTCTGCACTGGAATACTGTGCAAAGTAAGAGCCTTATCTGAAGGTTATACATGGCTGATGAAAGACTAGTGGTTGAAAAGACATTTTTCAACTAGTGGTTGAAAAATTATTGAAAATTTCCCAACTTCTGACTTTTCTTCAACTCTCCAACTGCATTTCTGCAGCTTTCTTCCCCGAAGCTGTTGCTGTTCTCCACAGTCACAGCAATCCCCTTCACAGAAGGATCCAGGGAGGCTTAGCCATATTAGATCTCATAAAAGTTTCAGATAAATATCATATGCTGGAACTCTTCCCTACCAAAAGAATCATAGAGGATTTCACAAGGATACAAAAGACATCACACACATTTAGCTGGAACGGATAACCAACTGGCAAACAGCAGCTTTACCCACTGTGCTTGCAAAAGACATAAAGGTTTAAAGAGACTGCTGGAAGCCTGTAAAGAACAAGAAATTATCTCAGTTGGAGCAGAGGATGGACAGGTCAGTGATGGAATCATACTGAAAATACCTGAATAATCTCAGTGTGTATGAACAACTTTTCAAAGTTTATCCAAGCTGAGTTTTAAAAAAATTGTGTATCACACATTAATTTAGTAGTTTTTGTAAAAATCAAGGTCAACAATGCCGCGCTGACCACTAGCCGCCCGGTGGCGTGGCAGGCGGCGTCTGCTGTCCTCTTGCTCTGGACACTCCGGGAGGTCCCGGTGCGACGGCACGGAGCAGGGTTCTATGCAGCTCAAACCGCAGATGTTTGCCCCGGGAGCCACAGCTCGCCCTGAGGCTATCTGCCAACAGCCGATTAGGCTGTGCAGCCCAGATGGAAAAACCGCAGCAGGCGAAGGTAAAGACTGAAGGAGGATTCAGGCGCTAGTGTATTCCAAGCAATTTAATAAAGTCTCAGAGGGAACTAGCCACCCAAATCTGGCCGTTGGTCTGGCCCGGCCGTTGGTCTGGCCTCTCTGGTTTAATTAGCATGAAACTAAATAGAAGAGTGGGGAAAAGGGAGGAGTAAAGGAACAACCACTTAGGAAATGACAAGGGGGTGACATACAACCAACCGGGAAACATATTGGGAGGGACTAGTTTAAACTAGCCAACCAGGGATGTAACAAAACAGAACTTTCCAGAGCCTAATAGAATAATCAATGATCTACTTATTAAACATAACTTCTACTAACTAATAAGGAACCGGGGGAGAGAGAGGGTTCTAGAAACCAGGGAGGAGACATGTTCAAGGGAACACCTAGTAGGCGGTGGCATCACAGCCTTATCTCCTCCTCCGATCCGCCCTCAGAGGTGGAGTCTCGGGCGGGGAAATCAACCCACTTGTCATTCACCTGGAAAGTGGGTTGGGCCACCGCCACACAACAAAACCTGAATTTTAAGGGAAATTAAGAAAATATTAAAGATATTGATACTTCCTACAACAGTCAATCATTTTAAAGTCCATGTCAAGTTTCATTGCTAATAAACAGCTCCAGCTATTCTGCTTACCTAGAAACTAGCTGTAAAATCCAAGATATCTCTCATGAAAACAACAGTAATTTTAAGCCCTGACTTTTGAGTATTCATAGTAAAGCCCTGCAAAGGAGTGAAGCAGTGTCCTTTTCAAAGAGTGTACAGCACATGCTCTTTGAGGAGTAAGCCCCTCAGAAATGCCAAATTAAACATTCAAAAAATTGAAAAAGTGATCATGCATGATCCTAAAGTATATTTGGATTCCTTAAGCATAACATTAACATAAACTTATTTTTCTAATATATTTCACATACCCTTTTTACCTTCTCTGCTGTGGAAATGAAATGTTAATTTAATTGTTCTTTGATTGCATCTAGCTTAATGCAAAGTCCTTGTGTAGATGTAACATTTGCAAGTACAGAGACTCTCTCCCAGTGTATGTTTTGAGGCTCTCCACCCATTAGCACAAGAGAGTTGCTTAACGCAGAAATAGGAGATTTGTATGCTGCTTCTGTTGTTAAATGCTACAGTAAAGCAATATCAAACTCTACTAAAAAAAAGAATTAAAACAGCTTCTAAAATCCCACAAAATATCTCTATGTAATTGTGGCAAATTTTAAGAGGCCACAGTAATTTATTCTACAATAAACTTTAAAGTTATTTCTTTAAATAACTCCTGTATATAAAAACTAGAAGAGTTCTTGCTTCTGACAGCAAAATTAGCTACTGACATTTAAACTCTCTTCCTAGAATTCTACTCCTTCTGCAGAATTAATAAGGCTGAAAACTCTGCCATGGATGGCATTTTATTTCCAGATGAGATCCTCTTATTTTAGCAATAAAATTTGGTTTTGTATGTAGATGATCTGTGAATGCTGAGATTCTGTCAGTCATATTTATACTGCTGTCACCTGTAAATTCGGGTATGACTAAGAGATGAGAGAGTCACATTAAAGAGGAGTCCACAAGGCAGCAGCAGCAGGTCTGACTAAAAGCATTAAGAATTTTGTAAATTTGAAATTAACATAACCTAGGTTTTTCCTTTTTGAAAAATGCCTGTACTGTGCCCAGTGATACTTACATTCCTGGTCAGTCACTTTCAACTCCTTAAGTTTCAGTGGGTGGCAGAATGAGTGTGGGAGGTTAACAGAGCAAAGTGCGAGGTGAGGCACTGTAATTTGCTTGAAGGATTTACTAGAAATGACAGCCAAAGAGATTATTGTATGGGAGCACATCACATTAATTCTAGCTCTGTCTCACCTGAAAAAAAGCACAAGGAATACAGAGCAGTGCTGAGCACATTACGATTTTTGAATATAAACTTCTGTGGTTTAGATAGATGCCTTTCATGTAACTGTATGAATTGGAATATGACATTTGGAATTCAGACCCAATATGATGACTAGTTTTCATGAAGAAGCCTGTTTATTCCTTTACTTAATAGCAGGCATGTGGGGAGGAATTAGAAGGATGAAGTGTCTGCTGGTTTCAGGCTTGTTGGACAAACTAGAACCATGTACCAGTTTTATTATACCTTAAAGGAATGTCAAAATCTGCCACACCATCCTCATGTGCTGTTTTGTTATTGCTGTATTTCCATCCTCTTTCTGAACAGCAACAGTTTGGTTCCTCTAGAGTATCTAATGTTCTTGAGTAGCCCTCAGCAGCTTATGTGATACTCAGGAAGCAGAGATGATCTGTAACAAAAACTGCAGAACCCCCAAACCATGTTTATATGCTCACAACATATTTCCAAAGCCAAGCTGTGAATTTTCCTTTAAGTTCTTCAGATTTTCAAGTGGGAGGAGGCTCTTTGGGACATCTAAAGCAGTGGAAAGAAGGTTGAGAAGCTCAAAACAAGAAGAGCAGGAACAGGAACATGACAGGTAACAAAGCACTCGTTATGTTTCAGGTATGCTGTGGAGTTGTGTGTGACTTTATGCCTTCAGTCATTCCAAACATGAGAGCATTTAATTTTTTTGTTTTCACTGAAATTTGCTATTTTTTTTTTAAAGATGTTTTTCACAAGCGTGACTAGTGGAATTTTAATCATATTATATAAAGTCAAAATCATACAGTTCATGGTGGAAAATCTCCCTAAAATAGAAGTGGCATTAAACATAACTTTAAAATACTACCAGATCATTTCAAGGGTGAACTGTGGAAAGAATAATTTCAACTCACTTGCTCCATCTGTGCTTCAAGGGACTCTATTTTCCCTTTCCAACTGTGGATCTCAGACTCTGCACTGACCAGTGCCAGTGTAACAGGAAAAGCCGGTTTCTGCTTCATGGCATTTTGCTTCCCAGCTTTCTCCTTGTTCACGGGCTTTGTGGTAATTTTCCAAGAGCTTGCAGTTCTCTCTCCTAACACATAAAGCTTGTTTATTTAATAATTTACAGTAAGTGCCACAAAATAGGGATATTTATATATCTACAGATATGGTATTGGATATTCTCTTTCCACTGAAAATTTTGCCATTTATCCAAAACATTGAGAGACTTCTCAAGAACCAGAGTTTTATTCAATATAATTACATTTTAGTGAGCAATAAACACCTGTTAAGTATGACTAGGTTAACATTATACATATAAGGTATAGCAATATAGTGCAGTAATATTTCTTTTTACTTTAATCCCATTAAGTAATAAAGACAAAAGAGTTCCAAGTCTCTGTATTATTCCCTGTCTGATTTTTTAAGTTTAATAAACACACCCGTGTGTGTATATATATCTATATATAACCACAATGAAATATACAACATTAATTTTGTACTGCAAAAACAGCTATGAAAATGTGTTCAAACGAATAAAACCAAATTAGTAGAATGCAAACAAGTTTTGGCTAGGAAGCAAATTCTTACATGGAGATTTCATTTTTAGTTAAAAACCAACAGTTTTAATTTGTATATCCACTTTAGACTTCAGCACATCCTTCAGCCTGAAAATATCTGGTTTGAATCCTGGGCTTTCAACTTCATATCATCAAGCTCAGTTTGGTACTTAGCTGGCTTTTTATATAGTACCTATGAAGAAAGGTTTTTTCCATGAGGTTTAAGTATACTGCTTGTACCTTAAAAAAAAAAAATTAGTGTGCATCTAAGGTCTATGGCTTTATTAAGTAGTTTTTGAAAGGCTATGTAAAACGCAAATTATGTGTATTTCTATAAACCACATTTTTCATTCATTAAAAATATTTTTCTACTTATAAATAATGCTAAATCTTCGTAGAAAGAAGAAAAACATCCATAAGGGAATGTAGCAGTTAAGAAGAAAAATACAGATGGTTTATTTAGCAGCTAGATTGTCATAACAAAACAGCCTGTCCCATTTAACAAGCAGAGCTCAGTCAGTTCCATCTTTTTTTACATTACAGTTTCTTAAAAGCTTACATTTTAAAAAGCTGAAGACAGATAAAAAAATAAGTCATGTAATTATTAATGAATTGCTTATATCCTAATTAATTAAGTCTTTAACTCCCAATCAGGAGAAATAAAGGCACAAGTATTAGGAGAACAGACACAGAACTTCTGACAACTATTGCTTAAAAAAGAGAACAGAAGAAGGAAAAAAAACTGCAGAAAGGCTGTCTTGAACTACACAGTTCAGAAAATTCTGTGCAAAATTACTAGGAGAACTCAGCTGCAAGAACTGGGGGGAGGTGTGGTGGTGTGGGGAAGGCTCTAAGGAGAAATCCCTATTCCTGTTGCAAAAAAAGCTGTGAGTTGCTGAGAAAGGTGGTCTGGAAATTTGTGAACTTTTCCAGTGAACCCAAGCAAAGAAATTATAATACTTTAAATACCTGGAGTATCACCTCAATTAATGGAAAAGCTTAGAGGAACCAATACATATTCTAGAGGCAATCTTACTAAAAAGTACTTCATGCTGTGAGACTAAGATTTTTTGTTTCCAACTGCTTCTACAAGCATCCAGGTATTGCAAAGAAAACTGTGAAGCTTTCAAAAGCAGCTGGGAGCAACAGGAGGCTGTGTTTTGTACCAGCTGACATCATCCTTATCAACTCTGATTCCAAGAGAAGGTGAAGAAGTGGCTCCCTGGTGAACCTTTTGAATCCACTACCAACCTCACCATTTCTGGGAGTGCACTTAAGAGAAACAATTAGTATGTTTGGGAGAAAAGTTATTTAGAATGCAAGTGGTCTCATCTAAATTGTGGTCTCACCTAAGAATTAAGCCCCTGATCTAAAGCCATTAGCTATACTACCTCTGTAATAAAGGGAGAAAATTAAAATTAATCACTTTAAAAACTGGGATGGGATGAAACTCCTGGACGACTTTTCTTCATTTAAAAGGGAGCCTTAATGACTTAAAACTTTTAAATACCTGACACCAGGTGCAGTTAATTTGTTCCTTTAAAACTGAGTAGCACTTCTAGAGGAAGATAAAGTCAAGTGAGCAGTAAAGTGCACAGATCAAGTACCAGAAAACCTAAATGAAGGCAAAAAGCTGAATAAAAAGAAGAAAATCCAGAACACTACAGTGATGAACTCCTACAGGTATTAAGCTAAATTTCTAGCTGCCTGGAAAACAGATCAGTGCAGGAGTGTTGTGTGTGCATAAGATGACACTTGAAATATTTTAACTACTTTCACTAGGAACTGCACAGAGAGAAATAACACAGTAGATAATGTAAGGCTGTGTCATAACCCACTGTTTCAAGTATCTTTTATCCAAAAGCCACTCTTGCAGAACCATAAATGCAATACTTTTCATAAAATTTAGAACCTCATTAAAACGTGTACTGCATTGAATTATTAGCAAGTCAAAGTCATAAACTTTTAAGTACTCTAGGCCAGTCACAGCACACTATAAGAAATACTTGCTGCTGCTTCCTTTATAGTACTTTTCCATGTAAGTGATAATTATAGCTGCCTCATTGTTTTTACTTTAAGATCAGGGAAAAAACCCACTAATTATCTGTTCCTCAAGACAAATATCCAAACCATTGCATATGAGTAGCTGGTCCTCTTTATACAAGTGAGCTGAGAAACAAGGGGAAAGTCTGAGTCTGAAGTATGAACCTAAAAACTAGTCTTGGTTTTATTTCAGATGAGGATCCACCAATTCTCAGTGCTATTTGAAAAAGACACCATTTTTTCTTTCTAGTCAAGGGTTCCCTCTACAAATATACCTGAATTTGTTGCTTAATGTTAGAAAGATGCTCTTGTAATTTGTCATTCTCCTGAGCTAATGATTCTCTGTTCTTGTTAGTCTGAGTTCTTTGTTGGTTTCTTGCAGCTGTTGATGCAAACCCTTCTCACAGATGGAGACTTCTTCAGCAGATTTTCTAAGCAGCAAATAAAAAATTATTCAGGTATGATAATACTGCCCAACCAAATAAAAATTATAGCTTTTCCAGTGTTTTTCAAGTCATGAAACAAAGCTGTAACACATTAGCACATTCTATGATTCCATTTTTTTATTTAAAGCTATAAATTAATCAAAATTTTATAATGATCTTGAATTTTCGTCCCTACTTTGTGGAATGCTCCAACTCTGAAATCAGGATCTTGAAATCTGAAATAATTTTCTCCTTGAGAAGAAATGCAAAATTAAAATAAATCTCTCACCACTGCTGAGTATAAATGTGAAAAAAGGGAAAGAATATTATATTTCTTTTTATTCAGCTAGCTGAATAAATTGCCTATTTAATGCAAAATGGATTGTGATTTTCCAAGTTTCATCATATACTGTTTAGAGCTGAAAGTTATTTTCTTTTTTTAAATTTGGCAAATAAAGGAACAAATGTCATCTTCTTTCAGAATATAATAATTTTAATTAAATTTTTTAATCCTTTGTTTATCCAAATATAGCATTTGGCTTAAAGTCACAAGCCCAAATGATGTCTTCTGCCTATTAGGTAAGTTAACACAGCTCTTCCACAATGAATAAACTACTAGTCTGGTAGTTTTTAATTGAAAAAAAAGAAGTTCATCACAAAGTATATTACCTTTCCTCCCTTGGCTTTGGACACAGATAATAAGAGAAGCATAGGCTTAGAAAATGTCTTTTACTGGAGACACAAGAGAGGTGAGAGACAGCCATCTCTTCTCTAAAACAGACACAATTTTACAATTTACTGTTTGAAAAATGCAAAGTCAGTGCTTATGGCAAGATGTGCTGCAATAATTTTTCTTTAATATTTTGTTAAAAATCAATGCAAATTCTTGCATTATACCACAACATCTTAAAAATACTTGTTTAGTTTATTCTAAATCAACATCCATGTCACTTAAGCTGAAGTGAAAAATCCAGTTTCACACCTAATAACTGAGCAGCTTCATTATATAGATTGAAATCAAACTGTGCAATAAACCTTAAAATGAAAAGAACATATTTCAGATGTTTTTCCAATGACAAGAAAGGCAATATTATTTAGTATCCTACATCTTCAACATCACAGGACCCCAAGGAAGAATTGAGGCTAACTTTTATGACAAAATATTTTTTTGGCTAATTTTCTCCACTTCAGGAGTGTATGTAAAGTCTCCTCTCTTGGTAAGTAAAACTGACACAAAATATCTAAATTCAGATGATCAGCACAGGTCAAACCTACTGCTCTTGGAGTGAATATGAGTTTTATTGCTGCCCTTAAACTGGAGCAGAACTAGACCAGCACACAGCACTGTTGTAGATACCAATATAAGATAGGAGTGACGGCCCAACAGATCCCCCTGTTTACCTTTTGTGACTACTTAAATATTAGAATATTCTTCAATTGCCAGGCTTTCCTCAAAAGTAGCAATCCTCTCTCTTCCTTCTTCCACACAGTCTTGCAAAGATGACTTCTCCATATTAAGTTGTGCAATTGTTTCTTTCAAAGCACAGATCTCTTCTTGTCCAGGCCTTGTTCAAGGCTTTGTCTTGAAAAATTATCTGGATGTAATCAGAAGGGTCTCACTTTTTATTAATTCAACCCATTTGAAATTAAAATTCTTTTAATACACTTCTAAAGCATAAAGAACAAGGCAAAAGTTCCCCTTCAAGAAAGCACTGAAGCATGCACCTTTTTAAAAGATAATAATAAGCTATAAATTATAGAACTGGCTCATTCTTTAGATCAGGGCCTTAAATTACATGGCTCAGAACAAATCTGTTTTTCAAGAGCAAACACTGAGATCATTGAAAATAACTTTCTCCAGTATTATAACAAAAGTTTAAACAGAATTACTATAGACAGAAGCAACATGTAGACTGCAGCATGCAATTACAGATGAGGTAAGAGACTGTTTTCCTGATATTACCGAGGAGGTAATAAACTGGGAGGAGTAGCTGATACACCAGAGGGTCGTGCTGCCATCTGGAGGGACCTTCACCAGCAGCAGAAATGAGCTGGGAACAACCGCATGAAGTTCAGTAAAGAGAATTCCTGAACCTAGGGAGGAACAACCCTGATGGCAGTTCACATCAGGGGCTGCCCAGCTGGAGAGCAGCTTGGCAGGAAGGCTGGGGGTCCTGATGGGCACCGTGTTGAACATGAGCCACCAATGTGCCCTTGCTGTAAAGAAGGCAAGCAGTATCTTGCTCTGCATTAGGGAAAGTATCATCATTGTACAGCTGTAGTTTTGGAATAACATATTCCTTGGCACTACGGGAATAATAATCCTTCTATCCATCTCCTTTACTCCCGTAATATAAAAAAGGTGCAACACACAGTACAGGATATACACCACAATATACTATAGCGCATGTTTTCCTGATTTCCACCATCAGTGTTTTACGGTGCTGAGAGGTGCTACCACTGTCTTAGTGAATCACAAATATAACTGATATGCTCAGACACTGTGCACTGGTACCAGCACACGCTGTTCAGCTGACAGCATGTGTTGTCACTGAAACTTACACTTGCCAGAGCTCTGTCACATAATTTTAAAATGCAAAAACCATTCAATAATGAAAGAAAACGAGAGTTTTGCACTCAAAATGCTAAAGCTTTCAGAAGTATATTTATTTGCATTCAACGCCTTTTCTTTCAACCCATAAAAAAAAGAAGACGACCGCAGAATATGAAAATTAGCCTATTGAATTTTATTATAAAAATTGGATCTGTCACTCACCAGTTTTTTCATCTAAAAGCATAATTTTTTCATGGCTAAGTTGCATTTCAAGTTTTTTTCTTCACAAGGTTTCACTGAGTCTCTGAAAGACTCAGTTCTGTCTTTTCATTCAATAAACTGGAAAAGCAGAAGCGTTAAACAGGAGAATTCAGACACCAGTATATTAATTTTTTTTTCTTTTGGAAAGGTCACTAAAATGGCAAAAGATAGGAAAAATTGAGATTCTTCTGTCTATTTTAGACTGTTTGGGATATTTTATTAATGTTAACTTAAATCTCAGTATATTAAATTCTGAATAATCCTGTAAAGGATTACAGAAAAGTAAGAAGAATTCTTTGCAACAGGTGATCATAAAAAAGGCCCAAAAATAATTAAAATAAAAATCATCCCCTGGGACACCCATTGGAATGCCTGACCTGTTTCAAGTTATAACCAAATTATCTGT
This sequence comes from Aleadryas rufinucha, assembly GCA_013397815.1. NCBI lineage: Eukaryota > Metazoa > Chordata > Aves > Passeriformes > Aleadryas > Aleadryas rufinucha. The sequence continues at coordinate 102,268 of VZTH01008621.1, forward strand.
TCAAATGTAGTAATACTAATGATAAACACTGTTCAAGAAACTGAAAAGAATTATCAGTCTCTTTTGGGGGTGTAAAGAAAAAGATCTTTCAGTAGCAGCAACCAGTTTTCAACAATTCAACAGTATTCATTAATCTGATAACTTATTATAAAGCAGCACTTGCTGACCTATGTTTTATTCCCTAAAGGCTTTGATGCAGTCTAGTCCTACCATGCCTCTGAACATGCTTAGGAACTCCAGTTGAGCAGCAGACCATAAGCCCTATGCAAAGATTCACTTTTATTTCCTCTCATGAAAAGGCTCCAAGACTAAGAAATGGATCTTTAAAACTAACAACATGACACTCACTGGTTTATGCATGTTTGCCTGTTTTTATTTTAAAAAAAATTAAAAATGGAAAGGAAATTGTTCATATGCAATTTACCAAAACCCATCAATCCCTGTAGTTTCTAATAGGAAGCTCCTAACTCTAAATTAAGTGAATTTTACTTTTTCACTGAAGATGGTTTTCACCATATCATCATATCAACAAGACAAGAACATTTACATATAAATAGGCAATGAGGAAAACAATTTCATTCCAAAAAGGAGGATGGCTCATAAGCAGCTTTCATAAATTCCTTTCCCATTGAGCTATGTAACAGTTACGTAAACCAGTGAACATCGGCTGATGTTACTAGTCAAATTAATGCAATTACACACTTTTACTTAACTGAAACATATTCAGCTTCCTGTCAACTCAGCTCAGTTCCAGAATCCACTGCTTTTCTTGTCAATCTTTTCATCTCAGTTTCCAGAGAATCAATGGTGTCTTTCATTAGTGCCACTTTGCACATCTGTTCTAACTGTTCACCATCTAACTATAAATAGAATCAAATATTAGCAGCTGAGGAAAAAAAAGAGCTGATTTACAGAATTTACATTATTTCAATTTTTACTCTGTTTTTAGCACAGCTCTTTTGCTGAAGAAACATCCAAGCATCTCATTTACTCAAGGCCTGACTCAGTTTACTGAAGATACTTGGCAAAGAGCTGAAATGTGACTTTCACTGCTTTTGAAGGTAAATCAATTTCCCATCTTTCAGATCTCTGGGAATATTTTCATTTATTAATGTAAATTTTAGGTTGGTAATTATGCCCAAGGGAAAAAATGTTTGTCGTTGATCAACATAAAATATTTTCAGCGCACAATAACATAAAAGAAAACATTATTATGAGTGTATGAAGGGAGAAATCACAGTTTGAGATATAACATGACCAATAATGGCTTTAGGCCTCTATTAAGTTACACACCTATGCCAATAACCAGGTAGAGAAATCACTGTAAAACCCTTGCACAAAGCATTATGTAATTGAGTTACCATCATGAGGCCTTCAGGTCTGTGGCTAGAACAAAGAACAGATCCAAAGCCTCTTGCACAGGCTCCAGCAAAGCTGGTGTGAAATCTTCAGTTCAAAGAAACCACTATCTTTTTATTAAAATGCTTACACTTAACATTTGAAAGACTGTCTTTTCTAAATTATTTGAAACACTTCTTTTAAAGTACAGAAATTCTCACCTCATCCCTCTCCCCATTTACCAAATCTTTCAGTAGCAATTTCTGTGCTACTATAATCAAAGGTCAGGCCTCTAAAGAGCAAGTCAGTAAGGCTCTGGTATACAGGACCTTTTTCAATTCTAGTGCCATAAATTTCATGTTGATGTATCGCCCTCAAAGGGTACCAAAAGAACTGAAGAAATAAGATGAAGTACCTAAAACAGGGCTCCCAATACTCACTGCATGTCATATGTAGGCGTGTGATTAAAGTTAATTTACTACTCAGAGCTATTTCAGCCTACAGGGTATTCTTCATATCAGATGCACTCAGTTCAATATTATAAACTGTGGTATTATATTTATAAGCTTGGTAGGATTTAAAAATGCTGAAGGGGAAAAGGAAGATAAACCAGAATTTGTAACCACTAGATCTAGAAGAAAGATATACTACAGAAATCAATGCTAATTCATTTTAAAATCAAGTTCTACCAAGACTGTAAGTAAATTCAAGATTTATATTAATTTTATTAATGTTTTCATTTTCTATTTTAGTGCCATATGTTAGCAAACAATTGCACACACAAGTACTTAAACCATATTAAATACGACTTGCCAGAACAGTGCAATTACATTTAGCTTTGAAGCACCAGGTCTTAGTAATACACACTCAAAAGATAATTCACATTTGAATGGACTCCAGGTCTCTAGCCTAAACCCCTGCTCAAAGCAGGGCCAGCTCTGAGGCCAGGCTGCTCAGAGCTTTGTCTAGTCCAGTCTTGAAAATCTCCAAGGCTGGGGACTGCTCAGCTGCCCTCATGAGAAGCAAGTATTTCCTTGTATTCAGCCTGAACCCTTCTGGTTTCAATGGATGTCCATTGTTGCTCATCTTTCCACCAAGCACTGCAGTAAAAAGCCTATTTATGATTTCTTGATGAGTACTGGCAGGCAGGACTTATGTCCCTCTTAAGCCACTCCTACTCCAGGTAGAACAAGCCTATCCTAACCTGGATAAAAGAACACTGTGGGTAACAGTGTTGAAAGCTTGGTACAGTCTTAAAATCACAGAATCACAGAATGGTTTCAGTTGGAAGGGACTTTAAAGACCATCTTGTTCCATAACCCCTGCAATGGGCAGGGACACCTTTCATTACACCAGGTTGCTGAGTGCTCCATCCAGACTTGTCTTGAACACTTCCAGGGATGGGGCATCCACAGCTTCTCTGGGCAATAGTTCCACGGCCTCACCACCCCCACAGTCAAGAATTTCTAACTTGTATCTATTCTAAACCTGTCATCTTCCAGTTTAAAACCATTCCCCCTTGTCCGGTCACTACATACTCCTGTGAGAAGTCCCTCCCCAGCTCTCTTGTTGGTCCCCTTTAGGTACTGAAAAGTGCTAAAACATCTCCTCCAAATCTTCCTTCTCCAGGCTGAACAACCCCAACTCTCTCAGCCTGTCTTCGTAGCAGAGGTGCTCCAGCCTGCTCTGATCATCTTCATGGCCTCCTCTGGACTTACTCCAACAGGTCCATGTCTTTATTATGTTGGAGACCCCAGAGCTGGACACAGTCCTCCAGGTGGTGCCTTACCAGAGCAGAGTAGAGGGGAAATAGTCTTGGTAAATAACATCCACTGCTCTCAGCCTGTTGATTCCTGATAGAAGTCAGGTTGGTCCTGCAGGATTAACCATGAACATCACCTGTATGATATTTACAATTCCATAAATGATTATTTTCCCTTTCATCATGAATAGCAGTTTCAAGCTCTTGAATTCTCTGTTCCAAATGAGCCTTTTCATTAAATGCAGTTTCTTGGGAAATCTGTATCAAATAATAGCAACAACAAAATCACATCGAGAACAAGTCTCAACTCACCACAGACTTGTAAAGCAATTAATTGTCAGGACCAGAATAGAAATCCTTAGCAACTTTAATTACACTGCTAAGTATTTTCATGTTTATAAACATGAAAGGGGATTTATGTTTAAATAACCTGTGGGGTGGGGCTGAGGTGGGATGGAACAGAATCAAACTTGTAACTGCTTCCTGAGGCTATCACGTTCTGTAGACATCCTTCAGAAATCTGGGAGTGCTGTACCCCTTTCTATCTCTACATGTCTTAATACAGCTTGAGCTGTCACAGTGCTTTTAGGGGTCCTGGCACATTTTATAACTTCCTGATGAAGCTCGGATATCTCCTCCTGTGCCTGTTTTTGAAAAAAGCAGCATAACAGAACCAAAGAATAGATAATCAATACATTACCATGGCCTATGGCTGGTAATAGAAACTGTGGCTAGGGCACAGAAACTGTGTAATATCGATGATGTAGTAATCATTCGTGCACACATTCTTTGATTCAGAAAAGCATTTTTAACTCAGGACAGCACTTACAAACTTGCTTTAACTGACAGATTCAAATAACAGAATTTCCATAACCTTTTTTTCTATTTTTTAAAACAAATACTTTTTATTCTTTCTTTTTTTCATACAAAGCCAAAAATATTTTTTCTTGCACATTACCTTATTATTTCTATTAATCATGCAAATATAAATAAAATTATCTGTTCATAAAGATTGACAGTTTTGTGGCTCTCAGCTGTTAAAACTTTGAAGTTACCCTGAATTTCTGCCACATGACACTCATATATTTTCAGTGCCGACTCAAGTACTTCACATTCTCTCAACATTTTCAAGACTTCTGGATCAGAAATCATTCCCTCAAAGAGTATGGAGATACAAGGTTAAAGTAGAGAAATAAAATACTCGCTTATTATATCTGGTTTGAAAACTTCTATTATTGGCCCATTCCCATCTTACGCATCCTTCTGTTCACAATCAGTTAGTTTTCCTTCCTGGTAGTTATAGCTTCAGTAGTTTAACACGAGATAAACTGACCTTCTAAAAAATACATTCCTCCTTTTCCAAAGTGATTTCCCAAGCTCACCCGGATGGATAATTTTTTTTTTTTTACATGCTGCCACAAGTAGAGCTTTGCTTAGGACTTAAAAATGTGTTTCTTAATACCTTCAACAAATTCTCAGTCTCACATTTCTAGCAGTCTCTGTCCTTTTCCAGTGACTTAATAAACGCATCAAGCCTAGAAAGTGACCTGCCTTGCTTTATTTCAGATTGTTTGTAAAACAACCTGTATTAGCATAAATGAGAAAATGCATTCACTGAAATAAAACTTTCGTAATTATTGAAATTTCAATGTAAAATGGATAAATATACTCTTCAAAATGAAGATGAAGCAGATATCTAATAAAAATAAATATCCATACAGTACTTTAAAGTAATTTCTGAATGTCTGTATTTTCTCTTTTTTGTTATATTGCGGAATATGTCTGAATGTCCTTCTAATATGGATGTCAGGAATAAGGACAACTCTTGTTTTAATTTTTAAAAAAATTGTTTATTACAAGAAAAATAAATTGGAAAAATAACAGAGTCCAAATTCTTAAATTAAAATAATAGAAAAACCCAAGATCACAGGATTGGAGATCCTTGAAACCAAACTGGTTATATGCCCACAGCAGAAATCTTTGGCGCTGGGTTAACTTCAGCTAATCTGAGGCAAAATTCTCTTAAAATAAAATAAAAGGTCTCTGGAAATAGATAGGCCCTTCCCCTCCCCCACTTACCCTGTGCCAGGGGATCAAACATGATGCGTCCTGTTTCTCTGCCAGGGGGAAAAGGGGCGGGCCCTTATGAAGGCCAGCCTTATACCCCCTTGGCCCTTCCCAGAATTCCCCACTGTCCAGCCCCATGGCCCAG
>VZTH01008622.1:0-39152 GCA_013397815.1 Aleadryas rufinucha
GGCGCTCTATGGCCCCGCAGGCGGGGCCTGCACGGGGCGGGCGCCTCGCGCCGTTCCCGTCCTGGTTCCCCGCAGCGCCCCAGGGCGAGCTGCGGGCGGGGAGCGGACGGTGGAGGGAGACGGGGATCCAAAAATCACAGGATATCCCCAGCTGGGAGGCACCCACGAGGATCATCGAGCCCAGCTCCTGTGCGCAGCACAACCTAAGAATTCCCCCATGGGCCTGAGAACGCTTCTTCAGCTCAGGGATGGTGCTGTGACCACTGCCCTGCGGAGCCTGTCTCAGTGCCCAGCCACCCTCTGGGTGGAGAACCTTTCCTGATACCCAGCCTAAACCTCTCCTGACACAACTCTATGCTGTTCCCTCAGCTCCTGTCACTGGTTGCCAGAGGGATCAGTGTCTGCCCCTCTGCTGCCCCTCATGAGGATGTTGAAGACCACAGTGAGGTGTCCCCTCAGTCTCCACTAGGTTGGACAAACCGAGTGACCTCAGCTGCTCCTCATAAGGCTTCCCTTCCAGACCCTTCACCATCCTCGTGGTCCTCCTTTGGATGTCTTTTTTATATTGCGGCACTCAAACCTGCACACAGGACTCGAGGTGGGGCCGCACCAGTGCAGAGCAGAGAGGGACAATCCCCTCTCTGGACCAGCTGTCAGTGCTGTGCCTGATGCACCCAGGGCGTGGTTGGCATCAAGCAAAGCATCACCAGCCAGTCTAAGGAGGTGATTGTCCTGCTCTTGTCACTTCCATCGCCCCCAGGGGTCATCCACTGTGTGACACTGCCACACGGCACCCCCAGCTTGCTCACACCCATGTGGTTCTTGGAGAGGCCTGAGGAAGTGGCACACAGGAGCAGAGATGCCTCCAGTGGCGTCTCCAGTGTGGTGTATCCCATCCTGTGAGGTGGTCACACTGAAGTGAGGAAAGCATCTAAATTCAGTGCAGAGCTACTCCAAAACAACTTACCTCGTCCTGATTTATTGCATCGAGCATAGCTCCTTATAAGTGTCCAAGGCCTTTTAAATGTTAATTTTATTGTGTGACTGTGCCACTTTGCCACTCCTCAGCACTGCAGAGCAGTGTGATCATCATACCATTTTTGAAACCCACACTCTTGATAGGATGTTGAAACACTGGAAAAGGTGCCGTAAAAAGAGCTGCCAAAGGTGTGGGAAAAAAGTGCTTAGAATAGTTGCAAGGTCAAATATGTAAGTAGCTCAAACTTAGCCAAAGAAGAACACTAGGTGGTGACTTGGCCATATCGCATGAGTGCCTGTATAGAGGGGAAAAAAAGCACTAAAAAGCTCTTGAAGTTAGTGAAGGAAGGTTTAACAAGAGCCATGGATGGATTCAAATATGTAAAACAGCTGTAAGTCTGGCTGACCACTGGAACAAGCTGCCAACAGAGCGACTGCACATTAAAACTTGGTGATTTTCAGGGACATACCATTTTAAATGCAGATTTTGCCTCAATTTCTGAAAAACTGCTGAAAAAATTTCTGAAAAATTCCTGAGCTCAGTAAGTAGATTTTAGATACCTAGGTATCTATGGAATACAAGGTAAAATTCCAGATACTGTATCCTGAAAAGCTCAACATAATTTGACTGTTTCAGACCTAACAGGGCACCTGCAAGATGCTGAAAGACAGATTGGTGTGTTGGAGAAGGTTTCAAGGAGTAAGAACTCTTCTTTTATGTGCTTGTACTGGCACAGGTTTATGGAAGAAAAGTTCCTGCCATTCAAACTGAAAGAAATGAGTTCCTAGGTTCCTTTGGAAGCTTGTCCAGCAGATGTGCCTGTGGTATAGAGGCTGGGATGACCAGAGGTGGACAATAGGATTTATTTGAACTGTTACATTTTTAAAATGAAGAAGTCTTTCTGCCAGCTTCAGGAACTTGATGGTGTGACTTGCAGTAAATAAATAAACTATACCAAGATTTGAGGTAATGAATAGATTTCCAAGGTTATGCTTTTAGTTTAGAAATATAAGCAGGGGACCTAAAGGCCAGCTTCTCTGTGGTGCTCCATGAATACACTCTAAGTGAATGAGAATTTAACAGAAAATGAACAAACATGGTTTTGATTGTCCTCTCTACAAATCCTCTGTCATTACCAACAGACAGGGGACAGCTGTAGAGAGAACAGTCCAAAACTAGCCAAAACAAAATGGAAAAGGAAATCTGAAAAATCTCCTATAGTAATCACGCAATCATAGAATGGTTTGGGTTGGAAGGGACCGTAAAGATCATCTTGTTCCAATCCCCTGCAGTGGACAGGGACATCTTCCACTATACCAGGTTACTCAGAGCCCCATCCAGCCTGGCCTTGAAACCCTTTGGCAAAAGACAATCCCACCTCCTTCCTCCCCACCACTGTCTTAACTGAACAGCTCACTCAGGCCAATTTCCCAAGAAGTTCTGTTATACAAATGTTTAATCTTCTCTTAGTTTCATAATATCCACTTTTCTCAGCAGTGAGTGTGGCCAAGCAGCATTGTCACTTGGCGTCTGGGACCCTGAGCCACCAGCTGGCTTTATTAGACAGGAACAGTTTTCTGATTATAAGTTCAGTTTCACAAAGAATTGTGTTGAACAGAAATGATTTCACTTTTTTTCATATAAAACTTAAATTGACCATCCATATTAATAGACACAAATAAACATTTAACCACAGAGAGACCACAGTTTAAGAATGCCTCAAAGACATTTTCACGGTAAATGTTTATTTTTGTTTCCTATGCATATAATTATACAATCAAGTATTTTTAAAGATTTCTTTTTGTAATGTAACTTATGTTATATGTAAACTGCTAATAGAGTACAGCAAATGAACTGAAAATATCACAAAAACTCAGAGTTAATTGAAAATGTGTAAAATAATATTTTCATTGAAATGGAGTTGACTCAACCTACCAGAGAGCCAGAATGGTGTGCAGGTAGTTATTATTACACCAGTTGTCTATTTCCATGCCCAACAGCATGTGTCTTATTTGTGTAACCACAGCCTGGTTATTTTCACATGTAGAACAGCATGAAAATGTCTGGAGGCTGCTTGGCCAGCAGCCACAAGCCATGGTTGGTCACACAGCCGCGATGGGCATAGGCACAGTGGTTATTCCTCAGCAGCTATACTGCAAATAAACATCTCTTGTTTTCTTTCTTTCTTTTCCAGATTTTCCAGGCTGTTCACTGCTGATACATATGATGTGTCCGTGACTTCAACGACCCAGAACCCCTCAGGAGATGTCTATAAGGTAGAAAGTGGGTTAATGAAATTATGCAAGGAAAAGTGTTGAAAAGGCTGAAATTACAGAAATTGTGTCCTGTGGTCATGTTCATTTAAAGCACACATTTTGGCTTTAAAAAACATGTGATTGCATTGAGTCAGGCTTATCCTTAAACACTGTGCAGACTCCCAAATCTGTTCTCAGGCCCTGCACAGAGAGCAGATTTGCCTTCTCTTAACTTAATTTGTTGTATCATTTGGGTGTCTGCTTTTCAAATTAGTTGAAACACAACGTTAATAAGAATGTAGGAGAGTCTGAGACAGAAGAGTTATGAATGCCTGCTAGAGGGAGGGAATGGCAGGGAAGGAAGGTGGAATGGATGTGATGAAGAGACATGTACAGTTATTATTTTTGCACTCTGTAGATTTTTTCTTTGCTCTTACTGAACATGTACACATTTAAAGAACATGATGTTACAAGGAAAAAGAATAATTTGAAGATACTTTATTTTAGCTTCATAAGCATCATTTTAAATATATATATATATTTAATCCAGGCTATGGACACTACTGAGTGAGCAAATTGATCTCATAATCGTATTTCTTAATGGGAAAACTTAATGAGGCACTACCTTGTAATTTAGACCTCTAAAATATGATGTGGTAAAGCCTAGGATCGGTAGCTAAAAGATACAGATGTTTTATGTGTTTTTTATTATCCGATTAAAAATGTTTCTTCTTCATTTTGGGATCTGATTAGTAACGAAAATAATGTAAGATGAGCAATTTTGCAGAAGATTGCCTCGTCCTGAGTCAATATCGTGTCAGAAGAAGTCAGGCAGTGCTGGTTGGTGTGTGAACGGGACCCTTGTATTGTGTCTGCTCGGCTTGGCTGAGTACAGCCCGACTGGGGTCACGGTATTTCCACAGCACAGGCAAAAATGAATTTTGTGCTCTGTAGCACCGAGTCTTGCAGGGGGTTCCTTGTGGCTCCAGGCTTTGAGGAATGGAGAGGATTAGTGCAAATTTGGGGGATTAGAACAGTGACAAAGTGAGTGGGAATTGCTGCTTTTCTCTACAGCTGTGGCTTACGACACCTCTCCTAAACCAGCTGCACTTCTTCTGAAGGCTGCCCATGCAGGTTGTATTGCACAGGTCCAACACTTTGCTGGTTGTTGGTAGAGACAAAGGAGACTCAGGATGTTGTTTTTATTCGTTTTCAAACGGTTGTTTCCGAACCCGGGAAGAAGGCATGGGAAATGTACAAAACTCACAGGAATGTTTTATCACCCTCTACAGTAGTTCACGCTCTGACAGCCTCCTTCTTCTGTGTGTATAAACCTGCACCAGTGCTTTTCCATGTCTGAAACAGGCCTTCAGCTGAGTTCTGCCCACTCTGCTGTGGTTCAGGAAAGACACTGGACACTGGCATAGGGCAGAGAAATGAGGTCCAGGGTGGATGTCTGTGAGAGAAACTGAAGAGTGGTGTTGTATAGAGAAAATGAGGCTCAAGGGAGACCTAATGGACAGAACAGTTTTCAAGTGTTTAAGACAGCTGCCCCAAACAAGGACCTAAACTGTGAATAGTCAAAATCTCTGATTTGAGGAAGGAGAACAGACCTTCCAGACCTGGAATAAAGACACTGGAATAAAGCTCTATGTCAACCTAACGTACTTGTGCTGCTGTGGAAGTGCTGCAAAGTAAAAGTCAGTCTCCTGACTTCTGAGTTTGTTGTATACCATAAATAACATGCAAAGCCAGAATAGTATAATGTATATTGAAAAGAAGATAGCCTGTTAATAGTCTTTCCATTTTAAAATTGATTTGTGTAAACCAGCCATGTTGTAAATAAGGATTTTTGATATGACAGTGTTCCTTTGGAATAATCTTTGCAAGGACATTTCCAGGCATACATCTTCAGAGCAAATAATATCTTCTTTTAATTTACACATCCTTGTAACTGTGGTTAATCCAGAACCAAGCTGATACACAAATCACCTAATTAAAGATATTTAACAATATCTTGTGAAAGAGGTTGTTCAAATATTAATCTTTCTGGTAGGCATCTGGATTCCCTTTTCGTTGTGCCACATGTATACACATCTTTTCCTGATCTTCTCTGTAAATGTTGCTGTGAGAACTGTTTCCTGTGCCTGTAAACAGTTCAGTCCTAGATACTTCTGTCTCCTACTGATACATTTTCTATTTTCCTTTTATGTAACTAATCTGCAAAAGTACTTCTTTGATCTTTTCTGCTGCTTAGGTTAATCCTGCATTTCTGGCACACTGTCATCATGCAGTTTTCTTTTATGCTATTAACAGGTACAAGTGTTTTGAGATAACTGTATCAATGAAGATCAGCGTAGCTATATTTTGTGCTGATAACAATATCATTGATATCTAAATAAAATGTTAATGAGGAAAGGTAGACATGGAAATGTAGATGACAGCTGTGTATGAGTTACATGAGCATAAGAATATTTACAAACTGAATGAAATTGTGACTTGCTTGAAGTTCAAGGGAAACTTTGACAGTAATTTGCAGTAGAGCCAGCACTGACTTCTCTTCATTTGACTTAGGTGAACTAAGTTTCTGAGGGAAAGATAACAAGGGAATCAATTAGCATCATACAAATTAAATGGTGTTATGCTGTCTAAGGTAGGAAACGTAGCAAATGCAATGACCAATATTGAAAATGCTCTGAAGTGTTACACTTAAAAAGAAATTTATTGATATTTAGAGAGACACAGAATTCACTGACAGATAAAAGGAATGAGCTATGGTAGCAATGGGCCATGTTAGTATTTGTTGGTGTGCCTTCTATGCTGGCACAACTGTGCAGCTGAGCTGTGGGTTGGATTGAGAAACTGATCCACTTTAAGTGTTTTGGTAGGCATTTTTAGCCCCATAAATGTTTGGGTCCGTGTATTTCCATCCAGTGACTGCAGGATGAATGAAGAGGGGTCCGATGGAGAATGAAGAGTCCTGTCACCAGTATTGCTTTGGAAAACTTCACCTCCTGCTAAGTTTCCATAAGGACATCAGAGCTTTTCTTACACAGCTTTTTTTTGTTTTTTCTTTTTACTGATGAAATTAGTACAGTATTGTGAATTTTGTACTATTTTTTTAAATAGTACAAAATTCACAATTTCGAGAACTGTGTCTTTCTATACTGCCTTTTTTATGTTTTTAAAATTTATTAAGTATGTTTGATTGGAAGGAAGTGGCTGTTGCCTCCGAAGTGAACTAAAATTTGCTTTTGCCTGGAGTTTCGGTTTGGTTTTGTCTGTAGTGTCACCCTGGGGTGTTTGGATGCTCTTCTGGCTGTGTGCTGCCTTGGCTGGTAAGATGCCGCGGTACCTGCACAAGAGGGATGGATCCTTGCCACTTTGGAGACTCGAATGAGATCTACCCCAATGTCATTAGATGGGGGTAATGGCAGCTCTCTCCTTGTCCATTAGATAATAGCACTAGCAAGAACTACTGAGCCTCAGCAAAGTGAGTGTGCATTTAACATCAAGATTGTGAAATTGCCTCAGTCCGTTGAAAAAATGAAGCCACAACATTGACTAATTAACATATATAGATAGAAACACATAAAATTACTGTTAACTTATAAACCACTCATACATAAGTTAATTTCAGTTTCATGTGACAATGGAAAATGAAGTACTACTTGCATGTGTGAAATTTTGTAACTCCTGGGATTTACCTTGCCTAACTTCACATGCTTAAAAGTCAGGTCAGGTGAGTTCAGCTCTAAAGGATGGATTAGTGCAATCAGGTACTGTATACTGGGCTTTTTAAGAACAAGTTAGATAAACATCTTACAGGAGTTACTTCAGAATAATTGGCACTGGTTTGGGTTAGAGAGATGGACTTCTCAGCTACATTTTGGGTGGGAAAATGGTCCAATGCTTATGGGTTTCTGTTAAGGCAGAAAAACCTGAAAATAAAAATAGCTAAAAATAAGTTCATTGTCCAAGCTGAGAAAACACAGAAGAAAATGGGAATCAGGGAAAAGGAAGTTTGGCTTGATGATACTGTTGATGCTATTTTAGTGATTGAAAAGATATTAAAGAAATTCACACAAGTATAGAAAATACTGTTCTAGAGTAATAGAGGGAAAAATGGAAGAACTAGTTGAGGGTAATGGAGGGCCTACTTTATACACTTCCTGCTGTGATCTCTCACTTTTTAGCTATTATAAAGAATAGCAAAATAATATTTCATTGTGCAAAGTCAGTATCATAAATTGGCCAGCAGAATTTCAGATTACTTTGATTTTACTGGATTTAATTTGTATATTGTTTTATTATTATTCTCATGAAACCATTTTCAAAATCAAAAAAGAAAAAGCCTATGAGGAATACAGAACTTCTGTTGTTAGCATTTTCTCAAGAAGTGGGCCAATACAAAAAAAGACATGAAAAGAAAGTAGACTGCTGCATGCTTAGCAGGTAACTTATGGAAAGTGTAAGGTAAGTTTTAACTTTACTTTGAAGCAGATTTTACTTTTAAGTAAAGGTGTAGCAACTCCTAAAAATACACTGGGATGCATATAAATGTGCTGGATAAAGATGCTGAGTAATTAAAATGGAAATTTAGACTTTGTGGTATGTTGTTTATTCCCCACAGGGGAAATGTTTTGGAGGAACTGGTACCCCATTTAGACTTCTGAGTGCCACTGGTGTGGCATACTGAGTGTGGCCATTCTGCTTCCCTTTCTAATTTAAGCTCCTAGTCTTCCCAGCTTTCCTCTGGTTTAATTATAGAATACAGACTTCCCTGCTGGGTGACTCTGGACATGAGCTTAGCACCAGTAGTCTCTTTATTCTTCCAGAGGACACTGTCCTTTCTGGTGACTGTCCTCTCTGGTGACTGTCCTTTTTGCTGGTGAAAGGAGCTAAAAAGGGGGTTGGCACTTCATGACATTTAGACAATCTGAACAACTCCCCTTTCCTAAACTGATCTATTTCAGCCCTATAAAATAGCATTTGTGGAGGATGGTGAATACTTCTCAGTCTATGCTTTTCTCCTTTTCACAGCCTCCTCTCTGCTCAACTTGTTTAGTACAAACTCTTTCTCTCTCTCCACATGCCTTTATCACTGTTTTTGCAAAAATCTTCTGTACAGCTTGTGCTTAATAGAACAGTCGTCTTTTATCTCTCTCCTTCACTGATTCTCCATCTGTTCTCCATCCAAACCAAAGCTGAAAATTTATCCTCTGCTTTGCATAAATCTCTTCAGCACTTCTTCCAGTGCTTTTATTGCTTTCAATTTTAGCTTTACAGCCCTGTGATAGACACTAGATAAGACAGCTCAGCACTGTGCTGCTCTCCTAAATCATTACCTGAAAACAAATACTTCTTTGTTCAATTGTTGTCCATTTTTGGGTATAGCTATATGATTTATATACTTGTTTTCAAGCATATGTACATAACAACATATTCATAAATGTAGGAGCAGTTCTATTCTTTAACATTATACATTTTTAATTGATATATAGTATTTTTTCCTAAGCCTTCCTAAAAAATTTAAAGTGTCCAACAGGATAAACTGGAGTCCTTCTTCATTACCAGACTATTTGTGCTGTGTGATGATGGCACCTTCAGGCAGATTGGCTCCTACTTAACCTTTGAATCATACAGCAGAGAAAGCAATGTCACCAAAACATAACAAACCCAGAAATTCATTAAGCATCACAGAACTAAGGCTTTTAATTTTACACAGTTATTCCCTGAAACGAATTGTTTCATCAACTGAAAGTATATTTGTCCTTTCTTAGCTCCACCAAACAGAACCAAACCAAACTTTGATAGCTGTTCAAAGAATCTCCTTTCATTCCTGATCCCCTCAACACTCAGATTGTTTTATAGAAGAGTAATGCATGAGAAACTAAAATGGTAATGTGACAGAATGACAAAGAAATGTCTAGTTACAACTTTTGAGGCGTCTTTAATGCCTGGATACTTGCTGATTTCTGGTAGTTCAGATTTTCATCTTCTCAGAGTTCCCCTGTAACATTTTCTGTGTTTCATTAACTTCAATTCAAGTGGACCAAAATATGGGATTGTCACCCACAGAAGATAATATTTGTGAGAAAAATTTCACTGTAGTTTTTCCTTTGTTTGAGCCTAAGTAGTCCTCTAAAATATATTGTTCTATCATTCTAGTTAGTTATAATTAAGTTTTATTTTGCTTGGCCATAACATAAGCATTGTAAGTACCCAAGACTTGTGAGACACAAGGATGTTATTCAAGGGTATTTGCAGGATTAGAAACATCTGCTGCTTCGAAATGTGCTATGTCATTTAGGAATCTGATCATGTCTTCCCTCACCATGCTATGTCTGTGAACCTCTGTGTTACTTATTTGATTTCAGTGATTTGTGCTGATTTCAGTGAAGGAAAGCATGACTTAAATCGAATTTTTAAAGCAGTAATAATACAAATACCCATTTGAACACAATTCTAATGCAAAGAAGCAGGAAATCCAATTAACCCAATACCTATAAAGTAATACTTAGAAAGTCGTATTTATTTGTTGTTTGGGGATTTTTTTTTTTTACAATCAAGAATGCTTCTTGAGGCTGCTTAAAGAGAACTTTGCAAACAAGGTAGTACAAATATACTCCACTGTATTGCATGCCTGTGGTTGTAGGTGATTTAGAATGATGATTCCTTTGTCCCTGGGAGGATCCTTGCATAAAGACATTTAATTCAATGAAATTAAGCTGTTTACTTATTTCAAGATTTGAAACTGTCCCTTAGGAGATTCCTGGCTGCATCACTGGAATGGTACTAATGCCAAACCTCCAAACCCATTAAAGTCCTTCAAAGTGTAGATCTACTGACTCGATCCAGCCTTCATACAGGGTGAGGTACTGTAACTGGATTTTAGTATCTGTGCCCTATGAATGGGCTTGCTGTGGTTCCCAGGAAGGGAAAAAAGACTCCCCAGGAGTATTAGCAAGACCCAAAATGCTCAGTATGAAAAATAACTCTTGATAGTAACTTAAGTAAGTGTCCTTCCTTTTCTGTTTCCCTGGCTGTACAGGGTGAAGCAGGCACGCCTTTCCATGATTCCAGCAGTACAAAATGCCTTTGCACACATGGCTGCTCACTATACATTATCCTTCTCTTTGCATTTCAATGAGGAAAAGTTAGGAACTTCATTCAGTTCTTCTCTTATGCCTACTTCTGTCACCATAATCACGATAGCTTAGTTTCCATGGGTCTGCCTGCCTGACTCTCATCTGTATCTGTATTGCCTCTTGGCTCTGAGGGTGAGGTTCACCTGGCTAAATGTAAATGTTCGTGTTCAAACCAGTCCCCCTGCTTGCCTTTGCAGTCAGTGGAAAGGAACAGGCACTTATTTACTTATTTAGTAGGGATAGTTCACTGTGATCAGTTTTAGAAATCTCTGTTAGGGCATGAATAATCTGCTGTAGAAGTGCTTTTCTGTTTTTTACTGATCATACAGGAGCATAGATGAAAGGTTCACTGTAGCCACCTGTATTTAGCCAAATGAAATTTACATTCAACTTCTTTGATCCTTAATTTATCTTGCAAGATTTTTTTTTCCTCTTCTGTGTGCATGTATAAATCTACATGCTGTGTAAGACACTACAGGAGACAGTGATGCAGCCTTTTTAGTAATTGAACATTTTCATATAAAAATTAAGCATTTCTGAAAATGTTGCAGGTTTCCATGGGATCCAGCTGGAACAGAAAAGAGCCTGAAGCAATTTTCTTTTTTTTTTTTTTCCCTTCCCTATCCTGGTTTTCCTTAATGAATATAAAGGCTCTTTAGTTGTATTTTCTTCAGGTTTTATGTTGACTGTACACCTGCACCAGTTAGATTTGTTGTTAGTGCATGATTTTTAACGTAATAGTGTTCCTCCAAGAACATCGTGACCTCAATCAAAGTAGACAATAGTCTCTCTGCTCCAGTCCGTGACAGCCATTAATAACAGCAGCTGTGGCCAACTTCACTGTAGATCCAGTCCTTCAGAAGAAATGGTGAGGGTCCAGCCAACCCGAGGATGTAGCTATAGTGTAACCATGCCACAGATTTTACAGTTACAATACATGGAAAGTAGTGAAGACAGCTTTCTACTCTCTCATTGTCTGAGACCACAGAACGTCTCTGTATCGTAGGAGAAAAGAAGGTCATTGGGGTTCTTTGTTCAGAAATTATGTTACTCTGCTTGGTGGTCGCATTGGGATGCTTTTTTTGTAGGAGTGACCTCCACAGACTTCTGAGCTGTCAGTTCCATCCCTTATGATTATCTCTTGTGTGGCTTTGAATATTAATGGCACAAAGCCATCCTTGTCTGCAGTGAGCACAATCCAAGAAGAGCCTACAAAAATTAAGCAAGAAAAAGAAAATGAGTGCACTGCTCTGGTTACGTAAATGTAGAAGCACGTTTTTAAAAGTCAGCAAGCAAGCAGGCAGAGCACGGTTTCTTTTTGTGCACTAAAGCCTTATTACGCTAATGACATTAAGGTCTGACAATCCATGCTCAACACACCTTTGTGCAAATGCAGAAAGGGGCTAAATGAAAGGTCTTGCAAGGTTTGAGGCATTTTGTCTCTTATATAAATTAAGTTCAAACCCAAGGTGCATCTTTTCTAATTCTAATAAACTATAAGTATCTTCATCTTCTGAAAACTCAGCCAGCCTTTCCCTGCTGACTTTTGTTCTAGTGACATCTACTTCTGGTTAGCCTTTTCACTCCTCTGCTCTACCCAAATGATGAAGAGATTATAAAAACTGGAAAAGTTGGCAACAAAAATGATTGTGCTGTATTTGTTCTAGAAGGAAGCAGGGGTGTCCATCTCCTTTACTGTCAAACCAAGACTGTTTGGTATATTTTCAAATTCATGTAGCAAACAGAAGAAAGTTACACCTTGAAGATGATTTACAAATCACCTTGAAGACAGTTTACAAAAGCTGATTTACAAAAGCTGCTACAGTAAAATTTCATGTCTTTTAATTATTTATTGAATCTTCTCATAAAGAGAATGAACAAAACATGGATAACATTTTTAATCCTTTTTTTCTGGAAAAAAAAGAGACAAGGTTTAAAAACCAAAACACATCAAAATCATTTAGATTCTCTTTCTGTATTGCATAGAAGTTGAAAATAAACCTCCCCTCACTTTGTTTTTTACTTTTCTTAGCAAATTTGCTTTAAAATGAAGTGATATTTATTTTTTTTTTAGTGATTCATCTGGCTTTCTTTTTTGGCTGATATTGCAGTTCTTATAGAAAAGAGTGGATTCTCTATTTGTCTTTTTTTTTCAGTTTGACACTTTATCAAAAAAAAATCTGTGGCAACTAAAAAGTGTTTTGAGAGCCCTTGTATGACGCATTTTCCTTAGAGCATGTGATCCTGTCATCGTTGAGCAGGGGCATTATCTTGGATATAAGGGGAAGAAAACTCTGATAGGTTCTGTGTTGGGATTTTAAATTTTGGGATATAAAACTGTTTCTGAAATGGAATATGAGAAAAGGAACTGTAGAAAATCCAAATTAACCATTCTTAATTTCTGTCAGTCATAACAAAACATGCTTCTGGGCAAGGTAAATCTCCCTTCTTAAACTACTGAAAAAGCACTTCTCCAGGCTGGTTGTATGTTGTCATGTCACCTGTTACATCATAAGAAGATTGTCTTTCCAAACCATGAATCTTTTATCTTCCGCTCTTAATACTTTCTTTCTAAATCTGGACAGACTTCAGATTCTGTGAGCAGTGGGGCTGAAAATGGAAGTTCTACTGTCCGAATGGATGTTACATTGTTCATCAAATTGATGAAGCATACTATTGTGTCAGACTCTTGGGACTTCTTATTTTCATCCATTGAAATGCTGGAAATTCTCAGTGTCATTGATAACACTTGCTTTCAAGCATATCCCATGGAATATTTCAATGGAAAAGCCTTGTGCAGAATGTAGTACCCTTTTACTGTGAACAATTATTATGATGATGATGTGCCAAAAAGAGAGACTCCTGTGTGCTGCTACCACGGCACTACACAGCAGACTATATTTAGCACAGGTAATGGTATTAGTCCTGGGCTTAAAGTGCAAACAGTGAGGCCAAGCTCACTGCTCTTTTACCTCTGATGATCTTAACAGCATTGCTGTGTGCATGAATTTGGCTTACAGTTGTGAAGCTTTTCCCTCCAATCTATTAATGCTTAAGTGTTTACTCATAGTAAAAAATGCCAGGCTGTCATTATAATAAAAGCACGCTCTTCACTACATCCCCTTTAATTATATAGTATTAAACGATGGGAGTGATATTTTTAAACTTCGCATTTCATATTTATGTCTCGTGTTAAAAGAAACTTCTAGGAATATAAGCCAGTACCAGCCAGAACTGCATAAATGGCTACACAACTACTTCTGCTCCAAACCTAATAAATTTGCAGGATTTTGGTGAGTTTTAGAAAGATTCTTGTTTCAGTTTTTCTTTTTGCTGTAAGCAAACAGACTCAATATCAGAAATTCCAAGCAGAAAGAGGGATGCATTAGGATGATTGTGAGACATTATCTTTTTGATATCTCTGAAGTCTAATACATGAAATTGAGGAGAGGTGTTTTGCTAATTAAATCTTCAACTATTCTATAGAGCTGAAAACAGCTTTTCTCAGTCCTCTTGTTTATTATGGGCATTTCCTTCCAAAATCAAGAGCTGGAAATACAGGCCAAAAATGGTCTCCTCCTTGCCCTGCAGCGCTGCATCACATTGCTGCAGAAGCCTGCTGGGAAATAGCTCAGACCTCAGCAGCAGGTGGAGTTTTTTCATACATGCTTCCACTGCACTGCACAGTCAAGGAAGATTCCTGACAAAAATATGAAACCTGCATATCCTTGTCTTCTGCAACAACCTCAGAAAGAGGATCATAGTAGACAGTGAAAAGCCACAAGAAGCATTATAGAGAAATGGCTAAAAAATGGCAGTGTGTGTGTTGCTGAGAAGGTGTCACACAGGAACAGACAGGGACAAGGCAATTCAGAGACCAGTCTGGGGCCAGGGTTCCCCTTGTGGTTTCTGTCCTTATGAGTTACTCAGTGGTGAGTGGTAAAAATGGGAGACTGGCAAATAGGAACATTGAGCTTCATTTTTTATCTTACATTAAAGTAATCCCAAATGCTACTTGATACATAAATATATCTATCATATTCTGAGAGTGAATTTTTCTCCAGCCTGAACTCCATTGCCAGATCTGAGACATGCTTGTAAGGATAGGGGAAGCAAAATGCCAAAAGTTCTCAAAGAAGCCATTCTACATCCAGGTAACACAATGTACTGACTATTTTCTCAGCCTTCCTTTGCAGAGGCACCTAACATATTACTCTGCTAATAGGTAGTTCTGCAGGTAGTTACTTAGCATTTAAATGATTTCAAGAGACTCTGCTGTATTTCAGACAAGGGAAAACACATGTATGCCAAAAAAAAGTTAGTTAGCTCAGTTTACTAAAGTCTGGGGTAATTAGTCTACCACAAATGCCTCTTTTATGCTAAAAATCTCAGGTGAAACCAGATAGCAGAAATAAAAAGAACATACCGTGTTTCATTTCAATAACAGGCAGATCGAACAGCTGCTGGACTAAACTCAAATGGATTTTGCCATCACAGAGGAGAACATCTTTTGTTTCTTCAGTAACTGATCCATTTGAAAAGCTTTTCTTCATATGCAAGTATATAAAAGAAAAGATCGTGTTAATGGCTTAGACATTGAGCCTGAGTTATTACAACCATTCCTCTGCTCATAATCCTTTGAGTTCTTTAGTCATTTTGCCTTTTCTTTGTCTGTCTTTCCTACAGTTTATAGATGATACCATCATGCAGGGCCTTTCTAAGCACAATCTCACAGTCCCACGTGAGGAGGATGAAAATGCCTCTTTGGTTTTTGCTTTGTGAACTTCTGTGGCTCAAAGCTGCCTCAGTCCTGTACATGTACTGTCCTGGGGTGTGCATCTGTGTGTCTGCTGGGCATCCCTGCCTGAAGCCAGTTTAGTGGAAGGGTTAGTTATCATACCTGGAATAAAGTTGTTCCAGATGCTGCCAGAGTAAATGAGTACTCTGCTCAATTTCAGCTGTATGTGTGGGTGGGTTTGAGAGCCACTGGGCAGCTATTCCACCCTGGTAAAATAACCTCAGGGTTATTTTGGCACAGGAAGTACTGCAGGGAGACTGGACACAGCAACAGTCTCTCTGAAAAGCTGTCACAGCAAGGTAGCTTGGGAATCCTGTGACTTGCTTTGAGAGAGAGGGAATGTATGGATTTACAGCCCTGGAATTTGCTCTGATATTCACTGAAAGAACACACTTGAATATAAAGGTGGCTTGTTTGTGCTTCATGAAATTTAGGTGGCCCTGAGAATCAACATCTTTGTGTTTCATCATTCTGGTTACTGCAAAATGCAAGGACACAAAATAGTTGAGCTACTATGGTCATGAAGTGGATATATATTTGAATTTACATTTTCCTATCTGCTATCATTTGAAAGTCCTTTTAACACTGAAAATTTTCCAGTGACTCAATGTCATTATGAAATAGATGTGAGTGAGACATTTTCTTCTAAATAATATTGCTGTCTTTTGTCCTGTGAATTTTATTTTGTTCTTTCCATGCTTTCTCCCTGTGTAGTTCCATGTGTTATGTTTTGCTTTGTTTCTTTTTCTTTGGCATCTTTATGTTTGCTATATCCCCAGTTTTTACATATTTGTTATGTGAATAAACACAATTTACCCAATTTCCTAGACCCTTCTGTTTTATACATTCAAAAGGGATCCAAGGTAATATTTTAGAATGGGTTGAAAGGATCTCATCTATCCTAACTCCTCTTCTAGTCCTACCCTGTCTGTGTCTACTTCATACCCTTGAATCTTTCTTGCTAATGTAAAACTTACAGTTGAATGAATTCACAACTGCATCTTCTATTTGTGTGCACAGTAATCTAACCTTTGACTAAACAAATGTCTCTTGTAATGCTTGTCTTCATTTCTAATTGTGTTGTCTTTTGACAGTTGCTCTCTCAGTGAACATGTGCTTTTTTGCTGTGTAACAACCTTTCTAAATCAATCCCTTTCACTTTTCTGTACACAGTATCTGTGCTGTCATGCAACCACATTGGGTTCTGTAAATCAGAATGTCTGCTGTCTGTTGCAAATGTCTTTTTCCCCATTGTGCTATAACTTGCTCATGCAGATAGTCTATGGCTGATGGTTATTTATTTATTTATTTATTATGATTGATGTTATACGTAAGAAACATTAAAAAATCTTTCCATTAAAAATGTGAACTTTCCAACTTTCAAAGGTCTTCTTATCTTTTTCCACATTCAAAACAAGCAGAAAATTGTTGCTGCATAATTAATAAAGGACATACCTAAGGAATGCATCAAGGAAGTATTATTTTCTTAGTCATAAACCTATAGCAACTTTTTGTTACAGCTGTAACTATATAAGAGAACTTCTTTGTAATTTTTAGGTATTTCCAAATTATGTAGCACTATATTCTATTGAACCTAAACACACCTGAAACTCAATGGGCTGAATGTTCAGCAGTGAACGTGTGCTTTGCATAGGCATTGCAAAGATGCTCTGCCTGTGCAGGCATTTGTGCAAAGCTTCGTCATTGCTGCAGATTGTGGACTAGTACATCTAACAACTATTTCATTTTCCTGAGTTCAGTTTGAAATAGCAGAGTTTATTCAAACTGGAACTTCAGTTAATGAATTATGGAGAAAAATGGACTGTAAATGCGACAGGCTCATTGCCTTGGCCCAAGTGGTCCATTTTTTCATGTAGATATGCTCCAGTTCAAGAATTATCAGAAAAATAATCTAGCTCTGTTTCTCTTGACTTGAAATCAGTTGAATGGAAATGTATACTCAGGATGACTGTTCTAGTTTGTTTCCTACTTAGCCTTGCACATTGTTATTGGAACAGCCATTGGAAATGGAAGACATTTTTGTATACACAAAACTGCACGACACCTATTTTTCATCCTAAACAGTTTTTCAAGTACAGACCTGAAAGATCAAGTCTCGGTTGCTTGTCTTTCATCACTTGTGAGCATTCATATGAGCTATTTTCTTTGTCTTATATTTCTGTTTATAATGATAAGCTTTATCATCTTATATATTTATTTTTGACTTTTTACAAATTTTCTCAGGTCAAGAATCTTACTCTTATAATCTTCTAATTATTTAGCCTTTTTGTTTAATGCTTAGTTTAAGTGATAATAATGTGCCTTCTCTTTGAGGAATGTATTCACACACGTCACATCACAGATTAACTGATTTAAACCTGTACCTTCTTGTGAGGCAGGTAACTCTTAGTATCCCCTTTTTATAGATGATCATACCATTACA
Organism: Aleadryas rufinucha; assembly: GCA_013397815.1. Taxonomy (NCBI): domain Eukaryota; kingdom Metazoa; phylum Chordata; class Aves; order Passeriformes; genus Aleadryas; species Aleadryas rufinucha. The sequence goes on from VZTH01008622.1 coordinate 17,627, forward strand.
CAGGGAGCTTAAGAGATTTACTCAAGGTCATGGAAGTCATTTGTGACAGAGTTAGAGGTACAACTAAAAGCTTGCCTTAGTACTTAGCACTTTCATACCTTACTTAAACCAGAGACAATTTTTCTAGCCAAATCTAGATTTAATCCACCTCTTCCCAAAATCCATGTCTGTTTTTGCTATGTTGTTATTTATCTCTAATAGGAGTTAAAGAACTTGAAATTCCTGGATTAAAATCCCTTGTGTTAGTTGCTTTATCCTAGAACGAAGTTTATTGGTAGACTAAGAACATGTTAATCACAGGAGAAACAAATATATTTCCACAAACATGAGTGTATTTTTTCAGATTAAGTTTCTTTAGCCAGTTTCCTGCAGTATGTCAAGTCCAACTCTCCTTCAACAAAAATACAACAAAAAGGAGCGGTCAATTCAATAATTGTTTTCCTTCCCCCGTGTCAGCCTGCCCCGATCAGATTTTATAGCCTATAAAGGATGTTCTGGGCAGCAGCCAGCCCGTGGCAGCAGTGCCAAACTGTCTTTCAAAACTCACATTTTGGATTGCAAATATGTACAAGAAGAAAATAATTTACTAAGGCGAAAAGGATTCCTGGATGAGATGTTACACACCGTATGTCTGCACAATAAATGAGCATGCCTTCTCTCCCTTTTTTGAACCCCACTGGGCAGTCAGCTGGAGCTGGTTCTGCCTCTTGACCTTTTCTTCATTTGTCTTGTATTTCCTAATGCACTGCCTACGCTCACCTGCATGCTAAGATCATCTTAATGAACTTAAATTCATCAGCTGATGAAAGAGTAAAGTAAATGAGAATGTGCTACCAATCAGAATTGTTTTTACTGACACTGGGTTAGCGATCACTTGAAGTCTGTTTGTGTCTTTCTTGCCCATGGATGTCTAGGAATGTAAAATGTTTTTCAGATGAGACCTGCCAGCTCTGTGCCCAGTGCTGCATTACCTGCTGAAGGATGTGCCTCACTGATGTGCCCACACAATGCCTTTGTTATTTTCATAACAGTACTGTATTTTGGATTCACAGTCATCTTGTAGTCACTTAACATGTACAAGCTTTTCTCATCCTTGGTTGTTTCCAGATAATGAATATCCAGTTTAAAGCAGAAATTTCATCTGTTAATCCTGGAATATATTACTATGCACTTTATGTTAGTTCATTCAGTTCATTTCAATTTTTTTTTTTTTTTTTAATTCTGGATGTTAAATAATAGTCATCAATTTACAGGTGTGAAATCCCAATCCTTTACTGAAAATGTTACTGACTTTATGTCATATGCAGATTTTATAAGCATAACTCAGCAGATCATTAATGAAACTTCTAGATGAGCCTGAAATCCATCATGAGAAAATCCACTAGTAATTTTTTCCATTTTCTTCTTTATTACTGTAACTATCTCCCTTGCAGCTAATTCCTTAGCCATCTTATTTTTCTTCTATTAATCCCTCTTCTCTGCTGTTGAACAAATAATTTCCCCAGTAGCATGATTTCAAGTACTGTACTGAATTACAGGTATTTTAAATATTCTTCATCTCCTTAGTGTTAATAATCTGCTCTTTTATAAGGGAAAAGTATCAGGTTCTGTACATGCACTGTACAGTGAATAGTGCTGTAGTTGTCTAGGATTCTGTTTTCATTCTTTTAAACCCTTGATTTCAACTCTCTGTGTTGTGCTCCACTGGTGATTTCAAGTTTGATACCTTATTACCCATTAGTCAGCTTGCTTTTACCTTGCCCTCCATATTCATTGTGCAGGATGAGAAAAATCTAGTAAATTAGCTAGATGTGGGGGTTCTGTGCCAGAAGACAATGAAAAGGTACTTAAACAGCAAAGGAAGAGAGCACTGAAGAGGAAGGAGAATTACGATTTACATTCAGAGTACTGTGTCTCATTGAGCTGTGTGCAGCATTGCCACAGGTAGTGTTCATTAGGTTTGGCAGCTTGCACTGCTCCCCTTCCCTGTCATTATTTCTACTGTTGCTGTGATTCCTGCTTGCTTTTTGGTAGATTCTGTTTGTATTGCGGTGGAGATATTGGTATTTTTCCTTTCCTTATGTGGGACATTCCAATTGCAACCTTAATTAACCTGGCAGCGAAGCATAAGCCTGTAAAATGTTTACGCTGAAAGAGATCTGAGGTGCTCAGAGGTGCTTAAATCCCAGTGCAGTTTGCATTTATAGGGCACATCATCATTCCAGGTGACGTGATGCTGGGATTTCTCTCCTCTTGGCTTCCTGTTAACAGTTCTGCAACTACTGTTTGAGGTGTACTGTCGTCTGAGATACACCTTTTGTGCTTGTCCTTCCATGACCCTTATGTATGATCTTTACTTTCTTTGTGCAGTATGAAAACTTGGCTTCATTTTTGACATTGCATGTTCCTTTCCTTTTGCGTCTGAGTATCCAACAAACAAATCATCTGCTCTAACAAAAGGAATTGTGTCTCCTCTACAAACCCTGCTCGTCTGCTATTGATCAGTTTCAGAACACTGTTGACAGAATTTGTTCATAACAAATTCCTCAACCTTTGCTCAAAATGTTATCCATGCATTAATCGCACTTCCTCTTGACTGCTGCAGGTCTTTCTTTTACAGTCATCCTAAATCTCTTCCTTCTAAATTTCAGGATAGCTGACTAGTTTCTCACTTCAGGGAGCATTCATATCAGCTTCCTCTTCCATCATTTTCATGGCTTACTTTCTATGGCTCAACCTCAGTCAAAATTGCCCTTTGGATTTCAGAAAGGTTCATGGACTTATTACAGCTCATCACTGCAGCCTGGTCTTTGCTCATTTTACTGTGCCCCCCTTATATTCCCCTTCTTTATGTCATGTATTTCTATCAGAACTTTACTGCCATATGTTTGGATCCTTTCTGTTCATCTCCCAGATATGTGTAAAAAAAACCCTGTTTATTTTATAGCTGACCTTGGCAATAAAGTTTCCTATAGTAAATTGTATGAAGATACTATAAAAGTACAAATTGACTTGTATACAATTATTGGTGAGTGCTGAGAAAAGAAAATCATTGTGACTAATTGCTGAAAAGATATTATTTCCTGTTTAATTATTCAATATATACTCTCAGTGATATAAACTTTTGACATAATACTGCTTGTGAGCAAAATGTAGGAGTTTAAAGATATTCTTCAGATTAAGATGAATCTTATTCCTCCTGGAGAGGTTTGCCTAAATGCCTTTAATTTGAGATCCAGATTGGTTTTATTTCCACTGTAATTAGCTTTTGAATGAGACTAGTTTAAATATTCTGCAGCTGTTTCTTTTCTGGGGAAAAAGGATGATAAAAGTATCTTTTTGCAAACTGAAACAGAAAAATAATCTGTGACAGATCCTCCTCTTTTTTTTTTCCTTTTAAAATAATATCTTCTTATTTCATTTGTCTGTCTATCCTCCCACACTCCCCTGAATCACAAGCCTGTATGTGATGAAAGAGCAATAATATTTGCTTTTCAGGGTTGAATGATCAAGTTACCTCTGATGGCTGAATGCTATTACACAAGTGATAGTGCAGTGACATTTCTAAAGTGTGAATGATCATGGTTTTCTTCTATGGCTATGGGCTACAAAGAATGCAAATTCTGGTAGCACTGCATAGTTGTGACTTCAGAGGAGTGACAGGCAGGCTTGCACTAACAGCATAAACAAAGGTTTTGAAGACTATTAAGTGAGCAGACATTATGAATTATTAAGTAATAAATGTTTGTTTTCTTGTTTTAGTTTTCTAAGCAGAACTGGAAATACACATAAATATGTCAATAATGCTTCTGCACAACAGTGTTCGTAATTGGTTGTTGATTATTGCTACATTTTTATCTATTATATTTTAAACTTTAATTTTCTTTTTAAAATGCATAAATATGGTTATGCAGTTCTGATCATTATATTCTTTAGTACAATAGATTTCTCAATCAAGACTGAGCCTCTGCTGTGCTGGGGATTATACAGACACTTAAGAAGACATACATTTGGCACAAAGAGCTGGAAGATAATGGCCATATTATTGACTGGATTGCAGTGTACCTAAAGCTTAGAAGGTTTTCCACTGGCTGATATTTATATCATAAGGCAATAAAGCTATTTCCTGACTTTTTGCTCTGTGAACACAGAGTCTGGCTGGAACCCACAGCCCAGCTGGTCTCTGAGCTCACAGTGCATTAAACAACTCCTGAAGGAGGAACAAGGTTCAGATGTCTGAATATAAACTAATCAAAACAACTATTTCTCTGAAAATTATTAGCTGCCTATGAAGCAAATATTTCCCTGTCTGTCTGTAGACCTTTTGGCCAAGTCTATTTCTCATTCTTTTTTGGCATCATGCTGTGATCCCGTTAGATTTCAGAAGAGGGGTTGAACTATGCAAGGCATTAGTTGATACTTCCCCAGGAAAGCTGTGTGTGTGGGAAGGCATTAGTGGCACTTCTTCTGAGTCATTATAATGCGATGCTAGCAGTGCTTGCTGCTGGCTTAATGTGAAACTAACCTGTTCAGATAAATAAGTCTTCCTTTATAAACATAGTTTTTCTAGCAGTATTTTAGAAGCACTTAATTTTTTTGTTGTTTCCATAGAAAAAACCAGGTTAACTAATTCTTACGTCTTGTGCAAGCAAACATGCACAGCAACTTCAGATCTTAGAGTAATGTTACGTGTCACAAATAAAACTTCTCTTGGGAAAGGTTAATCCAATTGAATTCTAGAAATAGGGCTGCTTGCTAAATAAATAAGTTGATTTATGTTAAGAAATCAAAATTAATTTGAACATACTGGGGAACAGAAGGGCTTACTTCTTGGCCAATAAAATCCTAAATTATTTAAAATAGACATGTTTCTTTTTCACCAGAATTTGTATAATGTGTTCAAGTTAAATTATTGACTAATTCAGGTCAAAAGCTTTGCTTTTATCCAGAGAACCCAACATACCAGAATCTGCTTAAATGACAAGTAAATGATTGCTAAAAAGTAATGAACATGATTGAATTGAGTCACCATTCCCTTTATGAGTGTTTAAGGAGGGGTACTTAGATGTCTGTATGGATTCCTTTAAAGTAAAGGGAAGTAAAATTTGTTTGAGAAATAAACACTTCAGCATCATCACAATGAAGTATATTATTTTGACATAATGCTGCTTTTGTTGCAGTAGATAAGAATGCCTTTATGATTGGCATCTACATCCTGAAAGGAACACCAGTTTTATCTCTACCATCAGCATGTTCAAAAATCTGATCAGTGTAATGTTAGTATTCCTGTGAATAATATTAAGAATAATAGATAGAAATAATTACCCAACCTATATTCCTTAGTTGAAATTCTTATTGAAGCCAGCAGGAAATTTGCCAAAACAAGGGTAGATAGGAACATGATGGTTTGACATTCTTATATTTATTTAATGAAATCATAATTAGATATTGATGGATTTTTTTTTTCTTTTGTTTAGTTTGAGGGGTTTTTTTCAGAAAATTTTAAGTGGTTATATGTTTTACAAATTGAGTATGTCCAATTCTGCAAAGAATAGTGGTGAGAAATCAAAGTAGAAATAAGCCAAGTTCATGTCATGGCCATTTAAATTTTCTATAAATTGAGATTCAATACTTTGTGTCAGTCTTTCTGTGAGTCTGGCTATCTTCAGACTCTGGATTTGAGCTCAGGTTTAAATTTATTACATTTCTGGTGAGCTACTGTAGCCCCCTATTCATCAGCTTATCTCTTACTAAATGAAACTAAAATATAAGCCTTTTGTAGAATAACAACTCTGCCTCTGTTCTCTCTGACAGATGCACACAAAACCAGTCAGTGTCCAAGACAATTGTGCATGATCAAAGAACAGACAGACAAATCTCCCATGTGAAGTATCCTCTAAACGACCCACATCATCCTGAGTTATTGTTCCAATGACAAATTATAATTCCATTTTAGATTAAGCTTGATGCCAAACCTAGGTTACAGTTCTCATGGATTGAATTTTATAAGTTTGAAGTTTATAAGAATAAACTGCATCCTCTTGATTTAAAGCGAAATAAATACAAGACTGTTTAAAAATTCGGTTCCTATCACAATATCTCTAAGCTGACAAAATGTTACCTGGTAAGTGACATGCACGACAGGCGGTTCCTGGGAGCATGGGTAGGCTAAAGATATCCTCCTCCCGTTCCTAGCAAAGTCTGTTATTTCAGAAAGACTCAGCTGTAACTCATTGAAACTGCCACAAAGTCTCTCTAAATTTCTAGATATGTGACTCATTCCCCTTTCACTTGGCAAATTGTTGTTTTTAGGATAATTTGATGTTTCTTGGATCACACTGAACTGCACTTTAGGGGATGTTGGTCTGCTGGAAATCCTGCTAGGTGATCCAAATCCACGAATAGACACTGAGCGATTTGTAGGTTCAGCATCCAGTGTTTCCAAGGCCACTGAGGAGTCACCTGGGAGCCTTTTTTCATCCAGGTCACTCACACTTGATGAAGAGCTCTGCTCATAACTGGGGCTCTTTACTTCTTCAATGAGTCTTCTCCTGCCACTCGGAGATTGAATAACTGTGCTTCTTGGTATTAACAACTCTCTGCTTTGAGGCTGATCTTCTGTGGCAAGATTCTCAAAGAATTTTCTTTTTCCAGGTATATTAATAGAGGATTCAAAATTATAAAACATATTCTGCTTAGTCTCAGGCAATGTTGAAGAATTTTCTTCCAGCATCAGTTCTTTAACCATAAGACGCATTATATACCTGTCTGAACTAGAAGATGGAATGAGATTAGGCTCAGGGAACCTCTGCTTGCCAATCAGAATCAATAAGAGTTTATCTGTTAAAAAGCATAGGCCCTTTGGTCTTTCATTTTTTTCCAGCTGGATTTGTTGAATGTGAGGCATACAGGAAGAGGTAACTGAATACACCAAAACAATATTAGAAGTATTAGAGGCTACTGCCACAATCTGAGCTCTAAGGTCAAAAGCCATTATATCAGGAACCAGAATACCTGGGATGGTGACTTTTCTGGTGGTCGTTACCTTCCTCTCAAAAGTCACCAAGATCAAGTGAGAAGAATCCTGACCATTTGTTGCTGCAGAGTCTTTGCGTTTCAGAGTAATGAGAGGACTGGGATCAGACCGACGGTGGTTTGCAAGGATATGGGTTAAATCCACAGGACCTGATGAAGAAGAGGCAAGTGAATCAACACCTGATCTATCTGAATCTATGGACTTTCTTCGTGTGTCCATGGAGTATTCCTCATCACCAAGCACCAGAGCAGACTGTGAGATTAAAGAACCAGCTTCTGTACCAGAGGGCACATCAAATGCAATGCCTGCATTGAAACCACAGATATTATCTAAAGGAAGCTCAGTAGCTACAGCAATTTGGAAATCCAGTGTGGCTTCTATAGCGCAGATATAACCTCCTACATCAAAAACTGGGCAAAAGGAGCAGATACTTAGAGTTTTCTGAGCATTATCCCATATGTAGGAGTGCAGGGCAGTGCCTATGGCAACTACTAAACGATTACCATCCTTAGTCCAGCAAGCACAGTGGATGAGTCCGCTGCTTTTGATCTCTGCCTTAACCCGCGTATTGTCAGTACGGACAGCATGCAAGACTGAAGCATCTCGTTTTGTAAGCACAGCCAAGACCTCCTTCTTTGGATGCCAGACACAGCCCTGAGAAAGCAGTGGAAATGGCTCACCAACTTCACAAGTCTGAGAAATCAAGGGCTTTTTCTTCTCTGCACTGCTGTAGACCAGCTGCCAAATGCTTACGTGCTTTTTGTGCTGAACAGCGAGCAGAGCTGGGGTGTCTGTAGAGCAACATGGGCCCCAGTAAAGCCCATGAACATGTTCAAATTGACCAACAATGCTTGAGTCTCCAAACTTCAGCTCTCCGTTTTGATAGTGTAAAGTAGTCAGTATCACTTGCTTCCCATCTGTCCAGGCGATTCCATGCACAGGGTGGATAGCTTGATATAAAGCATTGAGGCCAGTTCTCAGCAGCTTTGCCTTTCCCAGATCCATCTTTTTAAGCTTTCTTTCTAATGGTGGTTGTTCCAAAGTAGAGAATCCATGGAATTCACTTGCAGATCACCATGAGAAAATTTTTTTTCTCATGTCTCCTTCCCTTCCTTTCCAGCATCAAGCTGTTTTTTCTGCTAATAATCCAAGAGTCTATATTGTGAACTCCTCCTCAGCAGGCCCGCAGCTGCTCTTCTAAGTATAAATCCATGTCAAAGCTGCTTTGGCTATGTCTTTTCCTGGGAGGAGTTATCATCTTCATGTGATTGCTAACAAGGTTTAACCAATTACTGTGCATTTTCGTAGAAGGCTATTTTTAACTCTTCAGTGCTGGGAACATATTTAAAAATAACACTAATACCTTGACCTTCAGTGAATGAAGGTCTTTACCAAAGAGAGACATCATACACTGGTAAGCCTAAGTATTAAGCTACAGCCTGAAATAATGACCTGACACTTCTTTCAGCCAGCCTTTGAAGGATGAAAGAAGATTTAAACATAACTGAGAACTGTACAAGACAGATTGCAATCTCTGATGGGCAGCATCTTTCAAAGAGACAAGATCCGAAATGGCTGTGAAAGGAAAGTAGAAAAGGGAAATCATGCTCTGTTCTGTCAGTACTTACAAGAGAATGAAGGAAGGTGAGATTTAAAAAAAAAACCCCATACGCAAACTAAAAAAACCCCAAGTATGTAGTCTAGAAGCAAAGAGAGCTGATTAGTGATTAATGTTCATTTTACTGGGACATACTTCCTAGCTACAAATATATATTGATTTCTTTCTTGGTCTTCCCAGCCACCTCTATCTGAGGGCTATTCCCTCATTATACAGACAAAATGCAGAGAGGAAGCCAAAATTTTCCTGTTTCTCCTAACCCTGCATTTTCCACAATATATAACATAATATCATGCAAGATCCTTGAGTTGTCAAAGACCCAAAAGACACAACCAGTGAATTGCTGTAACACAGTGGGGCCGTGTGAGGATACAGCAGTTTGGGTGGGCTGTGTTGTTGCAGGCCCAGAGCTGGGTCAGATGGACTGCCTTGGGTGTCTCCATCCTTCCCTCCTCAGCACAGCCTTCTCTGGGGTTAGCTTGGACAGTGTGCGTATGGCTGAGCCTAAATAGTCAGGGTGGGATTAATTACCTAAATATAAGTAACCATTACTATTTTCAGTGCCCCCAGACATCTGAGACAGCCACACGGAGCTGGCAGATACAGCATAGGACTTAGAGAAGAGTAGTGCCATTCTGGAGTGGCAGCTGGCAACAAAGAGATGATCCCCAGATAGACCCTGGACTGCTAAGATGGCATTAGAAGGTTAGAAACAGGTAACTGGATCCCATCCTCAGCATCTTTCTGTAATTCTTGTTTTGCCAGTGCATCTCCTTTCAGCTTCCATGTAACTTGTGTGTCTTGCTTTTTACATTAACAAAAAGTGAATAAATTAAACTTGGGCAAATGTTTACAAGTTATCAATGTAATCACTGTGGTTAAAAATGTAAGACATAACAACACACATTCTGCATCTTTGGCTCATTTATACTTTATATATTTGTATATTACCACCTGGGGAAAACAAATGTCTTGTTGAAGGCAGTTGGACCTCCGTTGTAAGAATTTTTGTTAATACCCTTTTTCCAGGTGTATTTACTGAGGATGATTATTACCACTAAAGAACTCCCAAACTGGTGTAATTATATCACATGCTCATTCACAGCTACCTTTTTTTCTTTTGTGAATTATTTAATGAAGATTACGTTCAAAATAAAAACTTTTTTACATTCATCAAGAACAAGCCAGCAAGCATGACTGGAATGGGTAAAAATTAAAAAGCTGAATAGGCAGGTTAGAAGATCCCTTTTTATGCAAGATTCATAAAGTCTTTGGTCTCTGTCTGTGTTTGTGGTGAAATCATGGTTTTTAATGATTTTACCTTACCCTTTGTAGCTGAGATGCCACACTGCCATACCTATTTCACTAGGAGTTCTGACTACTCTGTACTTCCTCCAAGTTGTAGCAGGACTGTTGTTTTTTATATTAGTGAAAGTTTCTTACCCATAGTAGTTATAATGAATAGATTACATTAAAATACAATCACAACAGCTCCATAAATTGGCAGAGTCTGTACAATATATATTTGTGTTACTTTAAAATAATGGTGTTTCACTGCTTTGTTGTCTTCTGGGTGTATTTTGCTGAAATTGATAAAGCTATTCTTTGGCACAGTACCTCATCTATATTCTGCACCACTGTGCTTTAAATATCCTAACAAAACTGTGTTGCAGCTGGATTCTAGCAACCTAAAATGTGGTTCGGATGCAGAAACTTCTGCCTCAGTGTGACTGAAATGCTCAGATGTTTTGCTAAGGATAATATGTATCCTGCCAGCTATGCTGACATCTTGAGAGCATGGACTGACTACTTGTGTGGAAGACTGGATTTTATTTGCTGGGGATTTTTTGTTTGTTTTTTTTTTTTTTTTAATTTCATCATCTTGTAAAGCATCTGCTCTTCAGCAGTGCCTGTGACATTATCAGAGGGGGATACAAGGCTGAATATGTGACATTTGCCAGTAAGAGAATCATCCTTAATTTTGGAATTCAGGTCATCTCACAAGCACTGAAGTCTTGAAAAATATTTGCAGCAGAGCTACAGTGAGACTTTCATCTATCTCTGAAGGCCTTAGGAAGTAGGACTTCATCTGAAGTCATACTCATGACACACATATGAAATTATACTTAATCTGAAACACACTTATTTCTAATTAATTATCTGAGATACACAGATACAAAGATGACAACATCCACAAAGTTCCACTGGCATGGTAGTGAGCTGGGGAGCATGAATTTGCTGTGGCCTTTTGAAAACTCTCTAAGGCTCAGTGTTCCTTGAAATCTGCAGGGTTTGGACACACTGCGAGCTCTATTCTGTAGCACTTGAGTTGGAACCTCTGACTCCATTTGGGATAATATTTGAGAATCTCAAGGAAAGTTTCCTCCTGTTGTTCATTCTATGAGCATTTTTTGGTGGGAGGCAATAATGTGGGCAAGGAACTTCTGTGAGAGCAGAATCCCCATAAACACCATATATGACAAAATTCATTTGAGATAAGGTTATCTTTCAGCTTGTTTCCTTAAAAAACTGTAAATAGTGGAAGACTTGTAAAATATACAATGAATAAATATACAAAGAATAAAACCTAAGTTATGCCATGATTATGAATTTAAACAAGTTGTACTGGGGATCAAAGAAGGTGCCAAGGTGAATAAAAAAGACACTGAAATTTTGTTTGGCACAGCCTCATTTTTTAAAACCAGGATAAAACCAGAGAGGAATAAACAAGTTCCCTTCATTCAGTTAGCATACTTTTCTGGAAAAAATATAAATAATATTTCTCCACCACCTTGGCATGCACAGATCTCAATAGCACACACTCAAAATAAAGGCTGGTAATTGAAAACTGTCCTGGCAATTACTACAGTTAGAAATCTGAGACACTCCAGTGAGCAACCACAGACTTTACACCTACAATAAGCTAGACTCTGAACTATTAGCATCTCTGTGCCTCTGATTAACTCTGGTGTATCTGAGAATGTCACCTACGGCTGAAACAAGGTGTTTCAGCTGGTGGCTGGCTCTCTCCTGCAGAGTAATTCCAGCCAGCCAGTCCTTGGTGCTTTGGAGGAGATGGTTTTTAGAAGTCGTATGTAAAGTCCAAAACTGAACTCTGAGTTGCACATAGCTGCCAGCTGGTAGACATGAGTTCCCATGGTTCATAATGAGTGTTGGAAAATTAATCCAGCCTTCATCATTGAAGTGAGCTGCTTTTTTTTATAAAACTGATTTATATTGATGTTTTTACACATTGCTCTACTTGCTATTCAGGGAAACAGTGAATACTTTTTGTGTCCAAATGGATCAGAGCTAATGAGTTCCAGGTTCTTAAATATATTTACCTGTCTATTTCTTGTCCAGTGGGAGACTGGTATCTAAATATCTCTGTGGATCTGAGTTCAGTGCCTTGCTGGAAAAGCTGGATTTTAGACTTCATTTTCTCCTTTACTCATGGTAAAATAACTCTTCCAGGCTAAATCTTGCTTCAAGTTAATTAAATAGATGTTAATATTCCTGGTGACTTCAGAGGAAGAGAGATCCAGCTCAATATGTAATAAAAATATAAGAGTAATAATTTTTCTAATGCTATTTTAACTCAACTTTATGAAATGTCTAATACTTTGTGGTACTTTTACTTCAAAAGTATTTCTACTTAAAGCTACTCACCATGAATTCACCAATTTAAGTAGATGTGCCATTTACTTCAACACTTTTGAGAAGCTTGAGTATTTATTTACGTAATAAATGCATACTTAATGTCTTTATTCTTCCACACTGACATTTCTTTGCCTTGAGATCTGATTTTAAAAAGTAGTTATCTGTCATAAGCTAACTGGAACAGAATGTGAAAATTATGCACAGTTAATAAAGAAACGAAATACGTAATCTGTCAGAGCAGATCCACTGATCCACGCTTTGTAAATCAGTGCTCTTCTGACAGGGATATGTCTGTGTGCTGTTCCTGCTCTCAGAATAGGATTTCACTCACCAACTACACATTTTTGTATATATGTCATGTAAAGTGGAAAACACCTAATGAAATATTGTAATTTTTACACAAATATATTTAAGAAATTGCTAAGAAGTTTGGTTAATTAAAAAAACACACATTCAAATTATTGTGTAAATGCAAGCCCCTCATCTTTTCTATGCAGGCTACATTCAAACTAAGGAGACTTCAGGCATTTAAGTCACCACTTCTTTCTAAGACTACTTTTTTCATACATGCAGAACCTTGGTGTTACCTTTCTGGAGCAACTGCCTGTGCCAAGGGTACCAGGCTGGCTTGATCTGTCATTTGTAAACAGAGGCACCTAGTATGGGAACAAGACACTGCTACAGCAAGACAAAAGTTTTGCCTCTTGAAGTTTGGAAGTTCTGTGAGCTCATTTCCACCCTCAGGGATATGCTGCTAGATGGCAACTCTCCAAATGTCATACGTGTGTAACTGACTGCAGTGACCTCTCTGACACTGGACCTTGGGTTCTCTGAAATTCCCCTGCGTCTCAGGGAAGGCACCAGAGGTGCTCCATCACATCATTCCAACCGGAGCTGTCCATCACTCTTGCAGGAGTGTTGTCAACAGTTGTCTTGATGTTTGTGGCTCTTGGAACTCCCTCTCCTCTGTAACAGAAAGACAAATACGTAATTCCAACATAGCAATCCAGCACATCTGGGGGAGCAGAGTTGGTGAAGCAGTTGTTAATCGCCCAAGCCTTCCCTTTTGTGGTTTAAAGTGAGACTCTTGTAGTTCATTGGAGCAGGGAGAAGAGAACCAAATCTTTTCAGAACGCCACTTCATTCTCACTCTCACCAAAGGCTTAATGTTTTTCTGGCCTTCACAATGCTAAAGCAAAACTGGTGAGCAATTAGGAAGGAAAGCAGGATGGTTATGCAAATCTGGTCACAGAGAATGAGACTCATTTCTCATTTAATTGTAGGTGTGGGATTCATCCTACAAATTAGCATTTCTGCATTGAAGTAAATACGTGTAGATGCCTGTATGAAGGTAGTACCCAAGCTCCCATTGGCAACAGCATGTAGCCTCAGCTCTCGAACAGATCTCTGCACATACACACTACAGTTGTCTAAGTCAGACCCTGCTTCCTGATTCACTTAAAAGTCAATGGCGAGAAATAGATACTTTTAGGGCATGGTTCATTCCATCCTAAAGTACCTAAAATAGATGAATAACTCTTGTTTTATGAGTCTAGCTGAAGTACTTGGGTAGGAAATGGGTGTGGAGAGATGAATGCCAAGGAATGGTTGTGTAGTCATTACGTGCATGTCTGTTATAACAAGAACATTTATCAATGATCAGCCCACCAATACCTCTTTCTAGAGCTACGATTCCTACCCACAGCCTTCCCACTGCTGAATGCCCTCTGTATCTCAAAACACTGTTTTTTGACTTAATGCTCCCATATGTACATGCCAGTCTCTTGTGCACACTTTATAAAGCAAACAGGTTTTCAATAGAAACTCCAGCACTTATGTTACAAAAATTATACTGGGCAGAAGAGAATGACATGTTCTTTAGGATATATTTCTGTCTTGGCAAAGAGAGGGAATGAATGGTCTAATGGGTCTTTCCATCTGTAAGTCAACATTCAGCTTCCAAATTATGACAGTCTTTTTCTTTTGTAGGCATTACATGTATTTGTTTTTAAAGATATCTCATAATAGTACCTTCTTTTTTACATGATGATGTAAATTTATACCCTTGAAGTGATATTTTTATAATTCCCACCAGACACATCAGATAACTTAGGAACCTCTTGCATGGCTAAATGCTCTTTGCCACAGTGTGCACCGTCAGTTAGATCACTCTCAATTGCAAGCCCATTGAGAGTTGAAGAAGAACAAAGGATAGTAATATTTTTAGCAGATTTATATTTGTCCCAGCTTGATAAATTGAAAAGGTCATTAAACTCTGTCAGCTCTGGGAAAATACTTTATTATTGTAAAGGAACTCAGGCCAGCATGAGCTGGACATAATCCTGTATCCAAACTGGCTGGTTGAAAATGTAGACTAACTCTTAGCAACACCTGTTTTGGAAAGTGCACTAGAAAGCAAATTTTATAAAGTATATCAAAATTTATTACTTCTGAATCACATGGGTTCTAGTATCTATTCAGGCAGTTAAACTGTGGTTGAGAATATTGATTGAGAAAGATTTTGGGGTCTCTCTTATTTTGCTTGATGTGTGAGTTGTGCTTGATGATAACACTTCCGATGCCCAAGACAGCTGAATAGTTTGCTGTTGCTGGTTCTACTTGGGACAATTTCAGAAGTGTCTGAAGAAAGCTGATTCCCAGCTATATTTGGAAACCCTCGTAATAAAACACCTTTAACTTGGTCTCCCATAGAAATAATCTTGCTAGTTAGACTTAATTAGATCTCCCTACTTCCCTGATACAGACAAAAATATTAGTGAATGTATTCTAACACAAACCTGCTAATTAAAATGAATCAGTGGTAACATTGTGCTGATATCCACCTGCTTGTTTAAGTAGTTCACCTGTAACTGTGTAGGCTGAAACTGAGCTATAAAGGATGATGTTTTTAATCCACAGCCCATAAGATAGTTGAAGCATTAGCTAGAATTGTATTAAAGGTCCTGTGGGGTCTACATTTTTACTGAAAGGCTGTGATGGTTCTGTTTTGGCCCTCTTTTTTATCTTAGATAAGGTCTTAATGTAATGGAAAATAAAATTAAAAATACTTTTTCCTGCTTCCCTAGTAGGAAGGATGAGAAGTGTTTCCACTTGAAGGTCAGTTTAAGCCTAAATACCTGTTCTCCAGGATTCAGCCACCTTGACTTCATAGGTGCACAGCCTGAAATGGCTGATTCGGCCTTGTCTTTAGAGGGACCTAGAGCTTAAACTCAGGGTCATGCAGTGTGGTCTCACAAATAAAATTTCCAATAATAACAATATCTTAAGCAGACAGTCCAAGAGGATTAGATTTTCTCTTCCACCCAATCTTTCACAGCAAAAAACGGATTAAAAAATATAAGAGCTCTCTAAGAGAGCTAAAGGCCAAATGCTGGGTCAACCCTGATGAGGAGCTGAATACCAGAGAGATTAGTGTTTGTGTTTCTCCTAGAGATGAATGTAAAAAACCTGAGATTTCTAGTGGCTGTCACTGATCTGTTGACACATATCTGGAATTAAAGCTGTCCCTGGAGTATTACACAAAAAAAACCCCCAACTTTTTACAATCTTTCTGTGCTGTCCTACTTGTAGCTGCCCTGGTATGTTACAATCTGCCTCTCTGGCTGCTGAACTTTTAGTTATAACTTCAGATCATTTTGGTCAGGAGGCTCCAGAAACTCATTAAATAGTGTTATAATTGCACATGCAGGATGAAGGAAAACAAATACAGCCTTAATTTTCTGAGTCCATTAGTCAGCTCCCTTGATTCATTTATCTGGAGGATTGAGAATGCCAGTTAATTTCATTTCCACAGTTACATTTTCCAAAATCATCGAAAGACTAATCAAAAGCTTGTAGCTAATATTTGTGGCTTGTTTGGTTTTCTCCTGTTGTTTGAACTGCTTCCAATATGTCTTGCCAGTGACATTTCTCCACCAAGCAGAATAAATACCAAAACTATAGAGAAATAGTTTTACTGAAGAAAGCAGAAAATGTGTTGCCCTGTAAATACAAAGTTTCTCAAAGTCACTGATGTCCTTCTGTAACTTCCATGGCAAGGAAATGACAGAGCTGGAATAATTAGTTTACTGAATAGATGCAATATACGTAATTCCAGTACTGTTCCACAGTTTGAAAGATAGACTTACTTATATTTTTTAATCCATTTTTTGCTATGAATGATTGGGTGGAAGAGAAAATCTAATCCTCTTGGACTGTCTGCTTAAGATATTGTTATTATTGGAAATTTTATTTGTGAGACCGCACTGCATGACCCTGAGTTTAGGCTCTAGGTCCCTCTTTTATTTATGATAAAAGAGGATCTCTTCCCCTGAAGTGTTTGGAATCTAAACAGACAAGGTAGAATGATCATTCTTGTTATATAAACTAAATACTGAGGCACAGAGCAGTTCAGAGCATATCTACAATTCAGCAAGTTGCCTTCAAAAGAGTAGGCAGTGAAGGAATATCACTGCAGCAATCTGCATGTGTGCTAATTAGTCTGGATGGATGCTGCAATTTCATATTTATATTGCATCTGAGGTGCTGGATTTGTATTAGCCACTTTGGAGCATTATGCATTGCAAACAGATCCAAAGTGATTAAGGATCGTGCAGTCAATGTTGGAATTGTGGTTAACCTCACTACCACTTTTTAACTTCCTTCTCTTCTTCATGTTGCATGAAAAATATTACAGACTCATACATCAGTTTAGGGGAAGAGATCTTTGGAGGCCATATGGTCCAATTGCTTGCTTGGAACAGGGCTGACATCAGTTTGTTCAGGTTCCTTAAGGCTTTGTTTGATAACTCATGTTGTGAAGACTTTTTTTATCTATATTTAGTCAGAATTTCCCTTGCTATGACTTGTGTCCATTGCTTCTTGCCCTTTTGCTGGGCATCTCTTGAGAAGAGTGTGGCACTATCCTCCCCACCACCCATTAAGTAGTTGTAGACAGCAACTGAGATCCTTCTTCTCTCTGTCTTCTGAAGGCTGAACAAACCCAGCTCCCTCCTCCTCTCCACATTCTCCAACCAGTAACGACATTGGAATGGTTGGGCTTGCTCCACTATGTCCTTGTACTGGGGAGACAAGTCTGTGAGACCATGAGTCTATCTAAACCCATGTGGGTTTGGAAGTGATAAATTGCATTAATCTTTTCTGGAAGCAAGCTCCATTATTAAGGTTCTGGTCTTGTGGAATTTTTGCCTCCATTCCAGAACATAAGCTACCAAATTCCTGATTCTAGTAGCTGGTGGTATATATCCTGATAAGCTGGAGCTCTTCCCTGTACCTGAGGCTACCTCACCTGGTCCTGGAAAAGGCTTTGAAGATCAGGTCTAAGACCTTCATAATGACTCACATAAAAGCGTTGTGAGAGAGAATATGTGAATATCTGAGTTGGGAAGAGCCCGGTGAGAGAGGTGGCAGCTTTCAAGGCAGTTTTAGTGCTACTGAAAAAATCCAGCTGCAGTTTTATACTCACAGCTACAGCTGCAAGAGGAAACTATAGATACAGATGTGGATAAGGAGTTCCAAGAGGAAAATGAGGATTAGGAATAATTGCTTCAGGAGGAAATTTTATTCTGTTTCGGGGCATTTGGAACAAGTATCAGTTGGGGAGGAGGTGACTGCACTGCAGACATGCAGCAACCAGCAGTGGTGAGAAGTGAGACAGGCTCATGGAGATTTTGGGGTTTAATCTGTTAATCACATGGCCATCACTGCGGGTGTGCTGTCAGAATTACCCTAAGCATGTGCTTTGAGAGGAATCACGGATTCTGGCTGACGCTCTTTTGTCAGTGCTCGTGATGCACAGGACCATTCGCAGTGACGTGACCTGCTGAGCTCTGCAGGCTGGTGTTTATTTTGGTCAGGGTTTTTTCCAGTGTGGTTCTGGTTTTGCATGACTGGTACACTTTGGGATTAAAATTACTTGGTTGCACATGTTGGTTCACTGAATGGAAAGGTCAGTATTCGTAACACATTTTTAGTTTGTTTTCACTGTTCATAGAACACTGGTTGGGTTTCAAAGTAATGTTGATTCTTTATCCATGGATGCTGGTGAAGGAAATGTGTATTGTTGGGGTTTTTTTGTGGCTTCTATGAAATTTTACATTTGCAGAATTTGTGCTTTTTGTTTATGGGCAATTTAGTGCTTTTTCTTCCAGGGGTGTTCTTCATGTGCATGTGGAATCTATTACACATGATTTGTAGATCCTTTGTAGGTTTGAAAAACAATGAAGAATGGGATTTCACAATATAGGAACTATGAACTAAATTAAAACACCCTAAAAATTTGGAAACTGTTTGTCTTCCTAAAAGTGGAAATACATAAATAGTTTGTAAACAGTGCTGGCTGTAGGGGTTTTAACAAAAGAAAATGAAATATTCATCTGCTAAACTTTAAGCTTTTGGGTTTTTCTCATAATGACTGTGGAAAAGTGTCCTCTTTGTGACCACTGAGTAATCTTAGCTGTTGGAGTCATGTGGTTCCATCAAAACATTTGGGAAGGAGTGTGATGAAACCCCCCACTTTTCCAGCCTGCTGTTTCTGTTGCCAGGATAGAAAAACGTGCTGTGGGAAGATCTTGTGGTAAACAACTGTTCAGGAACGTGAGCTCTACAGAGCCTTGGAGAGAGAGACTACTGGACTTTACCCTTGATACAGATATGCTGGATCCCAAAGGTGGAGGAAGTGGATGACATGCAATGACTTTCAAAGAGCATTCATAATACACTAATCTGGTCTGCTTTGATAATCTGGTTTTAGTAATTTCCTTGGTCATGAACTTTCCCTCTTAGTCCCTTTGTCCTTTCTGTTTCCCCTCCAATTTTCTGCCAATTCTAAAACACTTTTCCTTGTATTTCAGAGGCTTTCCTGAAGATATGGACATTCCTTGTTTCAGTCTACTCTTCCAAGATCTTCATATGCTGTGGACTTGTTAACATGTATTTAAGGATCTTGATGCTTCCAGTGAATACTGTGAGGGGAAAAATATCATTATGTTTTGTTCAATATCTGTGATGTCAAAGATTTTTTAAAACATTGATCCAACAATTTTGAGATAACCTCTACAGATCCTTTTTTCTGTCTTGGAATTTGGCCTCACCTTTCTTTCCATGGTCTTGAGAATATTAGCATAGGGGATCTAATTAGTGCATGCCCAAAAGAAGCATTTAGAGTCCCACCATGGGGCGAGAGGCCACGGTATAGGATGATTGTAGATACAGCATGTAAGACCTAGGTCACAGCTTGGTCCCTCCTAATCCCATCTTGTGGTTTGTGAATTTTGCTGTTGGGGGGGTTTGCTTTTTCATTATGATTGTCAGTCTGCCTGAGGATGCTGTGGTCTGTGTTTAAGGCCTGTTACTTGTGATGACACTTGAAGCAGATATTCTGTGATCCCGTCTGAACTATATCTATTATGTGATTAGGTCCAATCTCCTGTCACAAGACACAACTTGGGAACAGCTATTCTTCTCCCATCATGGAGAAATGTGTGGCCTGATCAAAGGAAACATGTAATTATAAAAGCTAAAGTGAACCCAGCAAAGTATAATTTGCTTTTATTCATTGGATTTATGCCTTCTGATGCTCTGATCATCTGAGAGGACACGGACATCTACCTGGAGCCTGGATGAAAGCAGTCCTTTCTTGTAAAGTCAAGAGCTCTACTAGGACACCATGTACCTAGAATTTCCCTTTATAACTCCCCTTATGCGCTCAGCTTTTCTTGTGCTGTCCTTGTTGCTCTGTAATGACTCAGAGGCACCTCTGGAATTAGCAATGTTCATGTATTCTTAATGCCTCTGTGCCACTTACCTCCTACCTAGGCATTTTCCTATTTCTCAAATGCATTTTTATTATCTTTCTACTGATGAGAAATCAAATGACACTCTGAGAATGGCAATGGAAAAGAATCCCTTTTCAGAATTTTTACTGTTACAGACCTGCTCTGAGACACTGCAATAAGTGCCTGCTTATTCCGTACATGCTACCTACAGATGCAGAGTTCACTGGAATGGGAGGCAGGCAAGAGGAATCCCTGTTCTGTCCTCATCGCTGCTTCTGAACTCATGTGAGCTCATGCTTTTCCTCACTTGCCCACTTCTGGGGAACTTCAGCCAGCCAGCCCTGGTATTTCAGACTGTCTGACCCATAAGGAAAGATAGATACAGTCGAGCACCCAGGCAAAGGAATAGTCTGATCAGAGTAGTGTGAAAAGCTGTGTGAAGATGGTCAGTGTAGTTCAGAGCAGGGATGCAAGGGCCACATCATCACAGTTATGAACTAGCACAGTAATTCCTCAGTTCAGTCATCCTGACTACTGCCCATATAGAGGAAGATCTTTTTTCCTGAAGAGAACCCAGTTTGTAACAGATAAAAATCCTGAAAAAGCAATGTCAGAGAAGTGCAGGTTGGAATTAGATGGATACAGACAGCTCTTTCAGTTGGAAAACTGATGATGTTGCGGTTCCATTTTTCTTTTTTACCCAGAAAACACAGAACTGCAAACAGAACTATTCCTTTAGAGGCAGTGGAAACTCTTGAGATTCAAATAGACAGTAAGTTTATGAGGAAATAGTCTGTTTCAGTGCACTCCTCAGAAGTAGTCGTAGCAAGGTTGAATATGTAATCTTGCATCATGGGAACACCATACATACATGGATTTTCCTATTTAAAACATGGATATGAACAAGAAGTTATAAATTGTTTTGCACTGAAACTCAAGGTCACTGCCAGCCTGCTGGAGACCTGCCGCTGCTGCTGCTGTGTGGGGTCACCAGCGGTGGGTACCACGGTCCTGATGCTGCTGTTCACCAACAGAATCGGGGGAACATTCCCTTCAGCGTGCACACGTAACGTGCGAGCACGAATGCTTTCCTCCATAGCTCTTTGTAACGGGAAATGCCCACCCTCCACTCGCACTCAGCCGCGTTCTGGTGTCTGGATGGTTTGGAGCGCGGCGCTTGGTTTCCCTGCCGGCTCGGCGCGACCGCAGCGGTACCGCACCGATACCCGCCGCTCCCGCACACGCCCTGAGCCCTCCCGCCGCTCGGACTCCGCACGGGCACGGTCACAAGGGGGGCGAACACCGGCGAGACCCCCGGGGCAGCGCTCCGCCGGGCACCACCGCTAAAGCGAGCCCTGCCCGGGGGATGGAGCAGCATCTCCCGCACTGTCCTAGGGTGGGGGCGATGCCGGTGGG